>JAJAGP010000717.1:153419-312115 GCA_025084515.1 Ancistrus triradiatus | reverse complement strand
CTTTGACTCTCCCACTGATCTGAGGGCCCCTGGTGGAACATACCTAACAATCATGTCACTGAAGTACTGGGGAGCCAAACATGGAGGCATTTAAAAACCAGTAAAAGAATCTTAAAATCAATTCTAAATGATATTGGGAACCAGTGTAGCTGTTTGCTAATTATCACAATTGTATTTGCTAGCATACTTACTGGGTGGCACAACTGGTTAGCACCTCACAGCTCCAGAGATGCCTGGTTGGACGCCTAGTCTGAAATTCATCTGTGTTGAGTTCACATACATCTCCACGTCAGTGTGGGCTTCCTTCCACATTCCTTCCATAACACGAGTTGGGTCAACTGGTGTCTTTAAAGTGTGCCAGTGTGAGTGAGAGTGTGTCCACCTGTGGCAACCTTTCTAGAGTTGACTCCTGCCCTGGGTCCTGTGCTGCCTGTTACTGTAGGAGATGAGCACATTTAGTGCTTATGGAACAATAAAACAATGATGGCTGGTAGATTCACTGTGTGTTTTATATACACAACACATTAGGCCCATGGTTCTCAAGCTTCTTCTGCAGTGAGTAGTTTGTGAGTCATGTAACACGCATGAAGCTATGAAGCATTTACACATAAAAAGCTAATGACAATGAGACAGCAAATAGTAGTGATAAAACTTTAATTTAAATCAATTACATAACATTAAATAGCAAGCAAATAATGGAATATCAATATATCCATCTCAAACAATTCTTCTTATTAATAATAATTGAAACTAAATTCTTGATAAAACATCACAGAAACATAAGGAAAAACAGTATATCTTTGTAACATTGATGAGCAACTCACAGGTACAGCATATATGAAAGGAATTACACTTGGGGTCAGTGTAAAACTGACATTTTTGTTTCAGCTACATATTCAAGTACTTCCATATGCTCTGAGCAAAAGGCTGGGTTGTGTGTTTTATTATTGTAACCCACTTATTCCGATTTGAAGTCTGCTTTACCAGTTTTAAGCTTCATATTCCTGTCACGTATCTGATTAATCAACATGCTCAACTGAACAGCTGGTGCTATGAATACAGTTCACAAGCCATCCTTAAAGACAGCCTGCCACCTTGTGGAAAAATGGGGAGCAGACGATGTAATAACGTCACAGTAAAAGTCGAATGAGGTCAATGCAATGGGAGAGGGTGGGATCCACAGAACTGCAGGCATGCATTATCAGTGCCACTCCTAGAGCCAGGCGAAAAGAAACAGATAAACAGCACACATTCAGTCAGGGGAAGTGGAGTAGCGAACAAAGACATTGCCTAGCTGTTGAGGTGTCCAAGTTCCAATAACCACCACATTTGTCCTAAACGTCTGCACAGAAAACAGTGTAAGATTGTAGAGAACTTTGATCTTTACAATAACTTTAAAAACAAAGCATTTGAGTAAGTGGGGCCACTACAAAGTCCAAGTCCAGTGCACTGGAGGAAACGAGTAAAGGGACGCCCATCGGAAGGGTGCCTCTCAGTGCACTTGAGGGTATAAATAGCTATTTCCTCCTAGACAACTATCACCATGACAATATAGACTGAACAGGACTGCTAGGAAGCATTTGGAGCTGTCCCACCCTTCCGGGTCAGAGAGCCTCAAAAAAAAAGTTTAGGCTCACCTCCTGAGTTCTGACCTAATAACAATGCTCACAATGCAGCTCCATTTCCTCAAAGTTCTACAAAACACCCCCACCTACACACTGGCTTACGTGTAGGCAGAGTGAACAGAAATGTCCTCTTGTGTGTAGACTTCCAATTATCAGCTACTCTAAATGTTTAGCAATAGTACGTGGAGGCGACTACATGAGGTCAGTCTGGTGTGCATCAGACTACACGTATGATAAAATCAGATACTGATGCTCAGGCTTGGTATCGAGGCAAATATTGGCCTGCATCAGTAACGGATTAGAGTCAATGCACTATAAATCTCACCGATCAAAGTACACATCCTTGTCCCTATTCTCATTGTCCATTTGTATCAGTTCCATGCCAAATATAGATGCACTTTGTAGTTCTACAATAAAATTTTATTCTTTATGGGAAAAATTCAGTCAATACTGGAACAAATTAACGAGGAGTACCAAGGTATCACTTTACAAATATCAAAGCCCTGAGGATCGGCCAGCAAGGTATATTGTGTTCCCATGCGTGATCTGTGCTGCATCAAGGTAACATCAAGGTAACCCTTGGCATCCAACGTTTCATGCCAATATTGGCCCATACACATGTGCACTTTCAGATTAGAGCGCCGTCTTCAAGATTACAACCTAATTCAGTGTTCACGTTGAGTCCAACAAATGATGCAATGTCAGAGAAGACAGTTTTCTCAGTGGTGTGATGTCATCTGTGAGCCAGAGAGCGCAAACACCCCACTCCCGGCCATGATTTGGCTCCAGCTGAGAGTGTAGGATGTTTACACTCCCTTAGACTCCTATGTCTCCTGGGTCAGAATGAGATTGCACGGCCTTCTAAAACGACACAACTAGAGAAATAGAAATTCAGACTGTTTACTTGGTGGACAGAAAACTTGGACTTTGTCTGACAATGTAAGCTCTACACCCCCTCGTATCACAAAATCTCATCACACATGTTGATGGTTCAAGGCAGTGCAGAGGTAAAAGTGGAGCCTTTTGGTAGAAAGCAGGAAGTGGAAACAAAGTGGGTGAACCTGCGTCATTTCCGTGCCATTCAGAAATCTGCACACTCCTTGTCATTGCTCTCCGAGATAACCAGCATGACCTATTAATAGAACTGCATTCCTCCGTACACTGGTTAGTTGAACTCAGCATTATTTTGGGGTACAGAATTTTTAAGAATGCTGTTCAGATGGGGAAGAGCAGAACCTTTGAGAGCTCACATAGTAGATCTACGTCATTTGACTGGTCTGCACAGCTCTCATGGCGCCCGTCCAGAATCCCCTCTCTCTTGAGGATGTGGCCACTCCCAGACTATGTGAACCCATCTGAATCAGAGCTCTTCACATTCTTGAGGCCTGTTTCCTGTTACTGGACAAGAGCACTATCTTCAATCAATCTACTTTCTCTATGGCTGCAATGAGTCTTGTGAGGTTTCATATCAGTCAGGGATCAAGCTAGTACTTTTAAATTACATAACATTGACAGCATTTAGCAATCACCCCTCCAGAGCAACATACAACTTTCACAATATTAGGAAGTACAATCTAAGCAATTGGAGATTTAGGGCCATCCTCAAGGGCAAAAAGCAACAGGCAGCATATTACAACATAAATGAAGAAACAATTTAGATAGCTACAGCACAAGAATTATGAAAATAACATTTATTACTGATACTGCTGCTGGTTCTACTCTAGAACGAGGGTACAGAATATCTGTTGTCTGGAAAAATAATATGAAAGCATGAGGACTCCACTGTACATGTTTGTTTACTACAATTGTAATTCAGTTGCTCTATTCATTTATTAGTGATGAATTCCCTTACACCACACGGCAGTACATATCAATAACTCCAACATTACATTATGGTATATTTGGTGATACTGCTATGCTTATCCTGATTCTGTTTTTAATGATTGGTACAAACAAGTAAATGTTTCTCTCACTGGTACAATTTCTTCCTCCCTCTTCTCATCATCGGCAAAGGTTTGTGTCAATTGCAGTTGAGCTCAAAAAGGTATGAAGAGAAAGCGTCAAAGCAATAACATGAGGCGGCACAATGCAGGAGTAATACTATACAATAATATACTACACTAGGAGATATTTACACTATACACTGTTCAGCCACAACATTAAAACTACCAGCTTAGTATTTTATAGATCCCCTCATGCCACCAAGGCTCTGATCCATCGAGACATGTACTCCACAAGACCTCCAAAAAGGTGTCCTGTGATATCTGGCAATAATACATTAGAAGCAGATCCTTACAAGTCTCATCACACAGATACTCAGATCAGCCTGAGATACAGGGAATTTGAAGGCCACCAAAGTCAACACCCTGACTTGTTCATCAACCCATGCCTGAACACTTTCTGCAGTGTGGTAGAGCATAGTATCCTGGTGAAGGGAGGCAGAACATTGCCTAGGGCATCAGTGGCATTGTTGTTTACTTCACCTGTCAGTGTTTTTAATTTTGAAAACATTTTTTTTTTATTAATACCTTTCTAGCTTTGTTCCAAACTTACAAAGGTGAGGAAAGAAAGTCGTTTTTTTTTTTTTGTAATCTTATGATCCATCTAGTTTTACCATATTATTTGCATTTGGCATTTACAAAAGAAGACTGATTTGAATTAAAAAAAATGACTCACCTGATGTGTAACAGATACAGAAATTCCGAGAACCAACTATTTCAGTCAAATAAAAACAAATTTTATGAGTATCAGACTGCTAGTGCCCTACCCTAAAAGAGCTGTCCAGAGTGCTGAAAGTAGGTGGACTTCAAAAGAATTTTAATACGCTCTATAAGATTGTTGACAGAATAGTAAATTGGACTGGTTTAATATAACCATCAAAGCAAAATCCATTGCATTGTAACCTTACAAAACCACATTAGATGCTACTAAAATAAGAAATAACCTAGTAACTGAATTATACTACAGAGAGAAAGAGTAACTTAAAAAAACCAAAAAAAAAAAAAGAAGTGATTATTTCATGTAATGTATCAAGGCCCTTTTCAGAAGACAGTCTTTTAACTGAGAATATTCTACCAGTTATCAGGAGCAATTACAAACTCTACTTCAAGTTTGAATTAAAAAGGCTGCACTAGGAAACAACATAAAAAAGCTGAATCGTTAATCCATGTGTAAACCATTTCACAGTGAACAATTTCCCATAACGGATCATTGAAATGTTACAGGATCATGTTTCCATCAGCACTGTTGCACTCCCCGTGGGACACTGTGCAGGAAGAGGAAAAGAGAAGTAATTGTGGTATAGACTCCTGGGCTACCCTCCTTTGAAACAGTGAGAAGGGGCGAAAGATCACAGAGGCAACAGCTCTAATCTGTGACTAAGCTCTCCACAGGTGCCTGCCTGGAACGGGTTTTTGCAGGACTTGACTTAATCTGATACAAATGGCATGCCTTAGGTTCTGAGGTTGACGATAAACCTCTGGACTGAGCACTTTAAGGTCTACTGCTATGCCCTTCTGCTCCCTTATTAGTATTTTCTCTCCAAATTCTGTGCAACTCAATACGGATCCAACCAAATAACTATGTAACACAGCAACTAAAGACTCACCAATAGTCAGTTGTCAATCTACTTCATTACTTGTATTTTAAACAGACACAGAAATTTGTTATGCTCATTTTAATAACCTTCTTTACAAGCCAAACTCAAATAACTGAGGACTTTGTCTAATGAATGGTGCAATTTAGTTATGCCCATTATTGTCTACAAAAACAACAAAGAGCTCATCACTGTCATGTTACATGTAAAAATGCACAAAAACCTAACTGTTAGGGGAAAATGGTTTCTATATTTGAACGTTGTACAACAGTTGGATGTAAAACACCTTTAAAATAAATAAAAAAAAATAATAATAATAATTATTATTATTATTCTGACATACAACTACAACATTTTGACTTTATAATGGGCTTTATAATCTGCTAATAAAAATACATACCCACTCAGCAGAAACTGTTCTCTGAGCCGTGGTCAGTTGTGTTTTCAGCATGTTTAAGGTAGGCTACGCTAAGATGGATGAATATACGCACACACATACACCCAAACAAACAATCAAACAAACAAAAAAAAAGTGTCTAACAAACATTTCGCTTTGACCGCCTTTAGCTTTGATTATGGCACACATTCGCTGCGGCATCGTTTCCACAAACTTCTGCAATGTCACAACATTTATTTCTGTCCAGAGTTGCTTTCATTTTTCCCAAAGATCTTGTACTGATGGGAGATTTGGACCAATGCACAAAGTCTTCTCCAGCACATCCCAAAGACTCTCAAAGGGGTTCAGGTCTGGTTATATATACACATAAATGCACACACCTAATATATTAAACTCCTTGATTAATGATACATTTGTCAGAACGAAGCCCTGCGATGGACTGGCGCCATGTCGGTTGGTTCCATCCGAAGAACTGAACTGGACCCTGAACTGGATTAAACTGAATGAAAATAACAATGAATGAACAGATGCATTTCTGCAGCACCTGTTGTATCTCACGTACATTTTCATTTCATTCTTTATTTTTTTTTTCCCACAGTAAAAGACTGACATGGGTACACAAGACGTTTCATGTCTGTTCACCCCTGCTTAAACGACTGTAGTCCCTCTTACAAATCACATGCCCTGTTTAGTATAACAAAGAAAGCTGGTACTTTAGCTATCAGTTATCTTTGTAGGGCTGTTTTGCTGGATTTCTCTTTGGTCTTTTGTCATACCTTTCCTGTCTGCAGCAGCTTTATGTACTATGAGATGCTGGGTTATAGCCCATAGCAATGTCCATTTGTATTGTGTACTGCAGATTTTATGATTTGACACACCCCATATACATAAGCAAAACTGCCCTATACACCAAACATCTGTGTAATGAAATGATAATTATACCCATCAACAGCTGTGCCAATTAGGTATAATGGTTGGACTGAAATCTAGCTAAAGATAGCCAGTGCCTCAATGTAGTTGTGTTGTTTTTTTTTTTTTTAATGTTATGGAAATCATTTCGTAACACCCAGCCACCACTGTAATGGTTCCAGACCGTCTATTTGTTCATACAGCCATACTATGTTAGTTGGAACAAAATGGTGGAAATACATGTCAAGATTCTAGATTAGGCATTGGCACCACGACTGGTTCCGTAAAATGAAAAAGCATCACCAATCAGCTCTTATATACCTGAACATACTGAGAAAATGTTGGTTCTGTGTCCTGGAGGTCACTCCAAATTTTTTCAAGGGATGTGGGAAGTGGTAACGGCAGTTGGCTGCTGCAAACATCCGACTGAAAGCTCAAAGTTAAGCACCAGCTTCCAGTCAAGGATGTTTACAGTAGCCTTTACTGCCAGCAGCTTAGGGGTTCTTCTCTACCAACAGCATACAGTCCATATATTGCTGCTACATGACCTTCCCAGACAAACCTCACATACATCAAGTCTAAACACAAAGAAATATGAATAGTTAGCCAACAATATCAACTGCTGCAAGTGACTGGGTTGTCTGTGTAAATGTAGTCAGGGTCCGTCAGGAACTGTCCTTCAAGCTTACAGTTTACACCTGCATATCTGATGCTGTTTTTCCAACAGATACTATGAGGGCTGCTTGCCATGGTTAGCAGAAATCCTGTATTTACACTGAAAACACGAGAGGAGAGTCGGTGGAAGCAGTCTGTTTTGCCATGACACTCCCACAGAGGTCAAATCTGATGAAGCTTCACACGCAAAGTAGCCCTGCAGGCCAGAAACCCCTCTGTCATATACACATAGCCAGCTGCTGAATTATTGGTAAAGATGGGCTAAACCGTTCAGGAGAATTTATTAAAAAATATATATAGATATTACACCTGTTTGTTTATAAACTGCTTTGACTCAATTATGATTTGTACTTACCCATGAAGTTACTGCCCATTTGGTACTTACCCATACAAATGTACTATGGCAAAGAGGCCAGATTCCCTTCCACAACATGAGGGAGATTAAATGCTTTGACCTTCTCAAATCAGGCAACAGATTTGAAAAACATCTCCACTATTAGGGCAGTATTTATAAAGCTTAAATCAACAAGTACTGTAATGTGCATGTATATTTTGCCCTCATATAGAGTAAGAATAATTGCCACTACCACGGTTGTGGATTTTCAGTAGATGGTAGCATTTTGGGGTCAAAAGTCTCCAATTCTACAATTACATGCCACCCTTCAGAACAAACTATTTGGAAGGGGTGCCAGAAAAGTGTTTTCTTCCAGTTAACGACACACGTAAGCACTTGTTCATTCAACTCTATACTGGAACATGGTTCAATGCTCAGTTGAAACAAAAATAAAGACTGTTGGCAACAAACACTCAAGGAGAGTTTGTCAAAATGGATGGAAGGTTATGCAGAAAAGAACCTAAGCCTCACTTAAGTATGGTGGCGAATCTGTGATAGTGTGGGTCTGTTGAAGGGCCTAGTGAGAGAAAACTGGCTTCTTCTGCCAAGAGGCAGACCATAACCATACCATAACGATCCAAACCATGCACCAAATCAACACAAAATTGTTCATTGAGCATAGAACGGAGCTTCTGACATGGCCATCAGTCTTGCGAACTAAACCCCATTGATAATAAGTAATAATCTTTTTTCAGAATAAATGTATGTAAATGTGCACATACAATTGCTTTGTGCCAACTATTCAACAGTTTAAAGAGGAAGAAAATCATAGGCAAGATGTGCAAGCTCTGATATGCTCAATGTTTAAATCTTTCAAGTGTAAGAAAATATAACCCAAATTCAAAGCTACGGACTTTACAATCCCACAATGAAAGCTCTTGTGACTAAACAGTCAAGACACATGATCTTAGTAAAGTCTTTCTTTTTTCCGCTCTGTACATTTAATTTGCTTTATTTTCTAATACTGGGCTACCCAATGTAGTGCTCGTCAGCAAGTTTCACAGAATTCCAGCTTCACAACGGCTGGGTGCTGCCTCGCGAGTTTAGAGTCATAAATGAGAAAGAAGTAGCTGGGTGGTTGCAGAATGCAATAGGGACTGTGTGTTACAGTACACACACACACACACACACACACACGTCTGTGCTTCAGTGAAACTTCCAGGGTCCCATATCCCTACTAGTGTTTAGGTCACCGAGGGAACAAAGCAAACTTTATCAGAACACTGCAATCCCACATTCCACAGATTCTTAGCACTTGGCAACCGTATAGCACACAGTACAGGGGGAGGGGTGAAGAAAAAAAATAAAGAAATCAGAGAGATGGAGAACAAGGAGGAGGAATCCCACTGCTTCCTCTAGTGCAATATTTCTAGGGGTTAACACGAATGTCAATAGTGTAACTGATTCTAAACAATAGAAGCATATACAGCATCCACACTAGCACTGTTCTTCACATCGTCTTGGTTGTCCTGGCTCGCTCACTGGTTCATGTTAACTTTTGGATAGAATGGTCAAAAAAGTACCATCTTACAAATTCACATCAGGTTTAAATCTCTGTACTATTCATCAAGAAGGTGATGTACCCTATTAAAAGTGAACCCCATCTGAGCATTGTATGTCTTAAGCACAGCAAGGTCACATCAAGGTCACAGAGATCCAGTTATCATTGTGCAACCTTTCAAAACTCTTTTTCTGATCCCAACACCAAACACACATATAGAGGAGAAGTTTAAATGTGTTGTAAAAGTAAATAGATCATAAATATAGAGGTGTGGCCTTGATAGCCTAACTCCTGTGACCTCTCTATGGTTCCAAAGCTTCAAACACCTTGTGTGGGCCACCTTTATTCTCCTCCAATTGTGCCTCACTCGTCAAAGCATACCTCCTTAGATCTAACTTGAACCACATTTTCACAATGGAATTTCTCCATGTTTATCTGTAATATATTCTTATTATGGAATCAACCATTATAATGGCAAAGGGTGTGGGTTACAAGTGGTTTGTTATGAACTTGACTTCTATAACAATGTCCCAAGTTTAATCTGTAACTAATAAATGGGTACAGACAAACTCGGCATGCTCAGATTTTATATGTTGTTATCTGTCTATCTCTCTCTGTCTATAATAAGTATATCTCCAAACACCCATTTGTCCACTCCCCTTCGGTCGACTTCACCCCCTCCCAAGAACCCATATAGGTGAGAATGAAGTTTAAAACAACCAGCACAGTTATGAGCATGTCTGGAAAAAGACACAAATATGTTTTGCCCCCATGCACATTGATAAGAACATCTAGTATCATGGTTACAGATTCTCAGTAGATGGTAGGATTTTTGTGGTCACCAAGTCTCCAATCTACAATTACATGCTAACTCCACGACAAAACAGCTGGAAGGTGTGCCAGAACAAAGTGTCTTCTTCCAGTTAACGACACACTTAAGCGCTTGTTCATTCATCTCTACTAGAACAAGGTTCAATGCTAAGATTAAACAAAACAGAGTGTTGGCAACAAACACTCAAGGAGAGATCGGCATAAAAAAGGGATGGGTAATAAATAAGTACAGACAAATTCAACATTCTCAGATTTCATATGTTGTAATCCCTCTCTTGCATACATGTCTCCCTTTTAGCCGAATGCACACCCTGCACCTCCCCCTTAAGAACCCATACACGCCTAAAGCAAAGATCAGATGAGCAGTAGGCTCTCTGACCTTGTGAGAGGTCACACTCGTGTTCTCATTTGACATTCAAGCACCGGGGCCTGATTCCAGGCACGAAATGTGCAGTAACAGAGCAAGTCACCCATGTCATTTGTACACTTATTAACAGAACTAACTCTCTGAGGTCAGTTGCAAGTACACCTTTGTATTCAGACATTCTCTTTCCCAAGACAGGACAACAGGACACAAAGACAAACAAGGACTAGGTAGAATTGTGTAACTCTAGGTGGTAACATCCTTATTAAAATTACTGTGAGTGGCAGACTTGTTCCTGGTACGGCAACTACACACACCCTCATCAAGAGAGCCTCAGATGACGACTTTGTAATGAATGATGTAGGGTAAATGGCACTTCCCCCATAATTAGACATCTAAAATAATTAAAGAGAAAGAGTTAGCGTAAGCAGTTCTGGAAAGCTCGACTCCCTCATTCCTGAGCTAAGACAGGAAGTGTGCCTATCTCCATGGGAACACTCCCAAGAAATCCAACTTTCCACACTCAGAGGAAACTCATTACTTGAGTTTACCCCCATACATAGGAAAACTTTGTACTGTTCTTATGCAGTCAGCGTATTTGTGTACACCACGTAGACTACTGCAGAAAGTACAGACCGACTACGTCTGAAGATACTTGCAATTTCTTTAGATCCTGGCCACTTAGGAAGGGGGGAAAAGAACAGAGGAAAAGGGCAGAGCAGAGTGGATAATGAGCCTACAGAACTTCTCCATGCTTAATGATTAGCAGTTATGTCTGAGGTTTCCAAAGGATTTTTTAAAATGAGCAAAATGTATACTCATACATCAGATAAGGTTTTCTACCGTCATATTTATTCATGGATTTGTCGACATCAATCACATACTGTACATGCGTATAGGACAGAGATTATCAATAGGGCAAAACATTTTAGACGTTTTAATTATACAGTGCGTCAATTTAGCACTACGTTCTTTGTTTATAACTAACAATGCAGCTACAAAAGCACTGAGCAGTATCAGTGAAAACGTACGATGTTAATATATCACACTGCACACATATATTGTCATCTCTATTGTGTTCTAGGTTATAGAAACACTGAGACAAACTGAAGAACACTCCATATACTGATTAGAATCTCAAGTGTAAACTGGTTTTAATGAGGTAATTTCCGGGTGACCATGGCGCAGACTTAAATGCACTATATAATTTCTTACCTGAAATCCAAACCACATATTTCCAAAGCCTAAGAATGAACTATGACAGTCAAAAGCACCCGTTTCACAACATCCTATCATCATAGAATCTCACCGAAGTTTAGCATATCGCTGTCTGCTCAAGTTTCCCAAACTTGTGTAGACCGGCAACTTTATGCAGGAGCCAGTGGCTGTACACTACCGTACTAAGTAGTATGCCGAATCTACTCCAGCAACGGGCGTCGTTCTTATTTCTTACACACTTTTCCGGACGTAGTACGCGGTTTGGTAAAAACACAGACTTTTCCGCTGGTTTTCTTTTCTCTTTACCGGCTCGGCACTGTCTGTGCTTTTCAAGCACATATGAAGTAGCCCATGTCGGTTCCTACTCGACCGATGCTCGCCATGTTTTTTCAGACTCCTTTATTATTATTGCTCCGTGTCCAACATGTTCATATAAAACAACCTCGAGTACTAGCCTGATTAAGCACCGTGTACGTACAACGCTGCATGTCAAAACAGTATGCCTGCCACCGCCACTTACCCTATTTAAGTACGCTAGTATAGATTTTGGTAGCCCGCGACCACTGTATCATTGGAGAATGTTGAAAGTATGCAGGGCTGTGAAGATGTTCCGTTCTTGCCTCCTCTTGCTCAGTCCGAGTCGAAGCTGTAGCCATCACGGTCACCGTCTCGCTCTGGACTCTCTCCACACTTTTTCTACACAGACTCACGCATTTGATCCCGCCCCTGTTCTCTATCTACGGACCAATCAGGAAGCGCATTGCATGTCAGCTGTAGCTTACGGTCGACACTCCAGTACAGTCCATGACCTCAGAAGCTACCTGCAACCTCCAAAGGACTTTTTTTTCCATTTACTCCAAGTGACTTTTTCTCGATATCTAAATAACACAGTGGTTTCTTTTAATGAGCTGAGTAATGGATATAGGCAAAACTAATCTACTCTAATATGTGTCTATAGCTCTCTAGAGCACCACACATACTTCTTTTACTTATGCAAAATAAGAACAGAAACAGCGTTTGTGGCCATTATACACTAAGAAACAAACTTATTTTATTTAACTTAGCTTGTTTCTATGTCTGGGTTAAAGCAATGTCAGACAGCAAAGTGCTCAAAATCTGGACACCGCAGACACGTTTTGATGTTTTACATGAAAATAAGTTTAACTAACTTTTGTGCGTGACATAATGGGATGCATGGTGGTTAACAGTGGTTAGCGCTCAGCTCCAAAGTCCCAGGTTCGAGTTGTGGCCTGTGTGGAGACTGCATGTTCTCAATGTGGCTATGTTGGTTTCCTCTGGGTAACCCAGTTGGTTGGGACAATACATAGACTTTTCCTCTGGCTCTTTTTTCCTTTAATAAAATACATTTTAAATGTATGCATATTGTATTTCACATACTATTTATTACATATTAAATTTGCTCCCTACAAAGGAAAAACCAAACAATCAAAAACATAATTAGAAAAGAGGTGCAAAACCTTTGAATAATACTGCATAAATACTGTACAGGGGTGGAGCAGTGGTTAGTGGTAAGCTCACACCTCTAGAGACCAAGGTTCAAGTCCTGTCATGGTGTCTCACTCTCTGTATATTCTCTCTCTCTCTCTCTCTCTCTCTCTCTCTCTCTCTCTATAGAGGTTTCTTCCTCATAACATTTATAGAGTTTTTCCCTGCCAGTGTCGCCCTAGGTTTGCTCGATTTGGGATTGACCCTAGATATTAGAAAATAATCTAAAATTATAAAGTTGCTTTAAGACAATTCTCCATTGTAAAAAGCACTATATAAATAAATCTGACTATATACGTTATTAGGTACACCTTGTTTCTACACTTGTTGCCCATGTTATCAGTTCCACTTACTATGTAGATGCACGTTGTAGATTTGTAGGAACCCCACAGGACCAAAGATCAGATACTATTTGGGTGGTGGATCATTCTGCAGTGACACTACTGTATAATATATATTTATATAGATTTTCCCATTTTTGACACAGATTCCACAGAAAAGACAGTGAACAAGTGTAAGCTTGCATTGATTGGATGGAACACTATTCCATCACTGGAAGAGAGTTGCTGTTACAGGTACTGAAGGATGATACCCTGACTGACCTTTCCTCTCTTAGGTTGTACCAATCCTGCCTTTGAGGAAAAAATGATATCCTTATCAAAATAAATGAACTTGAATTTGAGTGTCCTGTCAGAAAGGGTTATTGTAAAGTGGAGGAAGGTGGTGTCGATAAAAATGGCATAAGCAGACAAAAGGACTTATGGGAATGACTGGTGCAGGGTGTGGAGCAAAATTCCTAATGGCATCCTGATGTCAGATGTCAGTATCCCATTGTCACTCACTTTAAAAAGTAACTGGTTCAAATGTATTTATATACCAATTGTTATATATTCCCCACTGAATCCTGGTTAAATAATGATGAACTAAAATAGATTAAATATCTATTTATAATATATGAAATATCTTTGAATGACGGCTTTTATATTATTAGTAAGACTTAAGCGAAATGATCACCTTACACACACACACACACACACACACACACACACACACACACACAACTATTAAATATACGCTCAGTGACAAAACAAAAAGCGCACAGATAGAAATGTTTAATTGCTGCCTTCACAACGCTCGGATTTGAGTATGGAAGCCTTTGCTGTGGAGTGACACACTGCCTGCTGATATGATGATCTGGGAAGCCACTGAATATGACAGTAAGTCACCCCTAGTAGTGATACAAGGGACACTAACAACTCAGTGATAAGTGCAGGACACCTTGCAGCCACATGGGTTGCCTCTCAGGGCTTCAAGCTGGCATTTTTCAGAATGATAATGCTCACCCACACGGCAAGGGTTTCCCAGGAATACCCCCACCGGATAGCAACACTTCCTTGACCTGCCTGGTTGTCAGGTTTATCGTAAATCGAGCATTTATGGGACCAGCTGGGACGCCAGCTTCAGCAGCCTAAGACTGTGCAGGATCTACAGGCCCAGCTGCAACATCTGTAGGCTAATGTGCCACAGGACAGCGTACGGAACCAAATGGAACTTTTTCATGTATTTAAATAATAGAGTCTTAAAACCCCTTGCCCTTGAACAAGGCCTCAGAGCTGCATTTTAAAAAGGACACATCTAGGAAAAAGTCATGACCTTAGGAATTAGTATTGTGCATATGTGAAGAACAACAGCACAAAGTAGTCAGGTAGCCCCCATAAGCTGTATATTATTTTGAACACAAACAGGGGGTAACAAGACTGGTTTCAACATCTTAACCGTGTCTCATATCACAGCTGAAAGCATCTAGCAAGCTGTTTATGGTGTTGACACAACAAGCACAGGCCTGTATTACTGCACCATCATGGAGGTCTGCTAACTGACCAGTCACAGACACTGCAACCAGCAGCAGTGCATTACAATAACACCAGAAGTGCTATAATGAGTGTGAATGAGCTTTAATTGTCTGTATTATTTTATTTTAGAATATACAATTGTACAAATCACTCAGTGTAACTCATATCCAGTTCATTATCTATTATTGATGCTCTTTCTGTCTTTTGAAGTTTTGTTCAAGTTTTATAAAATTTAAACAAATGAACCGATAGCTTATTATAGCCCACCTCTAGAGTTTACGTATCAATTATTTGAGGAACTGATTGAGGAAATCATTGTCACTTGAAATCAGTGATTTTTGCTGCTGCAGTTTAAAACTAATTTCAATTTTGTAATACAACAGTTTGCAAACAGACACTTTATTAATCTGATTGTCGGTTTTTCCTTATTTTGTTTTATTAAAACAGCTGATTACCAGTGTACACAGTACAATTACTGAAACTGTAGAGGCCACACAAAGTCCCTTCTTGAATGAAAATGACTTGATTTGTCTCCATCCAGTGGAAATACTCAGCATTAACAATAATATATTGCTAGTTGGTATTTCAACTTTATTTGAGGACCCGGTTGAAAATCATCAACACACTGAAATCAGTCATTCTGGTGCTGATTTTTTATTAATTTATTTTTTCAATAAAACAGCTGGTCCACAGTTTACATATTACCATTACTGCAGCTGTAAAGATCACACAAAGACATTTTTTGAATGAAAATTAAATTTGTCTCCATCCAGTGAATAACAGAGGAAACACAAAGTCCCTTCTTGAAAGAAAATGACTTGATTTGTCTCCATCCAGTGGAAACACTCAGCATTAACAATAATATATTGCTACGTGGTATTTCAACTTTATTTGATGACCCAGTTCAAAATCATTAACACATTAAAATGCTGATTTGAATTTTTTTTCCCAATAACACAGCTGGTCACCAGTTTGCATCATACCATTACTGCAGCTGTAAAGACCACACAAAGTCATCCAGTGAAAACACTAGCAATATAAATAGCAATAATATATTGTATCTTTGACATTTATCCTAATTTCAAGACAAACACAGTTCTTATCAGTTTTACCATAACTCATATACATTATTGCTTACATTTTAGAATTATTCTCTTCATTATAAACTCATTCACAAATACTGATTTGTGCTTCATGTTTACTTTGGTAGCCACATAAAACAGGGTTTTCTGAACATTTATCTTGTGATATCCCAGAATAAAAAGAAAACTCTTAATCACTGACAAGCTTGTGGAGTGTAGTGCACTGACTGCTTGTTGTATTGGGACACAGAATTTGGAAAGACATATCTATATCCTTCTGCCTGCAAATCAGATCATATATTATCATGTACAAGTAATTAATATGCCTGTTAAACACTAAACAGACATCACAAAGTGATCATTACTCTGAGATTGATGATGCCCCGGCACTGATTATGAGGACCACTATAAAGGCTCTGTGAAGTCTTCTCCATGATACAGGCCATAGTGGAGCTGCTCTTGCTGGACTGTGGCCCATGCCATCTGTCTGCTGTTAAATCGAGCTGTCCAGTTGCCTTTAGGGTCCACAACCACCACCCCAGCCAGACCCTTAACCCGTTCCTTCATGTATGCCAGAGCCATGTCACTTGCCTCCTCAGGGCTTTTTCCTGCAAAACAATTATGTGCATGATTATTTTAAAATCCATAGCAGAAGAACAACGACCCTCTTGTGTTTTGTGTCTAAATATTATGTGATACACATCTAGTACGCCTATATTTCAGTGTAAACTACATGGCTGCCCTATAACTTTAGGTACAGTGGTGCTTGAAAGTTTGTGAACCATTTAGAATTTTCTATATTTCTGTATAAATATGACCTAAAACATCATCAGATTTTCACACAAGTCCGAAAAGTTGATAAAGAGAACCCAGTTAAACGAATGACGCAAGATATTATACTTGGTTACTTCTTTATTGAGGAAAAGTATCCATTATTACATATTAGTGAGTGGCAAAAGTATGTGAACCTCTAGGATTAGCAGTTAATTTGAAGGTGAAATTAGAGTCAGGTGTTTTCAGTCAATGGGATGACAATCAGGTGTCAGTGGGCACCCTGTTTTTTTATTTAAAAGAACAGGGATCTATCAAAGTCTGCTCTTCACAACATGTTTGTGGAAGTGTATCATGGCATGAACAAAGGAGATTTCTGAGGACCTCAGAAAAAGAGTTGTTGATGCTCATCAGGCTGGAAAAGGTTACAAAACCATCTCTAAAGAGTTTGGACTCCACCAATCCACAGTCAGACAGATTGTGTACAAATGGAGGAAATGCAAGACGATTGTTACCCTCCCCCAGGAGTGGTCGACCAACAAAGATCACTCCAAGAGCAAGGCGTGTAATAGTTTGCGAGGTCACAAAGGACCACAGGGTAACTTCTAAGCAACTGAAGACCTCTCTCACATTGTCTAATGTTAATGTTCATGAGTCCACCATCAGAAGAACACTGAACAACAATGGTGTGCATAGCAGGGTTGCAAGGAGAAAGCCACTGCTCTCCGAAAAGAACATTGCTGCTCGTCTGCAGTTTGCTAAAGATCACATGGACAAACCAGAAGGCTATTGGAAGAATGTTTTGTGGATGTATGAGACCAAAATAGAACTTTTTGGTTTCAAAGAAAAGCATTATGTTTGGAGAAAAGAAAACACTGCATTCCAGCATAAGAACCGTATCCCATCTGTAAAACATGGTGGTGGTTGTATCATGGTTTGGGCCTGGCTTCCCATCATTGATGGAACAATGAATTCTGAATTACATCAGAGAATTCTAAAGGAAAATGTCAGGACATCTGTCAATGAATGACCCTAAGCACAGAAGTTGTTCTACCAAAGAATGGTTAAAGAAGAATAAAGTTAATGTTTTGGAATGGCCAAGTCAAATTTCTGACCTTAATCCAATCAAAATGTTGTGGAAGGACCTGAAGTGAGAAAACCCACCAACATCCCAGAGTTGAAGCTGTTCTGTATGGAGGAATGGGATAAAATTCCTCCAAGCCGGTGTGCAGGACTGATCAACAGTTACAGGAAACGTTTAGTTGCAGTTATTGCTGCACAGGGGGGTCACACCAGATACTGAAAGCAAAGGTTCACATACTTTTGCCACTCACTAATACGTAATATTGGATCATTTTCCTCAATAAATAAATGGCCAAGTATAATATTTTTGTCTCATTTGTTTAACTGGGTTCTCTATCTACTTTTAGGACTTGTGTGAAAATCTGATGATATTTTAGGTCACATTTATGCAGAAATATAGAAAATTCTAAAGGGTTCACAAACTTACGCAACAGCAGTGCTATAGAGCTGAAATGGCTTAAGGCACGTACAGTGTCTAAGTGCCCTGTATAACTGCTCCTTCTGCTGGCCTGTGTAATAAATATTGTTGTAGGTTGACTTGGGTTTAAGTGCTCTTGAGCAACACTCTCAGATAAATCTTCATGTTAACAATCAAATCAACACTTTTCAACTGTAAAGAAGACATTTGAGTAAACTAAATGTGAAGAATTAACATGCTACATTTCACTGGTGTCAGTAAAATTTCAATCTAGACAGAAACCAAAACGGATTTCTAATCTCTACACATACACACTGTCATCTTTGCTGGCAAAGAAACGTTAGCTTTTGATAAACTCTTTCACTCTGTCTCAATTCCCCAACTCTCCATAGTGTGACCAGCTAACCATGTGTTCTGTGACCATTGTTTATTTAAACGTTGTAATAGACTATATTTTTGGGGGGGAGCTGGTTTTACTGACTATGGGAAACAATCACTACAGTACTGAATTAATATATTCATGGTTATACAATACCTTGCTCCATGTGGAAAAGAATGAGCCTGGACAGACAGACTTTCATGATGGATTCTCCATGACCAGTAGGTGTTATGGCACCAATTTGGTTATCTGCATAGCCTCCACATCCTGACAAAAAGACAAAAGAAAAAAAAAAATTCACTTTATCAAACTGTACCAAGTGTTTAATGTAGCCAACATAACCCTGCTGAAACAGGACATTTCGCTTGAACCTAATTTAGTTCCTGGAATATCACCATGCTTTTTGAGCCCAGTAACTGATGATTTGCAAAATAATGTACAAATGCACTTCTAATCGTAAAGCACTATTATAGATATCAGTCAGTTTCCCAACAAAACAGCACTCGATGACGCCTGTTGTGATGAAAGACGAAATCTAGATTTAGGCCAAATTTATGTAATCAGTTACGTTTCCTTTTTTGATCACTAGATGGCAGTACTACACATCTCTGGATTTTAAGAAGGCCGTACGGAGGCGCGGTGGTAACGGACAGTTGGGTTTGAGTCCAATGACAGCTGCTGCCTGTGTGGGTCTCCCCGTATCTGCGTGGGTGTCCTGCGAGTTCTCCGATTTCCTCCCACATTCCAAAGGCATGCATCAAGACAGACTTTAACATGTCCCAGTGTGTGTGTGTTTTACTTATTTAGTTGCTTATTATTTAATGTCACTTTCTGCTCCAATTCGCAACAGGCATAAGGTTATGTTGAAACTAGTCATGCACACTCACGCCAGGCCAATTAACCTAAACACATGTCTTTGGAATGTAAGAGGAAACTGGATCACTCGGAGTAAACCCACACAGACACAAGGAGGACAAGCAAACTCCATACAGGCTGAGTCTGAGGTCAGGATGGAACTGGGGGTGCTGGAGCTGTGAGGTGTCGGTGCTAACCGTTGCGCCTCTGTGCTGCCCGTGTGAGTGAGTGTGCCCCATGATGATCCCCGACTCCCACTTTGCACCCTATGCAGCAGGATAGGTCCTGTCTGCTAAATGCTGTAAATGCTGTAAATGCTGTCTGAATTGTACCCTCAGTTTCTGGTTCTTAGCTGACAGGGGTGGCACCTGGTTTGGTCTTCAGCTGGTGTCTATCTGTTTCAATGTTCGTTCTGCAGACCTCGGTTGTAATGAGTGGTTATTTAAGTTACTGTTGCCTTTCTATCAGCTCAAACCAACTGGCCATTCTCCCATGTTCTCTGGCCTTAAAGCATTTTTCCCAAAGAACTGCCACTCGTCGGATAGTTTCTCTTTTTTTGGACCGTTCTTTGTAAACCCTAGTGATTACTATTTGTGATTATTCCAGTACATCACCTGAAATACTCTGGCCATTCAGCACCAACAACCTTGATACATTCAAAGGCATTTAAATCACTTTTCCTCCCCATTCTGATGCTTGGTTTGAACTTCTGTAGGTCATCTTGACCATGTCTAAATGCAGCAACTTGTTGACTGTGACTGGCTGGTTAGATATTTGCGTTCACAGGTGTACGTAATGAAGTGGTTGGTGAGTATATGTAAATAATTTAGCTTATTTCGCATAGCTGGTTTAATTTGTAACCAACAAATTTGAGTGAATAAGTGACTGGTGTCCAATGACTGAGTCAAATTGAATCTAGAAAATTAAGCATTAACTCATTGGACATACTTGCACGTCTAAAGGTGAAACATCAACTTCCAACACAGAAGCACTTTCACACAATCACTCGCTCCCCTTTGTTAACCTCTGCTATGGTGAATCTTAAAGCAAACCACTACTGAGACTACAAATAGCAGTGTTTTATAACAAAAACATCTACAACAGCTGAAATCAACAGTTCAAACCAAAAGCACACTGCTACTTTGATGTCAAAACAGGATCACAGTTACTGAATCAACTGTAATAAAAAAAAACTCCAACATTAAACTACAGAGGTATAACTACAGATGTGTATAAAGCAGTTGATTCAGGAAAAAAGGAAGCTAGCCACAAGACAGGAACAACCCTAGACAGGGGCACCCAATCCATCGTAGGGGGCACGCACTCACACTCAGAATGCCTGGAAAAACACATTTACAGCATTTAGCAGACGCCTCCTATCCAGAGCGACTTACAATTGATACAGTCTTACAATCTAAGCCATTGTGGGGGTTAAGGGCCTTGCTCAAGGTACCCAGCAGTGGGCAGCTCAGGCAAAGCCTACGCCACAAGACAGGGATTTGAACTCTGGTCACACAGGTTCAGTACCTAGGGGGCACTAGGCTCACCACCAGAATCCCACAACTCAACTCCACTAAACCTAACCCGGAATGTGTGGGAGGAAACCAAGTACCTGGAGCGTAGGTAAACCCACGTGGGACACGGGGAGGACATGCAAAACACCACAAAGGTCCAATATGAGATCAAACCAGGGATCTCGGAGATCTGAGGTGCTGGCGCTAAACACTGCGCCATCATGCTGCCCCCCCATAAACAATTACTGTGATTAAAATTACAAAAAAGGTCAAAAAGATGTTCATCTAAATATATGTAAATGTCAAATTAATTCCTATGCCTTATTTCCTGTTTTAAGCTGTTTGCTTTATCTTTTTGTTTAAGGGCTCATTTTACAGCTTTATCAAAGTGTCTGTTATGTGTTAAAATCCAGATCATTACACAACTTCACAATGGTATTTATTTTTTATACTGGTAACATCTCCCTCCAGTGGGTCAGAGACAGCAAGGGAGAAAACAAACAGCTAACGTTGTTTTCTCAAAATCTAAAAACAGCTGGAGACAGCTGTTTTTGAACAGCAAGGAGACATGGTGGGATCAGCTCAACTACAATTCTGCTGGTTAAAGCATATGCCAAAAGGGGAATAGCATATGGCCTTACCATATACTGTCCAATGTGTGCAGTAAAACAATTATTTTAATAGAAGATGCTTATATCTCTAGCATAACATGATTTCTGTAACAAATTCCATAACCATGCAAATCACTAGAGAGATATGCACCAAAATGAACATTTTTCACTGAAAAACCGAACAAAATGAAACATCTGGTTGAAGACTGAATACCGAACACACGTTTTTTTTTTTCACAGTTTCAATCGAGTTGCTCTTTCTACTTTATTTCCTCCAGATTAAGCATGAATAAAAACATGGGACAAGAAAAACTGAAATGTTGCTTTTTGTCAAGGCAGGGTGGGGAGCAGAAATAGGAAATTATCCAAATTTGTGTATAATATGTGGAAGGATTTAAAAATAAAATAAAACAATTTAATTCCATTGCACCTGTTAATTCTGTACCTCAGGTTGTTAAAAATACGTAATGTAATTAAGTGTAAATGTGCTTTTTTTTAAAATTTCACATATTTATATACTACTGTAGAGAAAAAATGACCAATTCTGAACTTTACCAATGAAAGGTGTGTATCTCCTACACGACCCTCCATTTTGTTTATTATTCCACCTGTAGAGCTAGCACAGGCCACATTTCCCTCCACATCCACAGCCACAGCCCCCCAACTGTGCCCATTTTCCCCCTGTAAGACACAAGCAGGTAAAAACACGCAGGGGGTAACCAATCATAGCAGCATGACTGAGTACTTAATTACATAAACATAATTACATGTGTGCGGAGCACCTAAAATTGCAACATGAGCAGTATTGCGCACATCCACACCAGATACTGAAAGCAAAGGTTCACATACTTTTGCCACTCACTAATATTGTATACTATATGTAATATTTGATCATTTTCCTCAATAAATAAATGGCCAAGTATAATATTTTTGTCTCATTTGTTTAACTGTGTTCTCTTTATCTGCTTTTAGGAGTTGTGTGAAAATCTGATGATATTTTAGGTCACATTTATGCAGAAAGGGTTCACAAACTTAAGCACCACTGTACATTCAATATATTTTTAGATAGTGGGGCAAAAAAAGTATTTAGTCAGTCACTGATTGTGAAAGATGAGAGAGGTCTGTAATTTCATCTTAGGTACACTTCAACTATGAGAGACAAAATGAGACAAAAAATACATTCACAGGAAATCACATTGTAGGGTTTTTAAAGAATTTAATTGTAAATCATGGTGGAAAATAAGTATTTGGCCACCGATAAACAAAAAAGATTTCTGGCTCTCACAGACCTGTAACAACTTCTTTAAGAAGCTCTCCTGTCCTCCACTCGTTACCTGTATTAATGGCACCTGTTTGACCTCATTATCTGTGTAAAAGACACCTGTCCACAGCCTCAAACAGTCAGACTCCAAACTCAACCATAGGCAAGACCAAAGAGCTGGTGTAGGACACCAGGAAGAAAATTGTAGACGTACACCAGGCTGGGAAGAGTGAATCTACAATAGGCAAGGAGGTTGGTGTGAATAAATCAACTGTGGGAGCAACAGTAAGAAAATGGAAGACATACAAGACTACTGGTAATGTCCCTAGATCTGGGAGAGCAAGAGAGCATATGGATGATTCAGAAGAGGATTGGGAGAATATCATGTGGTCAGATGAAACCAAAATCAGTCGTGTTTGGAGGAAGCAGAATGCTGAGTTGCATCCCAAAAACACCATACCTACTGTGAAGCATGGGGGTGGAAACATCATGATTTTGGGCTATTTTTCTGCAAAGGGGACAGGACGACTGATCCGTGTTAAGGGAAGAATGAACGGGGCCATGTATCGTGAGATTTTAAGCCAAAACCTCCTTCCATCAGTGAGAGCATTGAAGATGGAACGTGGCTGAGTCATCCAGCATGACAATGATCCCAAACAGAACGCTCGGGCAACGAAGGAGTGGCTCCATAAAATACATTTCAAAGGTCCTGGAGTGGCCTATCCAGTCTCCAGACCTCAACCAGATAGAAAATTCGTGGAGGGGTTTGAAAGTCCATGTTGGCCAGCGACAGCCCCAAAACATCACTGCTCTAGAGGAGCTCTTCATGGAGGAATGGGCCAAAATACCAGCTACAGTGTGTGCAAACCTGGTGAAGGCTTACAGGAAACGTTTGGCCTCTGTCATTGCCAACAAAGGTTATGTTACAAAGTATTGAGTTGAACTTTTGTTATGGACCAAATACTTATATTCCACCATCACAATTCAATTTTTTAAAAATCCGACAATGTGATTTCCTGGATTTTTTTTTCTCATGTTGTCTCTCATAGTTGAAGTGTACCTATGATGAAAATTACAGACCTCTCTCATCTTTCTAAGTTGGAGAACTTGCACAATCAGTGGCTGACTAAATACCTTTGGCCCACTGTATGTACCACATAGGACGTTTGTCAAGTTACCCAGCTGTTGACAGCCCAATTTAATTTGTAGTTGATCAAAACAATGTCAGAATAGAACAGTAGGCAGGTATGCCATTTTTCATACAGCTTTAATTTGTTCAGTCTGCACACTCCATTCTGAATTCACAGTTTTAGTTGGTAAACACTACAAAGAGCCATTGTGTACTGATTGGATATGCAAAACCAGGTTGCAAACAAATGCAGGATATGCCTGGTAAAAGTACGTATAGCACCAGCCTAAGGACACAGCTTTTCGGCAGCATAATAATGGTACGCATCTGAATGGTACATATGGTTGAGTTCTCACCGAGCTGATACTTGTGATAGCAGCAGGGCTTCCCTCCCCCCGCCCCACACCAAAACAGTATCACTCCACTGATGCCACGTTTACGCACACACACAAAAAAAATATCACATTCACCAATAACGCAATAATCCTAATAAATACATTCTATCATTTCATTCTTACATTTTAATTGTAGTTTTAGGCCTTTTACCCTTTCACCTTCACTTATTTGCACTTTGTATTTTGAACTAACTTTACTTGGTAGTAAAGTATAGCCTTTTGTAGCACTGTGTTAAGGCAGGGTGTGTTCTTTAAACTACTAATTTCAACAGAGTTATTAGATACAACATTTTTCTTTCATATGTCATTCATTTGGAATTTGTGTTAGTACATTAAATAACTAAATCTTGCATACTTCAAAATGTGATGAGGAATAAAGAATGAAACAAAGCAAAAAGCACTGTTTGGAGCATCGAGCACTTATGTAGTAAGACATTTTGAAAATGTTACAAAAAGTCAGCACTTTCAACACTTCTGCAACTTGTATGGAATGGAATGGTATTGGGAGTTTAACGCCGCGACTGCTCATCAGGCCATATTCGCGGCGGGAATGGGTGTGGAATACAAATTGTCAACAATAGGGTGGAATGTGGGGCATCATCCAAGTACGTCCTAACAGTCAGGTTTCATGCCCCGCCCAATGGCACACTGCTCAAGCCCAGTATTGCACCAGAATTTGGGTTCAAATCCAACCCATCCTAAATAACAGTTAGTGTGGTTTCGCAAAGTTTACACTTGTTTTCTGTAGGATTGAAGTACTGACACACCAGGCTTCCTTGGGTGCTCCCACCACCTAAATTACATTATGTGCTTACTACAGGCAGATCTGCCTTTATGGTGCATTTAATTTGGACAAGCTAAATAACTACTGTAATGTAAAAAATTTGTCACAGCTAAACTGCCAACTTCAATACATCAAAAAATTATTTCAATCTCCGTTCTGCAAGTGCCTGCTTGGTCATGCCTAGGTCACAAGAAAAGCTTAAAAGCATGTTTCTGTTGAAACTCTAGCTTTACGTGCCTGTATAGTCAATATTTTTAACAAACATAATGTTAATTTTAAACACCTCTTTCTCTACGATGGATTGGCGCCCGGTCTAGGGTTGTTCCTGCCTTGCGTCCTAAGCCGGCGGCTAGGCACCGGCTCTCACGCAACACTGTTCAGGATCAAGCTCATAAGAAAATGACTGAATGAATGTCTTCTTTTTTTTTATCAATTATTTGGATTAACAACACTTTACTAATCAATAACTTTCGCTCACATAATTTCACTAAAACAGTGAATATGTAACAAGCAACAAAAGATTTTGACATTTTAGTAAAGTCCTGAGCCAACATGTTGGTTTTCCTAATGTAAACAATCACTTTCATGGTTATCATACAGTTTATTATCGATGTAATAACACAAGAGCTCTTACATTTGGGCCTCCACAGAATTAGCACCGGGATCCAGGTTCTTTTTCCAACGCATCCTGGCATAGTCAGTGATCAGGGACTCTTCTGGCACTTCAGGAACACCCATGTCTCTGGCAAACTTAAATGCTCCATCCGCTGTCAGACAGCAGTGACTAGTCTGCAGTACAAGGGTAATAAAGGAACACATTAATACTGTGCTAATTCAGGAACAGTAACAGTAATAACAATGCCAAGTCTCCACCAACTATGCATTTTAGCTAGGGCTGCACGATTAATCATATTCTTACCACTATCACGATACGAGTTTTCGTGATAAACACATCGCACATATCTAAAGAGATGCGATAAGACTTCTGAAATTGCATTACCCGCTTGCAGCAACAAAGGAAGCTCTACACGCTGCAAGGTATGCTCATGTGATATAGTTAAGCTGGAGGCAAGATGAAGTAGATTGAAGCTCCATAGTGAACACACACTTAGCACCCTAGCTCTTAGCCTGGGAAAAATGAGTGCAGCCAGACCAAGTACCGAGAACCCCTTTGTGGAGTGAAGAGGGAAGTGAAGAAGATTTGGTACAAAAAGGGGAGGCACATCTGTAGTCTGGGAATACCTCGGTTTTAAACGACATGCTCGGTCTTGTGCAAAGCGTGCCAAGCCATTATGGCTACCATCACAGGGAATGCGAAAAAGAAACAACTGTATGAGGAGTGTTCAGCAAAAAAAAGACTGAAAGCGCTGTTAGATCCAGCTCTGATCACTACGCTCAATGTGTAAAACAAAAATCTATTACTGAAAGCTTTGAATGCATTACAGCATATGATTTGGGCTCCCGGCATCATAAAGAAATAACTGATGCCATCACATACTATACTTGGCTGAAGATATGGTGAGGTTTAAAAATGGGTGGCAAAGCTTTGTGCACTTAATAAACAAGGATATACAACCCCGATTCCAATGAAGTTGGGACGTTGTGTAAAACATAACTAAAAACAGAATACGATTTATATATGAACAACACCCAGAAACACCGCCAGCTTCTCTGTGCCTGAGCTCATCTGAGATGGACTGACACAAAGTGGAAAAGTGTCCTGTGGTCTGACAAGTGCACATTTCAAATTGTTTTTGGAAATCATGGACGTCGTGACCTCCGGACCAAAAAGGAAAAGGACTGTCCGGATTGTTATCAGCGCCAAGCTCAAAATCCAGCATCTCTGATGGTATGGGGGTGTGTCAGTGCCCATGGCATGGGTAACTTGCACATCTGTGAAGGCACCATTAATGCTGAAAGGTACACACAGGTTCTGGAGCAACATATGCTGCCATCCAAGCAACGTATTTTTCAGAGACGTCCCTGCTTATTTCAGCAAGACAATGTCAAGCCATGTTCTGCATGTGATGCACCAACGTGGCTTCGTAGTAGAAGAGTGCGGGTACTAGACTGTTGGACTAGTGCTGGGCTAGTCTGCAGTCCACACCTGTCTCCCATTGAAAATGTGTGGCACATTATGAAGCGCAAAATGCGAAAAGGAAATGAGACCCTGGACTGTTGAGCAACTGAAGTTGTACATCAAGCAAGGATAGGAAAGAAGTCGACCTACAAAGCTTCAACAATTAGTGTCCTCAGTTCCCAAACGCTTATTGAGTGTTGCTAAAAGGAAAGGTGATGTAATACAGTGGCAAACATGCTCCTGTCCCAACTTTGTTGGAACTTGTTGAAGGCATCAAATTCAAAATGAGTGAATATTTGCAAAAATCAATAAAGTTCATCCGTTTGAACATTAAATATCTTGCCTTTGTAGTGTATTCAATTAAATATGACTTGAAAGGGATTTGCAAATCATCGTATTCTGATTTTATTTATGTTTTACACAACATCCCAACTTCATTGGAATTGGGGTTGTACAATCACAAACGCATTTCTCCCAGAACAGAGATGTATGATCAGTGTATCAAACGTGTACGGTCACCGTAGTGTTGAACACTTATCCCACATCTCAGGCTTTACTCATATTGTGCAGGCCTAATGTTAGCTTAAGCAATTGCTTAAAATGGACACTTAAACCAGACACGTGAAATCACAACAAATAACCATTTGCAACCATTTGTTTGTCCTGCTTGAACTTTGACTAGACTAATCTGCAGCAGACACCCCTGTAATGAAATACTGGTAATGTTTGTTTGGACTTTTGTCTTTATCTTCAAGATTAGGCATTGATGAGACTTCTTCATTTCAGCCAGATTGCAAAATCAGGTCACAGTACTTTTACTTGCACAACCCTGCTGAACTGACTTACTTGCATACTTGCATTAACCTGCAGCCTGTCTAGTATGCAAGGGTTGGGGAGTATTTTGTCCAGGTTTCCTGCCTTAAGAATCTCCAATCGGATGAATTTTGGTCTACTGTCTTGCCAAATGAGCAGTCTCACAAGCCGAACCTTCAGATGGCTCACAGAACAAAAGGTGTGCATTTTTAATGTAGTCGTGATACCTGCAGAGTCTCATCCAGAATCGCATTATTCCAAATACTGTATAAACACGTTTTTAAATGGCACAGCTCAGCAGTGATCCATCATTATAGTGGATTAGGCTGGCTTGTTTTCATCGCTATTGAATGCCCTCTTTATGCCTCCTATAAATATTTCACCTCAAACCCAGTCCCATAACCACAGTGTTCCAAAAGTAAATACACATCACCGATTTTCATGTTTCCATTTTCCCTTTCACCATAAAAACAACATCATGTATAATCATCTTTTTAAATTATTAGTTTAAACCATTTAACTGGTATTTGCAATCTGCTTTCAAGCACATCACTATAAGCATATGTAAAAGCAAACTATTTAAAGTACTATCACTAACAGTAGGTTGGATAACATTATCTTGTTTGTCACTTAAGAAACAAATACTGTACTGGCCTTTATGCAATTTCTAAAGTATGTTGTTACATTTTGCCTTTGTTATGCATGTTATAATAGATATAATTATAACCACATGACAGTAGGATTTTGTTCTTCAGACATGGCAATGGCACAGTGATTGTTTTCTATAATATAGATCATCTTTTACATAAAGAGGACAATCAGTCACTCTCATTGTTATATTGACAAAATCAATAAAATTTGTCCTTCAAAGCTAGCTAAGCAAAAGGTTGGAAAACTCATAGTCAGCACTGAAAAACTATGTGCACTAGGTTGTAGACTGTGATGGCTTAGAGGTTAAGGTACAGGACTGTAGACCAGAAGGTGCAGAGTTCAAATGTCACCTCTGCCAAGCCATTACTCTTGGGTTCTTGAGCAAGGTCCTTTACCCACAATTTCTTATGCTGTAAATCGCTCTAGATAAAGGTACTGATGTGAACCATACGCATTCAGGAGCTAATAAAAAGTCAACTGTTTACAAAAGAAAATGTACTAAAGTAATGAGTTAGAGGTTTCAGTTGTAGAGATGCCCTGTCCTATATAAAAACTAGTGATGCACGATATATGGGCAGCCAATATATTTTTTGCCCATATATGGATTTTTTCCACTTATCGGCATCAGTACAACATTAGAATTTTAGCCAATATTATGACCGATTTTTGTTATATATTTACACAATAATGTTTATTTGTTTTTTCTTATGGCTGTTTTTCATCAACCAAAATATCTGATGTTGCTGAGTGTCTAGTTATGCATGCAATTCTATTCTTTCTTACACACTTAGTTGTTCTTGTTGCTGCCTGTACTCATTCAAGACAAAAAGAAGATTCTTAACTTTAAGGAAGGAATAAAATGGAATGTGTCACGCCCGCGAGCCGCTTGGCTCGCCACACCTGCGTTTGTGAACGCTAATGAGGCACACCTGTTTCTCACCCTACTTAAGCGGCACTCAGGTCTCTCTCGGTGCCGATTCACGATGTTTCTTTCTAGCCTCACCACGCCATTCTCGGCCTCTTCTATCCCGCAATGCCTCAAGCTCAATAAATGCGAATCTCGCTTACCAGTGTCACGCGTCTGTCTCCTGTCTCCGTGTTACAGAATGAAACCATTTTTCATTTAAGTGAACCACAACTTATCTTTACAGTAATCGTCAAGCTTATTATTACTATTTTAGTGCTAAAATTAATTACTGATCCAATTTTTAACAACAGTTCATACATGGATTATAATTTGAACATTTTTAAAAGGTTAAATTATCAGTATTAACATCGGTATCGGCCACAATAATGTGCTAAAAATCGGTTATCGTATCGGCCAAAGAAATTCAGTTATCGATGCATCCCTCAAAAACCTCAGTGACAGAGCTTCTCTGCAGAAAGACCTGTTCATATAAACCACATTTTGTTCAAAGCACATTTAAGGGGACCTTATCAGAAGAACTGTGAAAGTGCATGAAGCTGGAACAGGCTGCTGGATGTCCTGAGACTTCAAACAGTCTGTTCTGTAGACAGCTAAGTGTAACTGCTTTGGCAGTTGTGCACAATGCAACGCACTGAGGAAAAAATAAGTATATTTTATTAAATATTATTTAATCATTATAATTTTTGTTTTATTAATATCAGGGATGCACTGAAATGAGATCTGCGGCTGAAACCGAACAAAATGAAACATTTGGCAGAAGACTGAACACGGTTTTTCACAGTGTTTGCATAAATTTTGCCACTTTTTTCATCATTGCATAAATTAAATAGCCTAAATGCATTAATGTCTGTTTTTTTCAATTCAAGCAATTTTTACTGAAAGAAAAAAAAAAAAAAAAAAAAAAAACACACACACAAACACACACACACACACAAACACACATATATATACACATACATACATACATACACACATACATATATATACATACACACACACACACACACACACACACACACGTGTATATATACACGTGTATATATATAAATTTAATAGCAGGACTACGTTAAAGACTTAAAAATAAAATGTTCGAATTGCACCTGTTATTCTGTGCCTCGGGTGTTAAATATGTATGTAATTATGTATTTTCATAGCAGGACTACGTTAAAGACTTAAAAATAAAATGTTCGAATTGCACCTGTTATTCTGTGCCTCGGGTGTTAAATATGTATGTAATTATGTATTTTCATTAGAAAATCATTTGCTGCATTTACACAGAGCATCACTTATTTCGGCTGAATAATTTTTGTTACCTAATTAATATCTTTAACATGAAATACATGCACAGAAGACTGCATGATTTATCACAGAAAAAGCAATTCCAAAGGGTTCCCAACAATGGATTGTACCTTATCCATGACCATCCTGGCCACCAGAACTGGATTAGCCACTCTCCTAATAGCAGACACTGCACCGCAGGCTAGACTTCTTCCGTCCATCACAAGAGCATCCATCTCCACTTCACCTTTCACATTTAGCACTGACCCTCGACCTACGCCACACATGTACAACAATTTTAAACCATTTAGCCAAGCATTCATTCATTCATTCATTCATTCTATACTCTATTTTAATCCAGTTCAGGGTCACAAGGTGCTGGGGTGTAACTGGCAGCACAGGGAGCAAGTGTTGAAAAATCTCAATTAATTTAGTGAGTAATAGAATGAAAGTGAAAACACTTACTCTACTGATCGGTGCTAGCATAGCTGCTAGTGCCAACTACAGCACATGTTCTGGAGATTCAAGGACTTCCATTTCGGTTGGCTGTCAATCCTGTCTTTTTTAGGTTAGTGGAGACTTGGGCCATACTCACACTAGGCAATCTGTACCGTGCCCAAGCATGATTGACCCTCAAAGCGCGGTTCAATTGATCAATGTGAGTGCTCCAAATCGTGCTAGGGTGCGGTACACTGAACGGCGCTCTGGCATGCTAGAAGAGGTGGGCTCGAGCGCAGTTCACTGAACTAGATCGCGGCATGCATATAATGCGATCGCGAATCGCACTCCAGCACGGAAAACAGCGTCAGCTGGCTCTGTAAAACTCTTCTTATATGTACGGCAGGAGAAGCCACAAATCAGTGTGTCACATAATCAGTAAAGACAGCACAGATCTTCACTGGGAAAGAGCTACTGTGAGACTGAATCGTGAATCATGAATTGTTAATATAGTTACGGCTGAAACGAATCGCACGGCTCGACTCATACCAGTATAAGCAAGTTTGCCGAGTACTGAGCAAACGACGAGCACCGAGAAATGTTTCTGGTCAAACTGCGTCGAGAACTGAGTTTGATGAATTTCGATGTGGTCGAGAACCGAAGTACCACTGTTTAGATTTAAACTCGGTAATTTGGCCAGAAATAAAATACTTACAGACAAGAGTATGCTATTATTTTATAATTGGCCAAATCAAGAAGGGCATGACAAATTTCCACCATCCATATTCAGCTGATTACCTGCATTAAATACTGGGTTGTTCTCTAAAATAACGACAGCCTCCACTGCAGCATCCATGGCACTACCTCCAGACTGGAGAACAGCATATCCTCGCCTTGCTGACTCCCTCACTCCCATGCGAGAACTCTCAGCTCGATCATTAGGGACATAACCCGCACCACCATGGACTACCACAACAGGCAACATGTTCCAAAATACCTGGTAGAAATTGGAGTAACACATTTTAGAGTATTAATATTTTTATTGTACAGTGGTGTGAAAAAGTGTTTGCCCCTTTCCTGATTTCATTTTTTTTTTGCATGTTTGTCACACTTTGGAACATCAAACCAATTTAAATATTAGTGAAAGACAACACAAATAAACACAAAATTTTTAAATTAAAGTGTTTACTATTAAGAGAGAAACAAAATCCAAACCTACATGGCGCTGTGTGAAAAAGTGATTGCCCCTGTTAAAACACAACTTAACTATGGTTTATCACACCTGAGTTCACTTTCTCTAGCCACACCCAGGCCTGATTATTGCCACACCTGTTCTCAATCAGGACATCATGTAAATAGGACCTGCCTGACAAAGTGAAGTACACCAAAAGATCCTTAAATGCTACACATCATGCAGAGATCCAAAGAAATTTAGGAACAATTGAGAAAGAAAGTAATTGAGATCCGTTATAAAGCCATTTCTAAAGCTTTGGGACTCCAGCAAACCAGAGTATGAGCCATTATCCACAAATACCAAACAAATGGAACAGTGGTGAACCTTCCCAGGAGTGGCCAGCCGACCAAAATTACCCCAAGAGTGCAGCGACGACTCATCCAAGAGGTCACAAAAGACCCCACAACAACATCCAAAGAACTGCAGGCCTTACTTGCCTCAGTTAAGGTCAGTGTTCATGCCTACACACCAGCAAGTCCACCTCTGACTGGCTGAAGAACAAACTGAAGAATTTGAAGTGGCATAGTCAAGGTCCTGACCCGAATCCTACTGAGATGCTGTGGCATGACCTTAAAAAGGCCGTTCATGATCAAAAACCCTCCAATGTGGCTGAATTACAACAATTCTGCAAAGAGGAGTCGGCAAAAATTCCTCCACAACACTGTAAAAGACTCATTGCAAGTTATCACAAACGCCTCGCAAACGCAAATGCAGTTGCTGCTGCTAAGGGTGGCCCAACCAGTTATTAGGTTTAGCGGGCAATCATATTTTCACACAGGGTCATGTAGGTTTGGATTTTTCTCTCATAATAATAAACACCTTTATTTAACAACTGCATTTTGTGTTTACCCGTGTTGTCTTTGACTAATATATAAATTGGTTTGATGTTCCGAAACACTTAAGTGTGACAAACATGCAAAAAAATAGGGAATTAGGAAGGGGGTAAACACTTTTTCACACCACGGTATACTACTTCAGAAAATTTAATTGTACTGTCATTAGATATTTTCTCCCACAATGTCTAGTCACCACCTCAGTTAGGGGAGAGCTCCAAAGTGTAACAGATTATCACATTTAAACCATTTAATAACATTCAGTTTATGATTACAGACATAGTATGCATCATGTTTTATCAGACTGATACAGTTGTAATTAAATTATCTCAAACATTTTTGTTATAGCAAAAGCTGAATACATTTTTTAAATACATTTTCTAAGAGATTTACCACAGCAGAATAACAAGAAGTTATTTTGAATATCAAGACACTGGACACAAAATTACAATTAAATGTTCCTGCTCCAAATGCATATCACCCAGTCATAGATTACCCTGACAACTTTGTTCTCTAGCTTTACCACAATCAGAACCTAATGTAACTTGTTAACAAACATTCATTCCTGCATGCAAAGTAAACAAATGCTGTGTCTTAAAAACAGGTGATGTCAACAGGTGATTGTAATGATGATTTGTACAAAAGCAGTATTTCTGAAAGACTGGAGCTTTGACAAGCAAAGCCGGGCAGAGGATCTCCAGTTTGTCAACAAATGCTTGAAAACATATTGAAATGTTTAAAACACTGTCTGCAATGAAATAAAAGCCAATAAAAGGAGCACTGCATTTGTTTTTTTTATTTTATTTGCATGCTCCATACCATCCCAACTTTTTCTGATTTGGGGTTGTACATGAGTGGAGTCAAGTCAGAATTATTTATATATTGATTTAAAACTCAAGCAGCACTGCTGTTTCTGATTCACTCACATCAGTGTAACACACACTAACACACCACCACCACAACAGTGGCACTGCAGTGCCTGGAATGATTCACAACCCAAACAGTCCCTGATCAGTTGTCCTGGCCATTAGAGAACAGAGTAAAAGGGACCAACAAAGTAAGTAGAGAAACAATAATTGCAATTGTAGAACTACAAAGAAATGGTACAACTACAATGTGCGGTGATCACTAAAACTTAAATAAAGGATAAAGTTAGTTACTCCACAACATTATTTACGAACTCCAAACCCAGTCGCAACATAAACAGTTGTTTTAGTGTTGTATTTTACTTTCAAATTAAAGTGGCGTGGAATTCGATTTGGAGAACAACAAATATTTCTGCAGAGCTATAAGCGTGGTCTAGAAATGACCGCGGTCAAGCTATCCGCGTTTTAAAGATTCACAGTCAAGCCATCCGCACTTTAAATCCGAATGCTCCTATATACGCGATATGACGGTATTTGCGCTGCTTGCTACAAGCTGACGGTGCTTAAGCAGAGAGAAACAGACTAACATTTTTTTAACAGTTTTCATAGACTTTACAATTGTTTTGGTGTAGAAACCCACATTTACAAAATATAAAAGTACGAAATATATTTTCATAATTGAATAGGTTTACTTGCATTATTAGAATAAAACAATTATATATTTAAAACTACCCATAATGCCAAATCCATTCCACTGCCACCCAAGACTGGTACCCCTGTCAGCAGTCCAAGTTTTGACAGATTTCACTGTACAATTTTTTCATAAATCCAAGTTAAACTTGTGCTACATGTAGGCAACCAAATACACACATTAAATAGGCTGAATTTGGTTAGCTGTTTCTCAAAAACTACCCATAATGCAAAACCATTCCACTGCCACCCAAGACTGGTACCCCTTAGCTGTCACCAGTGCAAGTTTGGACAAATTTCACTGTACCAATTTTTCATAAATCCAAGTTAAACTTGTACTATTTGTATTAAAAAAACATATTTTGGTTATGTGTTTCTCAAAAACTACACATAATGCCAAAACCATTCCACTGCCACCCAGGACTGGTACCCCTCAGCTATCACCTGTGCAAGTTTGGACAGATTTCACTGTACCATTTTTTCAAAAATCTAAGTTAAACTTGTGCTACCTGTAGGCAACCAAATACACAGCTCAAATAGGCTGATTTTGGTCATCTGTTTCTCAAAGACTACCTATAATGCCAAAACCATTCCACTGCCATCCAAGACTGGCACCCCTTACCTGTCACCAGTGCAAGTTTGGAGAAATTTTACTGTACCATTTTTTTTATAAATCCTAGTTAAATTTGTGCTACATGTAGGCAACCAAATATACAGCTCAAATAGGCTGATTTTGGTCATCTGTTTCTCAAAAACTACTTATAATGCCAAAACCATTCCACTGCCATCCAAGACTGACACCCCTTAGCTGTCACCTGTGCAAGTTTGGACAAGTTTCACTCTACCGTTTTTTCAAAAATTCAAGTTAAACTTGTACTATTTGTATAAAGAAACATATTTTGGTTATGTGTTTCTCAAAAACTACCCATAATGCCAAAACCATTCCACTGCCATCCAAGACTGGCACTCCTTGGCTGTCAGCAGTGCAAGTCTGGACAGATTTCACTGTACGATTTTTTTATAAATCCAAGGTACACTTGTGCAACCTGTAGGCAACCAAATACACACGTCAAATAGGCTGATTATGGTCATCTGTTTCTCAAAAACTACCCATAATGCCAAAACCATTCCACTGCCACCCAAGACTCGCACCTCTTAACCTGTCACCTGTGCAAGTTTGACAGATTTCACTGTTACCATTTTTTGATAAATCCAAGTTAAACTTGTACTATTTCTATAAAAAAACCATATTTTTGGTTATGCCTTGATGCATGCTCAATGATCCAGGTAAGAAAATCCAAGAAGTTGAATCTGTTCATCTGGACATAGATTTTTTGTTGGAGAAAACGTTTCATCATTCAGTTAAGTGACTTCTTCAGTCTCAGCAGTTGGAAAACTTCCCCAATCTTATACAACAGCACGTTTGCATAACGACTGGTAACCAGCACCATTGCATAACAATTCAGACTTTCATTCGCAGGCAAATACCACTAGTGGAACTGATTACAGCCACGGAAACAGCAATCCGCAACACAACATCGCGGAAACATGGAAGCAAACAACTGCGATTTGAAGTTTCAGCCTGCCTTAGCAATGCAAAGCCACCGCCGTCTACACATCAGCAGAGAGGAAAGGAATGCACTCACGACTCTCAGTAAGGATAATGAACATCATCATCCTTCCAGCGGACAAAGGCAGGTGCACTGTTTTATTAAACCAGACAGACTATCATGAGAAAGTTATGACTCTCCTTAGAGACACTAACACTTATGATCCCCTGAAACGAGATCCTGGTAGTGGGTACAAGAAGAAGGTGATAGATTGTCTGAAGTTTTTTTAGAACAGGACAAAGCTAATGACCGGCCTCTGTACCACAGATTATACGAGGGGAGGCTACACCTAGTCTGTATGGTTTATCTAAGATACATAAACAGGATGTGCCATTGCGGCCATTGTGTGTAATGATCAACTCAGTGACCTACAACATCGGCAAGTTTTCTGGCATCGATCCTCAAACCCGTTGGTAGGCAGCACAGATCATCACATCCAGAACACCATGGATTTCATGGATAAGGTGAGGGACGTCATTATGGAGACGGATGAAACAATGGTCTCGTTTGATGTCACATCTCTCTTGCTGAGGCAGTAGAGGTAGTCCGAGTGAAACTACAGGATGACCCCACTCTCAGCAATAGGACCACCTTAAACTCGGACCAGGTGTGTTTTGCTTCTGGAGCTGTGTCTTCAATCCACCTATTTCACATACAGAGAGCAGTACTATAGGCAGAAACATGGGTGCGCCATGGGCTCCCCAGTTTCACCTATCGTGGCCAACCTATATATGGAAGAAGTCGAAAATAAGGCACTAAGATCCTATTCAGGAACACCACCCAGCCATTGGTTCAGATCTGTGGATGACACCTGGGTTAAAATTATATCTCAGGAAGTGCCACATTTCACCGACCACATCAACTCAGTGGAAAAACACATTAGGTTCACCAGGGAGGATGTGAAGAACGGCAGGTTAGCCTTCTTGGATTGTGAGGTTGTGCTTGGAGATGGGGGACGATTGAAAGTCGATGTTTACCGTAAGCCAACACATACGGATCAGTACTTAAGGTTTGACTCTCATCATCCACTGGAGCACAAACTAGGAGTCATCAGGACACTGTACCACCGAGCAGACAGCGTCCCCACTGACACAGCGGCCAAGGATGGAGAGAAATCTCACATTAAGCAGGCACTGGGCAAATGTGGTTATCCAAACTGGGCCTTTGTCAAAGCCGGTAAGACACCCAAACAGTGCTCCAGCAGATCGATGAGAGGAGAACAACAATCGCAGTCTAAGCGTAAACCAGTGGTGACTCCATATTTGGCAAGAACATCGGAACAACTGAGACGCATATTTGCCAAACACCACATCTCAGTGGCTTTCAAACCCCAAAACATACTACGCCAGAAACTGGTCCACCCCAAGGATCGGGTCCCCAGCACAAACAGAGTAATGTAGTGTACGCTGTTAAGTGCCGGGAGGATTGCCAGGAACTGTAAATCGGGGAAACCAAACAGCCACTGGCAAAACGGATGGCACAACATAGAAGAGCTACCTCATCAGCTCAGGACTCTGCGGTTTACACCCACCTACAGGCCAGTGGACACTCTTTCAAGGATGAAGACGTGCAGATCCTTAATAGGGAGAAACGATGGTTTGAACTTAGAGCAAAAGAAGCCATTTTTGTAAACAGGGAACGTCCATACTTGAACCGAGGAGGGGGCCTCAGAGTACACCTCTCACCATCTTACAACGGAGCCATCGCAGCCCTTCCCCAATCCTGTGTGAATGGCACACGTGGCCACTGTCGTTAATGGCTATGTCAATCTGCATATTAAACTGATCACCGGTCCCATTGTTATGCAATGGTGCTGGTACCAGTCGTTATGCAACGTGCTGTATATAAGATTGGGGAAGTTTTCCAACTGCTGAGACTGAAGAAGTCACTTAACTGAATGATGAAACGTTTCTCCAACAAAATCTATGTCCAGATGAACAGATTCAACTTCTTGGATTTTCTTACCTGGATCATTGAGCATGCATCAAGACATAACCAAAATATGTTTTTTTTATAGAAATAGTACAAGTTTAACTTGGATTTATCAAAAAAATGGTACAGTGAAATCTGTCCAAACTTGCACAGGTGACAGGTAAGAGGTGCCAGTCTTGGGTGGCAGTGGAATGGTTTTGGCATTATGGGTAGTTTTTGAGAAACAGATGACCATAATCAGCCTATTTGACGTGTGTATTTGGTTGCCTACAGGTTGCACAAGTGTACCTTGGATTTATAAAAAAAACGTACAGTGAAATCTGTCCAAACTTGCACTGCTGACAGCCAAGGGGTGCCAGTCTTGGATGGCAGTGGAATGGTTTTGGCATTATGGGTAGTTTTTGAGAAACACATAACCAAAGTTAGCCTATATGAAATGTGTGTATTTGTTCGCCTACAGGTAGCACAAGTTTAACTTAGATTTTTTTTTAAATGGTACAGTGAAATTTCTCCAAACTTGCACTGGTGACAGGGAAGGGGTGCCAGTCTTGGGTGGCAGTGGAATGGTTTTGGCATTATGGGTAGTTTTTGAGAAACAGATGACCAAAATCAGCCTATTTGAGCTATGTATTTGGTTGCCTACAGGTAGCACAACTTTAACTAGGATTTATAAAAAAAAAAAATGGTACAGTGAAATCTGTCCAAACTTGCACTGGTGACAGCTAAGGGGTACCAGTCTTTGGTGGCAGTGGAATGGTTTTGGCATTATGGGTAGTTTTTGAGAAACAGATACCAAGTTCAGCCTATTTGTAAGTAGTGTATTTGGTCTCCTACATGTAGTACATGTTTAACTTGGCTTTATGAAGAAATGGTACTGTGGAATCTGGTCAAACGCACTGGTGACAGTGAACAGATACCAGTCTTGATTGGTAGTGGAATGGTTTTTGGCATTAGGGGAAATTTCAGATCAATAGGTAACTTTTTCTGAAGGAAATGGGATTTCAAACACCATTTACATTTAAAAGGACTGTTGTTTGGATTTTTTTTCTGAGAAATATTATATATGAAAACCATTTTACACAGTGATTATTAATCTATTAAATATATTATTGATTTTAATGTAATAATGCAAGTAAACTAGTTCAATTATGAAATATTGTTCGTACTTATATATATATATACTTAAAGTGGCTTTCTACACCAAAACTCTTTAAAACAATGATAAAGTCTATCAAAACTGTTAAAAACATGTTAGTCTGTTTCTCTGTGCTTAAGCAGCGTCAGCTTGTAGCAAGCAACGCAATACCGTAATATCGCTTATATAGGCGCATTCGGATTTCAAGTGCGGATGGCTTGACTGTGAATCTCTGAGGCGCGGATAGCAATGCATGCATTTTATTCTGATTGTAAATGTGGTCTCAGTTCAGTATATTAACACAAAAAGAGGGGTACGTAAAGTATCACCGAAAGAGCAAATTGAAAAGGTGTGCATCACTCTATGTGGTCGTACTGTCGTGAATGTAAGCCTATCTACCATAGTCCGTTCAAAAGGTATCAGCGCCAGTATCGAAAATAAAACTAGCCTTGCCGTGGTGAGCTACGATTAACATGTCGGTTTCTAAGGCTGTCAATAAAATGGCCAGTAATGTCCAAAGCATCCACAGAGGCTATGGTATAATGGTTATTTTAATCAAACAGTATACGTACGTAATTTAATCCAGTCTTACCGACGCCAGCACAAATAGCGAACTCAAGACAGCAGGACTTCCTGAACTCTCCACGTGTCGTGCGCCGCTTCTACTGCAGAGGAAGAGCTCGAATCGGTTACAATGTCTCTTATTTGAATCAGACCCGAGTTTAACCAAGACCAGAACCAAGACACCCGAATGAAATAGGTTTTGTCACGTGATTTCGGCCAACGTTGAAATTATTTGTCGCTAGGGGGCAACACTAACGTGAGGCACAAACTAAATCTAATGCGCTACTGATCTCAAATCAGTTGTAATTGCTTAGAGTGACATTACTGGAGAGGATGAAATGAGTGTAGACTGATCAGCGGTCAGTGATTTGGAGACATGTTCCAAAGAATCAAAGAATCATAACAATCCAAGAATCATAACAATCCTAACTATCATAACAATCATAACAAATCATAACTCCTACACATAATACACATTACATACACAAATGTTTATTTTCCACGAAATGTCACAACTTATTTGAGATTTTTATTAAAAGCTTAAATATTGTGCATATACTTTCCCATTCTATACGCATTTATAGATAAAAAATATAACAATAGAAGTCTTGGTGCATGCTCAATAATCCAGGTGAGAGAATCCCAGAAAGTTGAATCTGTTAATAAAAAGGTCATAGTAACTTGTGAAATTCCGTGTAAATAAACATTTGTGTATGTAATGTGTACTGCGTGTTGGAGTATAACTGGCCAGGGACAGTCATGGATTGTAACGATTCTTTCATTGAACAACGTGGCTCCAAATGACTGACCGCTGATCAGTCGAGGCTCGTTTTCGTTCACTCCAGTAATGTCACCCTACGCAATTACAGCTGCTTTGAGATCAGCAGTGCATTAGATTCAGTTATGCCTCACGTTTGTGTTGCCCCCCTAGCGACGAGCCATAAAAACTTTGTAACCCAACATGCTGTCGTTAGGTGATATCACGTGACAAGATCTGTTTGATTCATGACTCGGTCACAGATTCGAATGGAGCGATATCGTAAACGATTCGAGCAGAGTGTAAGCATGAATGAAAAGCAGGTTTGTAATTTGGATAGTGGGGATTACACAGTATATACTGTATGCATACACCACTATCTAATTTTAAAAAATCCATAACAAATTACTAGATCAAAATGAAAGCTGGGATGTGTGCATCAGTGTAACCTTTTTGCTTCCTCCTGCATCCTCCTTCTTCTCAGTAAAGTCCAACACTTTCATATTTAATTATGAATTAAATTTTTTTTTTTTTTTTACACCCATGAATTTACAGTAGGAAACATTTACTAGGGAGTAACTGGAGTGGAGAACACAAAACGCATGACATCAGAACCATGCGTTTTGACATCAGACATTAGAATTAAGGATATTAACCTACCAAAGTCATATACTCATTGACAAAAAAAATAAATAAAAAATAAGGGGTTTAAAAAAAAACTGAACAACGGAACGGAACCCTGTAAGGCCGCCTCTAGCCTGGATACAAGATCAGATCTGGTTGGGCATGGAGGCATACAGGTTCTGTATTTTAACCTGCGGCACATTTGCCTACAGATGTTCCAGTTGGCCCTGTAGATCCTAGGTTCACATTTGGTTTTTCTTCAGCCATTCAGAGTTAGACTTGCTGGTGTACTTTGGCCGGACATTCTCCTTCAGGATTTTTTGGTAGACAGCAGAATTCACAGTTCCATTTATCACAGCAAGCCTTCCAGGTGCTGAAGCAGCAAACCAGCCCCAGACCATCACACTACCACCACCATATTTTACTGTTGGTATAATGTTCTTTTTCTGAAATGCTGTGTTACACCAGATGTAATGGGACACACACCTTCCAAAGAGTTCAACTTTTTTCTTGTCAGTCCACAAAATGTTTTCCCAAAAGTCTTGGGGATCATCAAGATGTGTTTTGGAAAAATTGAAAAGAGTTTTAATGTTCTTTTTGCTGAGCAGTGGTTTTCGTCTTGGAACTCTGCCATGCAGGCCATTTTTGTCTCTTTCTTATGGTGGAGGCATGAACACTGACCTTAACTGAGGCAAGTGAGAACTGCAGTTCTTTTGATGTTGCTGTGGGGTCTTTTGGGTCTTTTGGGTCTTTTGGTCTTTTGGACCTCTTGGATGAGTCGTCGTTGTGCTGTTGGGGTAATTTTGGTCTGCCGGTTACTCCTGCGAAGGTTCACTACTGTTCCATGTCTTCACCGTTTGTGGATAATGACTCTCACTGTGATTCACTGGAGTCACAAAGCTTTAGAAATGGCTTTATAACCCTTTCCAGACTGATGGATTTCAATTACTTTCAATTGTTGCTGAACTGCTTTGAATCTCGGCATGATGTGTAGCTTTTAAGGGTCTTTTGGTGTACTTCAGTTTGTCAGGCAGGTCTTATTTAAGTGATGTCCTAATTGAGAACAGATGTGGCAATAATCAGGTCTGGGTGTTGCTAGAGACAGTGAACTCGGGTGTGAAAAACCATAGTTAAGTTATGTTTTAACAAGGAGGGGGAATCACTTTTTCACAACAGGGCCATGTAGGTTTGGATTTTTTTCTCCCTTAGTAGTAAACACTTTGATTTAAAAACTGCATTTTGTGTTTACTTGTGCTGTCTTTGACTAATATTTAAATTGGTTTGATGTTCAGAAACACTTACGTGTGACAAACATGCAAAAAAAAAAAAAAAAGAAATCAGGAAGGGGGCAAACACTTTTTCACACCACTGTAAATATATATATATATATATATATATATATATATATATACACTATATATATATATATATTATAGTGGAGTGCTATGTGTATGGCAGAAGTCACTGGAGGAACGCAGGCCAGGGGGCAGAGTACCAGATAAAATTTGAGGGTTGCATCAGCAAAGGCATCCAGGGTAAAACCTGTTCCTAGTCTGATATGTGGGTCAGGACTACCTGCTGTGGTGATCTCTAATAGGAACAACGAAAGAGGAACACAACTACATGTTCTAAATAACGAGAGCATTTTATGATATTAGAAAATACATGAGTGTTTTGGGTTTTCCCAGATTAGATTTGCCCATAAGGTTCCATATTAAAATTAATTCTGCTTTTCTAAAAATGACCAATTTGGGTTTTACTGCACAGTGCACTGCACCATATTGCAATGCATATTGAAATGTTCCATTCCAGGATTGAAATATACAGCTGTATTGCCAGGTGTGACATATATTTATATTTTATAGCGGTTTTGTGCATACACAATCTAAATATCTGGACACACTTGGAGGTATTTCATGTCAGTGCTGTTTAGATTTGTTAAGAGAATTCAGGATCTTTAAAGACAGTCAGAGTCAGCAAACTTAGTAACTGTGGTAATGGAGAAGTGCTTGAAAGCTGTGATTTTGAGATTCTACAGCACAAAAGAAACTATTATTCTCTCAAACACTCAAAACCACATTATTAACACACCCTCATTAATTGATGTTTTCAGAGAAACTGATAAAGTCATTGTTGGATGTTTAAAAGATAAATTAAATATTACTGTCTGTTAACATTGTAATGAATTTGCTTTATGCACATAAGTTATAAATATAAGTTGACCTACTTAGAAAGATGAGAGAGGTCTGTAATTTTCGTCAGATGTACACTTGAACTATGAGAGACAAAATGAGAAAAAAAATCCAGGAAATCACATTAATTACATTAATTGTAAATTATTGTGGAAAATAAGTCTCTCTGAAGATGAACTTGTCCACTTCATTGGTGTCTGCGGACAGTCTGCATGGTGGCTTTGGAGCACAGACTCTGGAGAGACAAAAAGAAAGCGAAATGCTAATGCTATGTCAATAATTATATCCAAGTTAATAAAATCTCATTTGTCATGTAAGTCGTACTCCTCTGATTACAGCCAACTCTATATATATATATATATATATATAGATATATATATATATATATATATATATATATATATATATATTTTTTTTTATAATTTAATTGTAAATTATGGTGGAAAATAAGTATTTGGTCAATAAATTTGGTCCAACTCAGTACTTTCTAACATGATCTTTGTTGGCAATGACAGAAGTTAAACATTTCCTTTAAGACTTAAACCAGTCTTCACCAGGTTTGCACACACTGTAGCTGGTATTTTGACCCATTCCTCCATGCAGATCTTCTCTAGAGCAGTGATGTTTTGGAGCAACACGGACTTTCAACTCCCTCCACAAATTTTCTATGGGGTTGAGGTCTGGAGACTGGCTAGGACACTCCAGGACCTTGAAATGCTTTTTACAGAGCCACTCCTTCGTTGACCGAGCGGTGTGTTTGGGATCATTGTCATGCTGGAAGACCCAGCCATGTTCCATCTTCAATGCTCTCACTGATGGAAGGAGGTTTTGGCTTAAAATCTCACGATACGTGGCCCCGTTCATTCTTCCCTTAACACGGATCAGTCGTCCTGTCCCCTCTGCAGAAAAACAGCCCCAAAGCATGATGTTTTCACCCCATGCTTCCAGTAGGATGGTGGTCTTGGGATGGCAACTCGCATCTTTTCCACCAGTTGAGTTTTTACAAAAAGTTCTACCTTAGTTTCAGCTGAACCACATTGATAGTCTCCTAATCCTTCTTCTGGATCACCAATATGGCTATTCTGGCAACTTAGACGGAGCCTGACATGTACTGGCTTAAGCAGGGAGGACACGCCTGGCACTGCAGGATCTGAGTCTCTCTTGGGTAGTGTGTTTACTGATGGTTATAGCCATTTGTTACTTGGTCCCAGCTTCTGCAGGTCATTCATCAGGTTCCCTCGGTTTGTAGTTTCTGGGATTTTTTGCTTCACCCGCGTTCTCATGATCATTTTGACCCCACGGATGAGATCTTGTGGGAACCTAGATCAAGGGAGATTATCAATGGTCTGTATGTCTTACAATTGCTATCACATTGATTATTTCACACCAACCTGCTGCATATTGTAGATTCACTCTTTTCCAGTCTGTGCAGGTATACAATTTTCTTCCTGGTGTCCTTCGGACAGCTCTTTGGTCTTGGCCATGGTGAGTTTGAGTATGAATGTTGAGGCTGTGGCAGGTGTCTTTTATACAGAGTAACGAGGTAAAAGGTGCCATTAATACAGGTAACAAGTGGAGAAACAGAACAGAAAGCTTTTTAAGAAGAAGTTACAGGCTCTGTGAGAGCCAGAAATCTTCTTTTTTTCAGTATTGAGTGGAAACCCCAAAATTTATGACCCAATACTTTTTTCCACCATGATGACAATTAATTCTTTAAAAATCCTACATGTAATTTCCTGGATTTTTTTCTCATTTCGGTCTTCATAGTTGAAGTGTTACCAATGATGAAAATGACAGACCTCTCTCATCTTCAGTAGGAGAAATTGCCACCAAATCAGTTGGCTGACTAATACTTTTTGCCCACTGTGTTTGTATATATATATAATAGATATATTATAATATATATATATATATATTATATATATATATATATATATATATATATATATATATAGTATTGTTCTCCTACTTAGAAAGATGAGAGAGGTCTGTAATTTTCATCATAGGTACACTTCAACTATGAGAGACGAAATGAGAAAAAAATCCAGGAAATCACATTGTAGGATTTTTAAAGAATTTAATTGTAAATTATTGTGGAAAATAATAATTTGGTAGTAATAATATTTGGTCAGTAATAAAAGTTCAACTCAATATTTTGTAACATAGCCTTTGTTGGCAATGACAGAGGTCAAACGTTTCCTGTAAGTCTTCACCAGGTTTGCACACACTGTAGCTGGTATTTTGGCCCATTCCTCCATGCAGATCTCCTCTAGAGCAGTGATGTTTTGGAGCTGTCGCTGGCCAACACGGACTTTCAACTCCCTTCACAAATTTTCTATGGGTTTGAGATCTGGAGACTGGCTAGGCCACTCCAGGTGCCACAAATCAAGGGAGATTATCAATGCTCTTGTATGTCTTCCATTTTTTTACAACTGCTCCCACAGTTGGTTTATTCACACCAACCTGCTTGCCTATTGTAGATTCACTCTTCCCAGCCTGGTGCAGGTCTAAAATTTTCTTCCTGGTGTCCTTCGACATCTCTTTGGTCTTGGCCATGGTTGAGTTTGGAGTCTGACTATTTGAGGCTGAGGACTAGTGTCTTTTATACAGATATCGAGGTCAAACAGGTGCCATTAATACACCTGTATACAGGTAATGAGTGGAGGACAGAAGAGTTTTTTAAAGAAGATGTAACAGGTCTGTGAGAGCCAGAAATCTTGCTTGTTTTTGGGTGACCAAATACTTATTTTCCACCATGAAGTACAATTAAATTCTTTAAAAATCCTGCAATGTGATTTTTTTTCTCATTTTGTCTCTCATAGTTGAAGTGTACCTATGATGAAAATTTCAGACCTCTCTCATCTTTCTAAGTAGGAGAACTTGCACAATCAGTGGCTGACTAAATACCTTTTGCCCCACTGTATATACAGTGGTGCTTGAAAGTTTGTGAACCCTTAAGAATTTTCTATATTTCTGCGTAAATATGATCTAAAACATCATCAGAGTTTCACACAAGTATATAAAAAAAGTATATAACCCAGTTAAATAATTGAGACAAAAATATTATACTTGGTCATTTATTTATTGACAAAAATGATCCAATATTACATTTTAGTGAGTGGCAAAAATATGTGAACCTCTAGGATTAGCAGTTAATTTGAAGGTGAAATTAAGTCAATAGGATGACAATCAGGTGTGAGTGGGCACCCCGTTTTATTTAAAGAACAGGGATTTATCAAAGTTTGCTCTTCATGACACATGTTTGTGGAAGTGTATCATGGCATGAACACAGGAGATTTCTGAGGACCTCAGAAAAAGAGTTGTTGATGCTCATCAGGCTGGAAAAGTTTCCAAAACCATCTCTAACGAGTTTGAACTCCACCAATCCACAGTCAGACAGATTGTGTACAAATGGAGGAAATTCAAGACCATTGTTATCTTCATCAGGAGTGGTCGACCAACAAAGATCACTCCAAGAGCAAGGCGCGTAATAGCTGGCGAGGTCACAGAGCATCCCGGGGTAACTTCTAACCAACTGAAGGGTACCTTCTAAGCCTCTCTCACATTGGCTAATGTTAATGTTCATGAGTCCACCATCAGAAGAACACTGAACAACAATGGTTGCCATAACATAACAAATTGCAAGATGATAATGAAAGCTGGGATGTGTACATTAGTGTAACCTTTTTAATGGTCTGCATCCTCCACTTCCTCTCAGTAAAATTCTACACTTCAGTTTTTAATTACTAATTAAAAGGTCTTTTTATTTACATTTCTGCATTTACCATAGGAAACATTTACTAGGAAGTAACTGGAGAGGAGAATGAAAAACACATGACATCAGAGAAAGTCAGAGGTCTGACAAGGTTATCCTCATAACCAAGGTTATTAATCTACCAAATTTATATACTCATTGACAAGAAGGAGCTGTTGGGATGAAACTCTATGTGTATGAATGCTGATATATGTAAGTGATTACAATATTATAGCAAAACGATACGTTTATTGGGAAAAACTGTAGAACTGAAAGCAACCTTTACTAACCGATTGGGCTGCCTCTAGCCTGGCTACAAGATGGGAGGCATACAGGTTCCGTATCGTATATTGCAACACATTTGTTCACAGATGTTGCAGTTGGGCCTATAGATCCTCCACACTCATATTTTGCCCAAAACTGACATCCCAGCTGGTCCAATAAATGCTTGATTGCATTAAAAAGAAACCCTTGCTGGCAAGCATTATCCTGCTGAAAAATGCCAGTTCTAAGCTCTGCCATGAGAGGCAACATGTGTGGCCACAGAAGAGGAGTCCCTAACACAGATACACAGACTGGTGTGTGGAGAGACAAACAAGAAAATAGGAAGAGGATTGCAGTGAGTGAGTGAAGTGTTGCTTCCAGTTAAACCCAGTTTGGAGGGGTTAGGTGTCCAGTGAGGAGATGGAGAGGCCAGGTGAGATTAGATGGAGAAACAGTGGTAACGGCAGGAACTAGAAACAAACAAAAACAAGCTATCAGGAATGAGGCAGAAGTAAAGGCAAAGCATGGGAGCCAGAGCTATCAAAATAAGATATCACGGAGCACAGGTGGTACCAGGCGCATGAACTGACAATCTGGTGAGATCTGAAGAGCTGGCGTTCTTAAGCACTGGTGATTAGCGGTGAAGATGGGGGCGGGGGGGGGGGGATGTAGCAATGGTTGGAGGAACAGAGGATGACGTCGTAGATAGTTCTGCCAATCAATCTCTATGGAAGCAAGCACAAACAAACACACGCCACACTCAGAAATAGAAAACAAACAATTGCGCAAAGGGAGAGAGACGGGACAAGGTGGAAGTGAACCGTGAGTAAGGGATTTGGTGAAAAGGACAAAAAACAAAAAAAGGAGGAGGATGATATGGCTCCAGTTTGTAACTTTCGAGGTTTCTTGTTCATCACACTTCAAACAAAGGCTGTCAATTGCAGGACACGTAATGAGCGCCATGACAACAAATTTCCTTCTGCTAAGTGCCTGGAAATGGTCCAAGACTTTTTTTTTTTTTTTTTTTTACAAATGTATGCTTCCAACTTTGTGGGAACAGTTTGGATAAGACCCTTTACTGTTCCAGCATGACTGTGCAACAGCGCACAAAGCAAGTCCCTAGAGGTATGATTGGGTGAGGTTGGTGTGGAAGGAATTGAGTGGCTTGCACAGAGCTCTGACCTCAACCCAATCAAACACCTTTGGGATGAACCAGAATGCAGATTGCCCTCTCGTCCAACATCAGGGTGTGACCTCACCAATGCTCTCCTAGATGAATGGGAAAAAATCTCACAGACACAGTACAAAATGTGCAAAGGGGGTACCAACTCCATACTAATGCCTATTGAAATTGTTGCAATAGAATGTCATAAAAGCTCCTGTAGGTGTAGGTGTCCTAATACCTTTTCCGTGTAGTATATATCGACAGTGTACTAACAAAAAGTCGGGTGCTGCTAGCCATGGTGCTGAAAACGGTGAAGTAGTTTATGCACTTTTTAGGTTATTTACATTTAGCCAGTTTGGTGTAGCTCTGGTGGCGCAGTGGGTAAAGTCAGCTGGGTGAGCCAGCAATGTGAAGCATTAACATTTGAATTATGGTTAATTAGCTTTTCAGGAATAATGAAAAGCATTCGTGAGTAACATGAACTTAATAACTGTCAACGTGAATATTTTTTTATTAAGCTATCTGAAAGAATTTTCAATACAACATTAACCTAATATCTCTCTACATTAACTAAACTGTATATTTGATATTTTATTAGATCACCAACAACAACATTCTTAAGCAATGTAAGTCATTTTAAGCATAAAAGTACCCATTTTCACTAACAATAGATGTTGAGCACCTACTGTACTGACGGTCTATGGCAGACTTAGAAAATTCTAGCTAATTAGCATGTGGCTATACCCACATTCAACACAGCTGTATATAAAGTTAACCACAACTTGATCCATATTGTTTGGGTTACAAAGAAAAATGATTGAAATGGCAATAACTCACCTTGTTTATGAAAAACTTGCTTTGCATTCTCAGTCATGAGAGTGGGTTTGTGCCGGGGCGTTTCTAGACTATTTGTCATACTGGTGCACACACAGAATTTAGCTGGGCACAGCTGTACCCCTCTGCACACCAATCAGTGGTAGTGGCACAACTGTGCATAAAAAAGCCTGATAAACCATTAAATAGATTAAATCATTTAACAGCAAAAACAGCAATGGGTGTTACTCTGTCATGGATGAAAAATTAAAAACAAATTAACACTAATGTTTTTTAATTAATTGCTTTAATTTTGTTTATGCTAACAAAATTGACATCTTTATAGTTTAATGAATGCTTTTGCTTTAATGGTCTAGTATGTAGCTACTTTTGGTTGGTTATACAGTTATAGCATAAGTGGCTAGCCAAACAAATGAATGAGCTGTCATTACCTTGGCTGCAGAGTGGCTGACTTTTGTTTAAATATTTGTGGGTATCCATTACTCATTTAAAAGTGGCTCTGACTGAAAGCAATAGCTGCTCAAGCATTTGGAAAGATGGTGGGGCATTATGGGAAACGTAGTGATATGAAATTGACTTTTTACTGACGTGATTTTAGTGGGGCAGCAACATGTTACTGAGGCACATGCGACAGGAAAGTGGGTCTGATGACCAACCTGGTTTGTGCAGTGGGAATTTGTCTTACAAGTGAGCTGGAGAATTCAAACGAGCGTGTAGAGAAAGTAAGCCCTCAAACTAATTTAATTACCTACCCAGAAATATAAGTTTGTTCTTATTTAGGCCTGTTAAATCAAATGCATGAGAATGTGTTGAAGCTCATAATCTGTGTATCATCAGAATTCAATACAATGACGCTTTTTGTAATTACTTTTTAAAATCTCACAAAAATACCTAGATACATTTCAGTACAGGTATTATCCAAAGGTCCTCTGCGGTTTAGAGCGCGAATGACGCTTATAGCTACTTATAGGTACCGTGCCAGACTCGTGCACACGCAGAAACAGTGGAGGGGGCGGAGGAGCAGGAGGGGGAGGCGCGTTCTCGGTGCGTTGTGATTGGAGGGCTCCTGTGAGAGGCGGCGCGCGCGGCGAGCCTCATTCTCAAAAGAGTGTGCGCGCGCGTCCGTGCGGAGGATGCGCGCGCCCGAGGGGCTGCGGTCCCATTGACTGCTCTGTCTTCCTGACAGCGGCGGCATCAGCGGCACCGGCGAAAGAAGAGAGCCGCACGGATTCACCTCAGCCTCAGCTCGGGGAGAGCTTCATCTCCAGCTGCAGCATCAAGCCCAAGATTCCCTAAACGCGTGAAGAACTCCACAGGAGATATGGGCTATCGATAACTGCAAGCGGAGGGGAGAGGCGGGCGGGCGAGGGTTATAGGGGGCTTTGGGAGACCGAGAGGAGAGAAAAAAGCTGTTCTAGGAAGAGACGCGCCAACGGCGGCCGCCGCCACCATGAAAGGTCTGCAACGCCTGCGAGAGCCGCTGACGAACCCGCGGACAATGTAGTGATTCGCGGGGCTTCGCAGCTTTCGCAACGGAAACAAGAGTCCGCCAAGTAAGGGGGAAAACATGTCGGCCTCGGTGGGGCCCCGCGGCGGCCCTCGCCCACCCACTGCGCCGCCCTCGATGCCCGAGATGCCGGACCTCAGCCACCTTACGGAGGAGGAGAGGAAAATAATCATGGCTGTGATGGTTCGGCAACGGGAGGAGGAGGCCAAGGAGCAGGCCATGTTCAAGTAAGACATCCTGATCGTTGCTTCACAGCGGTTGCAAATGGAACCTAGTGGCTTTCGTGGGTTTGAGTATACAGGTTCACTCAAGTGTGTTTATTACTTTGCCATCCCGATAAGACATGCACCTGCTCTGCGCCTCTGCTGTGTTCTTATCTTTGAAGGCTTAGCACTCTGTTTTGGAAGCTCACGGTGGTTCAATGTTGTCCATCTCAGTAGCTCTATGTAACCTGTTCAGCTGTAACGGGAGTGCTTAGACAGCTATCAGGAACAGCGTTGGTGTGATGGTGAGACTTAGTGTGTCCACCGTGCCTCTGGAGTTCTCATAGTAAAGACAGCAATGACAGATTAGATGGCCTTTCACGTGTTAGTGCAGTTATAGGAGCATCCCGGTTCAGCTGGTTGTCTGTTCCAACATCTCTAAAACGTTCAACGCAGCCTCAGCTCAAAATTAGTTTTCATATAAGCACTGACAGATGGGACTAGCCTACTAGGCTACTGCGCATTATTTTAGACCGTCATTTATCGACTTCCCTTCTCACACTGTGTTTAGATATCCCTTAATACCTGGAGTATTTGTGAAGAGTTCATGATAGACTCTACATGAACACATGTCATTTACCGGGCATTAATGAGCCGACCCAGGCAGGGATAACGGACTAGGAAGGACTCCCTTTTTTGTTATTCATTCAGTCCAGGCGTGATAAAACGTCAGAATGGTGCGAAAGAATTGTGTCTCCTCGCTTTGTCACGACTAAGATACCCGTGCCTCGTCATCGTGACGATAGGAGTGTTTTTAACCCATTCAGTGAATGCTTCCTCTCTATAAGCAGGGCTAGCAAAATAGTTCAAAATGTACTTTGAAAATGATACACATCTACCGGCCAGAAACGTACCTAATACGAGAACTTCAACACAGGGGAGGAGAAACATCAACAAGTTTGGACCCTCTTTGCCTTAGAGGTTATTTCCTCCATAAAATATTGACCCACTATGTCCCTGTCAATTTAAAATGTCAAGAATGAGAATCACTAAGAAGGATTACTGTGAAACTTATTAACTGTGACTCAATGTCATATGATAGAATGGGTGATGCCATGGGCTGCTTTGCTGAGACATTTGTCTGTAAAGATACAAAATGATTGCTCTTATCCTATTCATTAATAGTATTCTCCTCACTTTCTTTCCTAAACTTCATAACATGTGCCCATACTGTCTATAGCCTTTTTATTAATCTGTAAAAGTACTCACCCTGTGTTCCAGGGATAAGCACTAAAGCCACCACAACCCTGACCAGTAAGAGTGGGTTAAAGTGTGGGAAACAAGACTTGGTTGGCACCAATAACCATTATAGCAGTGTTTTTCCATCCTGGTCCTGGTGCCCCAATGCTCTGCACAATTTAGTGCTTCTCCTGTTTAAACACACCCACTTTAATTCACGGGCTTGTTAAAGAGCTGAGTAGTTGGATTAGGTGTGTTAGTAGTTGGATCAGTGGTGGGGCACCAGGACCAGGATTAAGAAAGACTGCATTATAGTCACACAGTATAATTATACAGTTAACATATCTCCTACCATATAGATACACTTTGTAGTTCTACAATTACCGACTATAGTCCACCTGTTTCTGTACATATTTTGTTAGTCTCCTTTACTCTGCTCTGTAATGGTCAGGACGCCAACAGGACCACCACAGATCAGGTACTATTTGGGTAGTGGATCATTGTCAGCACTGCAGTGACACTGATGTGTTAGTGTGTGTTTTGCTCATATAGTTGAATCAGACACAAAAGTAGGATTTTTTGAACACTGTGTTCACTCACTCACTCACTGTGCGCATTCACTCACTCACTCACTCACTCACTCACTCACTCACTCACTCACTGTGCACTCTATTAAACACATCTGCCTTACTGCTCCACCTTGTAGATGTAAAGTCAGAGACAGCCGCTCATTTGTTGTTGCACATTTTGTGTTAGTCATTCTCTGATCCTTCATTAGTGCTCAAATGGTGCTGCTTACAGGATGCTGGTGGCTGAACATTTTTGGTAGGTGGACCATTTTCAGTCCATCAGTGTCACTGAGGTTTTTAAAAACTCTAACAGCACTGCCATGTCTGAGCCACTCATACCAGCACAACACACACTAACACACCATCACAACGTCAGTGTCACTGCGGTGCTGAGAATAATCCATGACCCAAATAGTACCTGATCTGTGGTGGTCCTGTGGGGTCTGTGGGGTCCTCATGACCAGCAGAGTACAGAGTAAAGCGAAGGGAAACAGTTGGACTACAGTCTGTCATTGTTACTACAAAGTGCATCTATATGGTAAGTGGAACTGATAAAATGGACAATGAGTGTAGAAAAAATGAGGCATATCTAATAAAGTGATCAGTGAGTGTATATATTCCCCTATCATGACCAGCTGAAAGAATAAGACGAATAACTTCTGGTTTCTGATCATAAATATTCCAACAAAGACAAATTTGAAAAATCCTCACCACTATTTTAGTTATCAGCATACTTCAAAGTTTTAATAATGTGAATTTTACAAATTGTCACTTTATTATTTAACACATACTGTACCTGTTTTACAGTGTAGATACATAAGCCCATTCAAAATGTGTCAGTAAATATGTATTTATACCCTGTGCCTGGTCCACATTGTGAGGAATCAAAGAATTCATGGACAGTACTTGCTTCTACTTTTAGCCTGTAACCCAAATCAGAGGCGTGACTCAGGAATTTAGTGAATGAATCCTTAATTGACTGCAGATGAGGGGCAAAGGATTTTGAAAAGGTTTTTAGTCCATTCATTAGTCCAGCTCCACAGTGACCTGGGCTTGAGTTCTGATGGTGCCTTCCGGCTGTGTTGGACCTCATGGAGGCACATTTGGCAGTTTATGTGGGAGGAGACAGGCAGGGTAATCATACAGTGATTTCTACCCAGCCCTGTGAGGTCAGAAATGGAGGGAAAACATGTCTTTTAGTAGAACTGTTTTATCTGATTACCACATATTTTACCTCATATATCACCTCACAGCTCCAGTGTCCCTGGTTCGATCCTGACCTTGGACTCCACCTGTGTGGAGTTTTCATGTCGTCCATGTGTCTGTGTGGGTTCACTTACTCCCACAGTCCAAAGACATGCTTGTTAACTGACTAGGCTAAATTGGCCCAATGTGAGTGTGTAAGACTAGTTCCGATGTATCCTTGTGTTTGTGAATAATGATTCTTTATATGGGCAAATACTTCTTAAAGCTCATGTGTTTTTCAGTGGGATAATATTTGAATATTATCAAACATGCTGTGCTGTAATTTTGAAAGTTATATTCATAGTCTAAGGTGTCCTGTTTTACAGAGAGGAGAAGCCCATACAAGCGAAAACAGTGAACCTGGTTGGGAACAAGAAACCTCCACAGCAGAATGACATCAGGTAAATAAATGTTCATTTAGCTGTATTTTGTGGTGATAAATGAAGCTTCTAGTCTGAAGTTGTTTTATAGACTTAGAAAAAGCTTGTCAGGTTCCTTAGTTCTCAGTTGCACAGGCCTTTGAGCTCTTTTCTGCAAATTTCTCTACTACTTTCATTCTCTCTCTAATTGATCAATATACTTGTAGCCTTAAGCTAAAATTAAATTATTGGCTTTAATATTAGTGTTTTCTATTGCTTTTCACTGTGAGAAATCATGTAAAAGACTTGCTTCTGCTTGTTTTCTAGCTAAGTGCCTAGTTGAAGTGATTCATGGCAGTCTGAGTAACTTAACTCCTTACGTGTGAATAACTAAAAATTGTGAGGTTTTTAGATGGAGTGGCACCACACAGACATGGTATTGTTATGTGGCATTATGAGTAGCTGTTATGGAGTCCCAGTTCTTTGGTGATTGTTGTCTTCTGGAACTCCTCCAAGTTCCTGTTCTGATATTCTTCATCACTCAAAATGACTCATCTTGTGTGACTCATTTTCCATTTTCTCTGTTTGTTTTAATAGTTTTGTCCAGCTTTAAGTTTGCTGAAACTGGGAATGTGCTGTGCAAACCCTGTGCAAAGCCTTGTGACTTTCACGTTAATCTGTCCAGCTTACACACACACACAAAAAACAACAACAACAAAAAAATACATTTACAGGCTTCTGTAGTTGTGCCTCAGAAACCCAGGAGAAAAATATTTATGCCACATTAAAATATTTATGTGTGCTAGCATTGCCCTGGTTCTCTCTTCAACAAAGAGTGAGATAGCTTCAGTACAGTACAGATTAAGACAGGGAACATCTCTTTCTTTCTTCCTTGTTAAGTGCTACAGGATGGTTTAGGATGGTGGTTTAGGATTAGAGGGCAAATTGCTTTCACAAACTGTCTCCATCTGTGGTCAGCTGTGATGTCATCAAAGTGTTACAACAAACCTCCCATTTTAAATGACTACTCCAGAATTTTCAAGCTAATCTTCAATAAATTAATTTGCCGATACTGAGAACAAATTCTACAGAAGCCTCTTTGACTTGAACACAGTTACAGTGGAAGCCTAAGAACATAAGTAGAGTTCCAACAGTAAGCATTTAATATGCACAGTTGCTATATATACAACTTCAAACTTCAAATAATAACAGATTTCGAAGTGATATAGGAATGAGGTTTTAGTTACATAAACTAGATACTACCAGGCTTAATGCTGTACTACATCAGTACATGAAAGCTTCATATAAATGTCTCAGTGCAAACAGAATGAAGGTAGATCTTCGCCACACCACAGCCCACGTCTGCTCATCCTTACGAGTCCTACTGAATATGGATTTCAGTGGCCATGACGTTTTAGTTTTAGATAGGTGTAGAGACTTTCCCATTTGGTGTTTAAATCCTTAGTGAGTCAGAAGAGCTCAGCTCATTATAATCCTCATATCAGATCTTCACTCTTCATCTGCCAAGTGGCTTTGGTCCATAGAGCTGCACCGACACAAATCCTTAAAAAAAAAAAGAGGAATATATAAATAGGGAAAAATTAAAGCAACAAACAAATCATGCAGTGGGGGCTTTCAGTAGCTTCACAGTCCATACATTAGCACCAACTGGAGGATGAGCCTCAGGAAGCCATTTGTTCCCACATACCAGCAGGGCCTACAGCTCTGAGTGTGAGTTCATCGGTTGGCGTGTGCTACAGTCGGATTCCTAATGCCCCAGCTGCATTAAGCCTTGAGTACACTACATGGCTTTTATGACTGGGTATCTCACTTCAGCACAGACTCGACCAGACTGAGAATAAGGGATAATATCGGGGGTAAAAACTGCATAGTGTAACCCTGGCTTTAGTCTCGAGCTTTGGCTCAGCAAGGAAGTGCATTACATATTGGGTTTTAGTTTAGAGGCTGGACTGGGCTTTGGTCTGATGGCTTTACTCTAGAAAAGGGGGATAAAAAGTAGCTAAACCTTTAAATAGGGATGACCAATATAATGATAAGCTTATGATTATATATAGGCATCTCAATAAATTATGTCTCACATTTTATAAAAATATTTGCCATATTGTTGATATATTGTGGGATTTCTCCAGGTACTTTGGTTTCTCCCACCTCATAAAAAGATGGCAGTAGGTGGATTGCTTTCTTTAAACTGTGGACTTTGGTAGCCTGTGGTAGTTAAGGTACTGGATGACCAAAAGGTCCAGGGTTCAAATCCCACCTCTGCCAATCTGCCACTGTTGGGTTCTTGAGCAAGGCTCTTAACCTACAATTGCTTGGATTGTAAGATTGTATTAGTCGCTCTGGATAAGGGCGTCTGCTAAATGCTGTAAATGTAAATGTAATGTAAACCATACAGTAGGTGGGGATGAATGACTGAGTGTGATACCTTGTCATAGACTGGTGTCCTGCCCAGAATGCATTCCTGCCTTAAACGCAGGCTTCAGATCTACAGGGTTGCTGACTATGAATAAATAAGTGAATGTCAGTACTTCTGTAACACTGACCCTCTCTAAAGTGACATTAACAAGATACTAAATATTAAAATGTTTTTTTTTTGTGCGGCTGTTTTTTTTGTTGTTGTTGCATTTCCTTACCAACGTTCGACCCATTCATTTGAATATGTGGTTGTGTGTTCTTACAGTTCTTATAGTGGCAGAGATGTGATAATTCAGGTAGTTATTGCGATAGTTCAGTGTTTGTGTGCCTCTGCTAGGGGTAATCGGTTTCACAATATACCATGGTGTATATTTACACTCGTAACTGACGCCACACTCAAACACACAGCGGAGAAAATAGCAATAGGAATTTTACCAATCTCCGTCCTCCTAAAAAGTTAAATCAGCAGCGTAGGATTACTTTGGATACCCTCAGAATGAACTCGGGGTTGTGTTTGAGGATGGATATTCAATTTGCAAGAAATGCGAAGGCAAATTGGCTGCTAAAGGAGGCAATACTTCAAACATGTTCACTTCAACATTCGCCTATCTACGAGAGCACCATCTCTCTGAGCAGATGAAAGTATGTGCCCTGTTAATAACTTTAATCCCTAACCAAAAAAGTGTGAACGTTTAAACGTCGACTTTAAAATACGCAATCGAAATCGGTTTCCTCGGCCTTAGCACCGTCAGGAGCGCGAGAACCGCGTCATGCGAGCGAATGGATGTGACCGTGAGCGAACCGCGTTTGTTTGAAAGAGACGCCTCAGCTACAAGAATCATGTCAGAAATAATCCTCTTTGTTATTTCCAAGTAACACAACAGCGGAACGGTGCTCACAGTAAAGGTGATTAGATACTGACCCAGGCTCGGTTTCTCAAAAAATATTTGTAATATTGAGATCAACTTAAATGATAGAGAGATTGTTGTATGTGATGCTAGCTCTACCATTTAACATCGGTCTTTAATTTGTGATAAGAGCCCCAGCAGTTTAATTCATATTGAAAATGAGTTGAATACAAAATCTTACAAAAGAGCTCTACCACAACCCAACCCAAATAATAATTCCGTTATTGTGCGATTGCTTACATAATTTTACTTAACATGTTCAACTTTGCTTGTAACAGAGTACATTTACAGTGGTGCAGAAAACACTGCACTGAGGAAAATGATCCAATATTACATAGTGAGTGGCAAAAGTATGTGAACCTCTAGGATTAGCAGTTAATTTGAAGATGGAATTACAGTCAGGTGTTTTCAGTCAATGGGATGACAATCAGGTGTGAGTGGGCACCCTGTTTTATTTAAAGAACAGTGATCTATCAAAGTCTGCTCTTCACAATACATGTTTGTGACAGTGTATCATGGCACAAACAAAGGAGATTTCTGAGGAGCTCAGAAAAGAGTTGTTGATGCTCATCAGGCTGGAAAAGGTTCCAAAACCATCTTTAAAAAGAGTTTGGGCTCCACCAATCCACAGTCAGACAAACTGTGTACAAATGGAGGAAAGGCAAGACCATTGTTACCCTCCCCAGGAGTGGTCGCCCAACAAAGATCTTTCCAAGAGCAAGGCGTGTAATAGTTGGGAAGGTCGGCCTCTCTCACATTGACTAATGTTAATGCTCATGAGTCCACCATCAGAAGAACACTGAACAACAATGGTGTGCATGGAAGGGTTACAACGAGAAAGCCACTGCTCTCGAAAAAGAACATTGATGCTCGTTCATTCAACTAAAAACCCTTCTGTTTTCATTCCTTTAAGGGTCATTATAACTGATAATAATAATTGTGAAATACCGTGATACCATGGTATTTTCTGAGATGGTTATCATACCATGAAAATATTGTTGTAAACTTAGCCTCGGCATAATGTGTATTTGCAAAATAAAGAGTTGTTTAGTTTAGTAAATATTGTTGGGTAAAGCACTCTACCTGAGGTTGTGAGAGATCCCGTTGCTAGTGATGATTTGTTAGAGCAGCACTACCCTGCTGTGTTTGCTACTTGTGTGATTATGCTTGCACAAAAGAAATTACAAAATCGATCTGTCTGATTCCTTCATGTGTGTACATGACCCAGTGTGTGAAAAAGAAGTGTGGAAGATGACTTAGCCCGTCTAGAGGGAAAATGCACTCTGAGGTAAAGTAGCTCTGTGTTTCCAGTTTGTGGTTGTAAATCAGATTTAGGGAAATAATCTGGACATCTTTGGCTCCGACAGTGTTCATTGCAGGAGTTGCGATGCTGTGGTTGCCGGTGCCCTTTCCTGGCTCTAGTCTAGTCTTAGAGACTAGAGTCAACCCTCTTCATTGAGGGTTCTTGTTGGTGTGTGGGGTATTATGATCTGTGATCAGGTTGTTTTAATTTCTGTGTTGTCTCTTTCTGTGTGTGGGCATGTCACGTGAGTCTGAGCGTGTCAGAGGTTGCTGACATCTCGTGTGCATCTTCCATGTGTTTTAGAGCCTGCACGTGGGAGCATTAGTTGAGGCACATGTTTCATGTTCACAGTTCATGTTTGGTTTAAACACATTTGGAAATTCACTTTGAAAACTTGCTTTGATAAATGCTTTGAGTGTGCTGTTATGTGTTGTTGGCTGTTTTCTCCCCTACCCTTTGCCTTTGTTCTATTCTGGCATCCCAACTCAAGAACATAGCGTAACAGCTTCTTAAAATTGCTGTCAGACGTAAATTCATACATGAAAACATAGATTCTGTTACAGAAAGTTTATTTTAGACACAGTGGTGAATAGAGCACGTAATTACCGGACATGTTGCTCACTTGATCTCCAATTCACTGTGTGCAAACCACAAGTATCGCAGGACGATTGTGGACAGAGGCTGAGGTGAGATTGCCGGGCTTGCCATTGTCATGGAATCACGCTGTAGTTAGATACAGCACTCCCTACACTGCAAACAGCTGCTGATATCCCAAGTGATTCTCAGTTCATGCCTCCTCAGCCATGGAAGGCTGTTTGACTGGCATGGTGCTTCTTATAAGTGCTGCACTGATGAGGCACAGGTGAATATGATGTGCTGGATCTCCACTCTGCAGTGTGCAAAATGCATGTAGAGTGTGGGATGATGACGGGTGGGCGTGCCTGTGGACCATGATGGGGATGGAGTAACGTGACGACAGACTACACGTAAAACAAAGAAATGTTCACAAAATGGTGTCGTGTAATCATTGGTCAAGTTGGATATATAAGCTTCCCAGACAAAAAATAGTCAAATTGTGTGTTTAAGGTGGTAGTAGCTTCAGGCTCCTGCAGATGGTGGTGCAGGTGGATGATTTTTCAGGCGTTGAATTTGAAGGAGTATAGAAGCGTATGGTAGTACCAGAGTCTACCAGTATTAGCAGAAGTCCCATTCTACATGAAATTCTTGTCACAAGTTGTGTTTCACGACTTGTGAATAAAACTTGCTTTGCTTCCAGACAAGAGTTGCTTCTAGAAGTCAACGCAGGTGCTTCACAAATAATTTCAGAAAGAACAATCTGCAGTGAACTACATACCATGAACATATGGAGCAGAGTGGCATGCAAGAGGCCTTTGCTCAGTTTCCCGGTTACAGTGGGCGTAAAAGACACAAACATTTGAGTGTTCATGACTGGAAACATGTTATTTGGTCAGAAGAATCTAGTTTTGAGGAAGTCTTCAGGGAGGACTGCGTACAAGGTGTGGTTCAAGCTGGAGGAAGTTCTGTGATGTTCTGGGGTGGTTTAATTGCTTGTAAATGAGTCCTTTGGTTGTTTTGACAGTAAATTTGAACCACAATGCCTACACTGAGCTACTAGACAGTCAGATTTTGCCTTTTTCTTATTATCTTACCAAGGAACATAACGTTCCTATCCTTGTATTCCAAGATGACAATTTTAGCGTTCACAGGGCTATAAATGTGACTGGTTGGCATGATGAACGTTTAGGAGTGGTCACATATCTGGAGAGGCCTGCAAAATAACCGGATGTGAATATTCTTCAAAATCTGTGGGACTACCTGGAACATATGAGTACGACTGAACAGTGATGCCCCCTACATCCACAAACTTGTACATTCCATGCCAAATCGAATCACAGCTGTTATTTGTGCTCATGGAGGTATTACACACTGTTAAGTACGTCTTAGTTACAGGTGACTATTTTTTTGTCCAGTGAGCTTGTATAAAAAAATACTTTAAATATAATTTGACTGTAATCTGTAAACCAAAATGCTAGCATTACATCCTCAGTGCAAACCACTTAATGGTAATAAGTGTTTTTAAATAACAGCTACTTAAATGTGTTTAGATTTAGATGACTGTAGATTTCTTTGGGTTTGCTGCTTGAAGCTGTGTATATGTGTTTGTTTGTGCATGGGTATGTATGTGTGTATGTGTGCATGTAAGATATGTGTTTCTTCACAGCAAGATCGTATGCGACTCCATCTGTTCCTGCTGTTGGATAGATACTGTAGCACACACAAAACACGCAGTCTCACATTCAAAGAAGCCTATTCAGATAGAGGTTTCAAATTGGTGATAGAGGTTTTACCTTTCTTATAGCTTAACAAGTGTGCGATTCCAAAATAGTTTTATATGGATAATGACATACTAGCACATTGTTAGACATTCAGTACAAGCAGTGACGACGCAGGATGTTCACTCTAACCATGTTTGAACTGATTTGCAATAATATAAAACACAGAAAGTACAGTAGAGCTTTTAATACAGAGACAAACAGTACAGTAAAGGGGACTTGCAGTTAGAATCTGTTGATGTGCTGCCAAAGAGTGTGTCCTGTACTGTTTACAAATGCAGTTCAGAGAGATTTCCCTCTGGTGTGGAGCAGGGTCATGTAAGATGCTGCTCAGAATTAGTATGTCACACCACCCATAGCCCTCCTGCCACTCCAGAGAGCCCTCCTGTCACTCTGCTGGTGCTAGGCAGCATATGTATGGGATGGCAAGGCCTGGCACACTGGACCAGGGCCAGCGTATGCTTCTCACTGAGACTAATAGATAAGGAAGTCGCATTGTTTGGGTTAGATTGCAGGGTGGGTTGATGGAATTGTTATGCTAAATATGGTGCTGAATATGCTGTTTGTGTGATTGTTTGTGACATGAAGAAGTCTGTTTTTGGGGTAGTGTCAGATGGGGTTTTAAGTATTCTAATGTTTTCATTCCTCTGTACAGCCAAGAACCACTTACTTTCACAGGAAGAGGAATTTGATGGTGTGTGACCCAACTATGGGGTGTTACCACATGTCATAAAATTGTATTGTATCATTTTTTTTCTTTTTTTTTTACGTTTTACCCCACTTACTCTAGTCAAGGTGGTGGGGTCTGCTGCTTATACCAGAGAACAGAGGCCAGGAAGCCACTCCATTACAGGCCTGGCAGTGGTCGCTGTTGCAATGAAGGGGATAACCTCCTGACCATTGCCTGCTACTCTAAGACACAGTCCTGTATGAGATAAGGGTGCAAGGTGGAAAACAACCCTAGACAGGAGTGCCAGTTTATAGCAGGGCACACAAACACACATGGTCACTCCCTAACCAACAGTCAAAACATGTTTGGACTGCCTAAAAAGAGTTAAATTAAAATTCATTTTCTGTGGAGCCAGGCAAATATTTTGTGCAAACCATTATGGCAAGGAGAAAGGACTAAAACAAGTTAAGAAAGCGAAAAAGACCTGTATGATCACGTTCTGTGCAGTTCGAGCAGAGCAGAGTGTGGTTTCTCCCACAGCATTGCACAATCAAATACAATCATTTTTTCTGTTGAATGGGAACCATGCTTACAGCAGCACACAAGCTGAAAGTGATTTCTCAAAAAGCCCATATTATTCCCCAATGACTCAAATAACTTTTGTTTTTAAAGTTTAATGTATTCAGTACTCAAAAGCTCTTTAAGCTTGAGATTTCAATACATATCTGAACATTCAATGGGGACATAATGTAAGTACATTGGTACTCTTCATGCCTTAACTGTGAGCAGACTAATCCTGCTTACATTTCAATGACGTGCCCCCAGAGCCGCAAAGTCAGTGTTTTCTGTGGGTGAAAGTAACCCTTAGGGAGGTTCCCCAAGATGTGGGTATTTCCCTTTTTGCACCCGCCCTTCTTCTTACCCTTTTCCTCCTAGTATGCTGTTGACTGTAGCCCAATATATTTTATGTTCATGTTTCCTATTTATTTATGTTTAGTAAACTGTTTTATCTTGGGTTATGGTCCATGGAGGATTCAAACGCCTGTCTCGCGTGAAAACGCTGGGGGAAGTTTTGGATCACCCCTTATGTGGCGTCCATCACAGGATACCATTATAATCATCATGGCAGTTTGGAGGAGTACTCAGTCACTACCTGTTGGGAGGAAAACTCGAATGCCCTGATTTGAAGGAAACTATACTCATGGAAATACACACATCAACTGAAGGTCAAGATTATACCTGGCAACCTGAAGCTGTAAGACACCAACAATATCTGCTGTCTTACTGCCTCCCTGTCATGTTATGGTATTGTGTAATATGTGAAGTAACGCAAGGATAGGCATGTCAAATATTAGACAAGTTAATCACTGCAATTTCCATGGTTTTAATTAGCCAAGCATTTAGTCTGAGGGCCAGTGAATAGGATGTCAGTGCTGGCTGCTTTACATTCTCTCCGATGTTGAAGTAGAATGTTGAAAAAAGCTCCAGCTTTTATTTTGAAAAATTGTTCGCTCCTTGTCCTCTGTTTTTCTGACCACTGATGTTGGTGTGATTAAACCGCATCATGAATGATAAAATGAGAAATCAGAAAAAGTTGGGATAGTATGGAAAATGTAAATTTTGCAAAAAAAAACAACCCCCCCCACCCCACCCCACCCCACCCATAAACCCAAGAAATTTCATGTTTTGTCTGGTCAACTTCATTTAATCTGTTAATGTACATCCATTCCGGTATTTCAGTCCTTCAACACATTCCAAAAAAGTAGGGCAAAAGTACAGTAATGTTGTCTTGAAAGCAGCTTCTGTTGCTCTAAAATCGCAATTACTTTTCTTTCATCGCTACCATCACAGAAGTGTAAATTACCTTTGTCAAGCAGTGGCGTGCAGTGCATATAGTGGGTATCCCTTCTGCTAATCCCACTCCCGAACTCGCACACATATTGATAATGCACAGTGAATTTACCATATAAACTTGGCCTTGCCTTTAAATGATTGTATTATTGATTTCAAAATACAGATCATCCGCCCCTCAAATGCAACTACAAATGTCAAAAGTAGCCTGTATGAAAGGCACAACATTGTTTTCGTAATTTCATTTATTCATTCACATTCTTATCCGCTTAATCATCGACAGGGTTGCAGGAAAGCCAATGCCATGATTGGCAGCATAGGGCGCAAGGCAAGAACAACCCTAGACGGAGGGCACATATACTCACACCACTCACTCGGGCCACTTCAGAGACACCAATTAACCTAACACACATGTCTTTGGGACTGTGGAAGGAAACCGGAGTAAACCCACATGGACACGGGGAGGACATGCCAGGAATCCACAGAGGACAGACCATGACTCCACAGAGAAAGCACCTAGACCATGCCACCGGGGATTGAACCCAGACCTTCTCGCTGTTAAGTGATGGTGCTACACCACCAAGCCACTGTGCTGCCCTTGTTTTCTATGAATTCTAACAAGTGCAAGCAACTGTTTCAGCAAACGTAGGATAACTAATTTCTTATGTAGTTACAGTTGCCAGGGTAGCCAAAACATTAAGTAAACACCAAACTTCCCAGTCTGTTATTTTGGCGTATTTGAAGATAAATTCCATACTCTGTTCTTTTGGAATAAAAGTGGTTTATTACTTTGTTGGCAGACTTGGCTGACATTGCTGAATTGTTTGAATTGTTTCCTGGCAAGTCGCCATTTGGACGTGTCATGCCAAAAATTAGTGGGCACACAGTGAATGTTTATTTATGAATGAGAATGTGTAGCACCTTCTTGAATATGTCAGGAAGGTGGTTAGGACCACTATGGGTCATCCCTGTAGTGAAAAATCATAAATCTGATTGGTCATATATCTTGTCTGTTTGTTAATAGACTCGCATTATCAAACTCTTTGTTGTATCGAATACTTTGTTGCTGATAAGAGTCTGGTTGGTCTTTTTCGTCTTTGGTCCGGAGCACAAGGGATCCATTTCTTCCAAAAAAGATACGGAATGCTGACCACAATACTTGTTTCCACTGTGTGATGGTCCATCCCAGAAACCTCTGAGCTCAGAGATGTTTACACTGCTTCTGAACATGAGGCTTCTTCTTTGCTCAGTAAAGTTTTAAGTGACATTTGTGAATATAACTTTCTGTTGTAATGCTTGAAAGGTCTGACAAAGGAATCCGTTACCCATGTGGTTAAACCATAGATCGTATATATTAATTATGGAACATCACCATTGACACCCATTGTGAATTTTTGAAGCCACCAAGCTGGCCGCCTGGGGCGTTGACATATTGGGTGCGCTTGTGCAGTAGCTGCAAATTGCTGCCAGAGCTAGCATAGTAGAGACTGTAGGCCTCACGTAATCTCCGCCCAAACCCCTGATCACACTCGTTAGGGTGTGCCTACCTCTCGGTCTTATGCCGGGGATGCGCATTGTGACTGATGGCACCTTTCATAGGAGCCAAAGACTGTGCATCATGACGGCGCAAATGACTGACGTTAGGGGGAAGTAAGAAGTTAAAGTCAAGGCATACACTGTGAGGTTTTAGCCCGAATTGGTCGTAGCCGAGCGAATTTCAGGATTGGTCCGAACTTTAGCTCGATCGACTGACGTTTGCTATGCAAACGAGCTACGAGCTCCGAGTGAGCAGGCCGAGTCACAGACTATACACAGAGCGAGTTGAGAATGTTTTGTATACCCCTACAAGTGTGCTAAAGCTGTAGCTTAACTCCAACTCTCTCTGTAAAATGGACAAACTGTATTCTCCACGTCTTCCCAGCTTCTGCTTCACACGTTCAATTTCAGCACACAGCGTGGCACAAGTTAGCCAGACTATGTGGCTTCACATTTCATTCTCTGTCGTCCAGTCCATTAATATACATGGTCTATGGGTTAAATCAGCTGTAGATGTATGATAGTACTTGATGCAGTGTCACATGAAGGATCAAAGATGACGTGCAGTCAGTTGCACCCTCGCCTATTACGCATTGAAATTCCTCCAGACCCCTGGAATTGTTTAATGATATTATGCACTCTCGTGGGAAATGTATGCAAATTCCTTCCACTGTTTATTTGGACATTGTTTTTAAACATTTGTGGACAAACTGGAGATCCTCAGCCCATCTTTGAGAGAAGCCTTTCGTTGATGCTGCATTTGTTCCAAATCATGATTACAATTACCTGTTTGAAATCACGACATTATTACTATCCCTAAATTGCCCCAACTTTTAGAATGTATTGCAGGCCTGAAATAGAGGAATGGATCTTTATTAACAAATGAAATGAAGTTGAGCAGAAGAAACATGAAATATCTTGGGTTCGTACTGTCTGCAATTAAATAAAAGTCAAAGTGCATGTAAGAAACACTTTGTTTTCTTTTTATTTGCATTTTCCATACTATCCCAACTTTTTTTCTTATTTGGGGTTGTAAGCCCATACCCATTGGAATTTAAACCAAATTTTGGTAATCATTTATTAATTCTGTCTCTCAGCATTAATGATCATTGCTGCCAAAATAAATAAGTAATAGAGGGTCAGGCAAGCCATGCAAGTGCACTTATGACAATGAATGTGACTTCTTCTTCCAGTAATTAAGAGCATTGTGGTTTTTATTTCCATCAGTGAAATATTGATAACCCACAGTAAGAACTACATTATCACCTAAAAATATAATAACTTTATTATGATAACACAACAACAGGGAGGAATGGAATATAAAATGGATAAATAAAACATATGTGTGGTAAAAATATGTGGAGTTTTGACGTTCTCTTTGTTTCTGTTAAGTTTTAATTTATCCATTTCCTCCCTCCTCTCAAAATATAGCAGTAGGTGGATACCTCTAGGTTTGAATGAGTGTGTAAGTTTGTGATACCCTATGCACTGGTGCCCTGGCAAAGGTGTATTCCCACCTGACATGCAGGGTGATTTGACAGTTGGCTCTAGTGCCTTTGTGACCCTGAACAGGATAGATTGGTAACTGAAATTAAACAAATAAATACTTTGTTAAATGAATTCATTAATGAAATGAATTGTAATTGTAATACAATAAATAACTTTGATATTCAAGTATCAGCAATGGAGCAGGTGGAAATTTAAATAGCCGGATTAAACAGAAATTGAGAGAGATGGAGAGGCCTCAGGTCTATCACACCTATTTATGAATGTTTTCTACTCTGCTCAGTGCTAAGTGTGTTAAACACACATTTCAGGAGGTCCAAACTGCTTGGCTTTAGTGTGTTTTTCAAGATCGATGTTCACCTGCCTTCAATTTATGTTTGCCTTGTTCCCTTGAGTCCTCTCTATCTCAGGAAAGATCCTTCATTGAAGAAACAGATTGTGTCAGACAAGCAGAGATTTACAGGTATGAAGAGTTGTTGTAGTATTGATGAGTGTCGCTAACCCATTCATGTACGGTGGCCCAGATTGTCACATCACAACTGCATTTACAAAGCAAACAAAAGTCGAGAACACAACAGCATTAAGTCAGAACACAAACACGTTAAGGAAAAATGCAGCAACATAAAGGCAGAACACAACAACATTTCCAAAAAGGTGAAACCAAAACAACATTTAGGAGGCAAACAAAAGTCAAGAATACAAATACATTTAAGTGGAACACACCAGCATTCTCACACCGGAAGCGCTCCGGGCCACTAGAGGCATCGTTTTGCAACTGAAAAATATGCGACGAGTGAATGATTTCCTACAGAATCGCTACCAAGGTTAGTTAAGTTGTTCATTTTGTTTACGTTATATTTCTTACTTGATATTAAGGGTTTTTCCCCTTAGTATGTGTTCTTGTCTGTGCTTGTCTGGATGTCACCTCTTTTCACATTTTCCCTTTTATCAATTTCAGGGTCTTGGTGGCAGCAGGGCAAGCAAAGCCCAGGCATCTCCGTAACAGCTCTTGGTGGAAGTCCAACTGTTGTTGTGTTATGGAATAAAGTTATTATATTTTTAGGTGATAATGTAGTTCTTTAACTATGGGTTTATCAAGATGGCGCCTACATAAACATTTGCTCCGACGTTTTGAGAAATTTGACATAACGTTATTATCTTATTTATTATGCATTACAGACTTTTTTATTGTTTGTGTTTTGTTAATTGTAATATTTTTATTTATTCAACATCTATTCTAAATATGAATTGTCTGATATTATTTGTTGAAGTGCAGAATTAAATTACGTTCCAAAATCTGACATGTTTGGTTTCTAATTTATACTGAAATGCAATCGGTTTGTTATAGGCATTGTTACTTGTAGATTAAACTGTTAAGTAAACGATCTGAGCACGCCATTGACAGATTTTGTGTTAGTTTTTTATTTAGGTGTACAAAGTGTCAACCTTTCGTACAAATGGGTAGACAGGTTAACAAATAATTTAAATAATTAGACAAATATACAGCTAGAGAGAATTGCTAATATGGCACTGAGTCAAGTATGCTGCTGTTCCAGCTGCAGGACGGCCATACGCACCATCGGGAGTTTGTACTCACAAATTGAACTTCCCAAGTCTGTGCTATTAAGTTTTTATTCTTTTTTATTGAAAGTAAAGAAAATACATAAATAAAATAACAATAATACAAATAAAAAGTATATTTAGTCTTTTTGAACCACACGCAGAAGCACAGAAGGACTTTTTTCATAGTTTTAAAACTTTCTGAAGAGTGTAGGCTATAGAGACCATGTACTGATTAACTTCTTGCAACCTCCTTATCCTCCTCGGAGCTCTGATTTTTGAACGATATCTTTGAACGGGATATATTTTTGTTTTTGTGTTTTTTGTGCTCAAGTGTCTACAAATGAGGACTGAGTTGAGTAGAATGAAGTATGAGGTGCAGCAAACCCAAAACGTCCTGTCCTCATGTGGGGACGCGAGGTCTCCGGAGGTTATGTTCATTTCTGAAAGCAGGAAAGAAAGGTTTATTTCCTCTAATTTTACATATGAATACATTTGCTCACTCATTCACTTTCTTATCCACTTGATCCTGAACAGGGTCACGAGATGAATACTTTTACCTAAAAAAAAAGATTTATTACAAAATATTTCCATTCATTAACTTTCTCATATTGACAAATACCAAAGAAGACATACAGTGACGCTTGAAAGTTCAGATTTTCACACAAGTCCTCAAAGTAGATAAAGAGAACCCAGTTAAACAAATGAAACAAAAAATGTTATATTTGGTCATTTATTTGTTGAGGAAAATTATCCAATGTTACATATTTGTGAGTGGCAAAAGTATGTGAACCTTTGCTTTCAGTATCTGGTGTGACCCCTCTGTGCAGCAATAACTGCAACTAAACGTTTCCTGTAACTGTTGATCAGTCCTGCACACCGGCTTGGAGGGATTTTAGCCCATTCCTCCGTACAGAACAGCTTCAACTCTGGGATGTTGGTGGGTTTCCTCACATTAACTGCTCGCTTCAGGTCCTTCCACAACATTTCGATTGGATTAAGGTCAGGACTTTGAGTTGGCCATTCCAAAACATTAACTTTGTTCTTCTTTAACCATTCTTTGGTAGAATGTGCTTAGGGTTGTTGTCTTGCTGCATGACACACCTTCTCCTGAGATTCAGTTCATGGACAGATGTCCTGACATTTTCCTTTATAATTCTTTGATACAATTCAAAATTCATTGTTCCATCAATGATGGCAAGCCGTTCTGGCCCAGATGCAGCAAAACAGGCCCAAACCATGATACTACCACCACCATGTTTCACAGATGGGTTCTTATGCTGGAATGCAGTGTTGACCTTTCTCCAAACATAACGCTTTTCTTTAAATCAAAAAGTTCTATTTGATCTCATTCTTCCGCAAAACATTCTTCCAATAGCTGGCTTGTCCATGTGATCTTTAGCAAACTGCAGACGAGCAGCAATGTTCTTTTTGGAGAGCAGTGGCTTTCTCCTTGCAACCCTGTCACACAAACCATTGTTGTTCAGTGTTCTTCTGAAGGTGGACTCATGAACATTAACATTAACCAATGTGACAGAGGCCTTCAGTTGCTTAGAAGTTACCCATGGGTCCTTGTGACCTCACCACTCACTAATATGTAATATTGGATCATTTTCCTCAATAAATAAAAGACCAAGTATAATATTTTTGTCTCATTTGTTTAACTGGGTTCTCTTTATCTGCTGTTAGGAATTGTGTGCAAATCTGATGATGTTTTAGGTCATATTTGTGCAGAAAAATAGAAAATTTAAAGGGTTCACAAACTTTTAAGCACCACTGCTGTTAAAGTGAAAAGAAAAGTCAGCAATAAGATAAGTTTGAATAAACATCTAAAGACCAAACCATGCTTGTAAGTATACACTGGCACAAAAGATGAATAACATATTTGGTTGCATTCTTACAGAAAGAACATTCAGTCTCAGTGTCAGGCTTAAGTATATCTTTTTGCTGGATAGAATCTATGGATTAATTTAAGTGCAATCTCTCTCACTTTTTTAGAAAATAGATTACTGGCAATGACCCTTCAACCAAGGTACATCTATCTCTGCAATACCATCACAGCAGTATGGCATTTATATAAGGAATTGTTACCAAAGTCTTTCTGACATTATAAAGCTCTAATTTGACGGTTATCGGGTTGCTGCTGCGCAGAGTTTGAACAGCAGTCCATATTACCCAAGCACACTTGCATGTCTGAACTTTGCGTTCTACTATTGAGAAACACCAGCCATGGAATCATTCCACTCGTCGCATATTTTTCAGATGCAAATCGATGCCTCTAGTGGCCTGGAGTGCTCGGTGTGAGAAGTAAATGCAGTGAATGTTTTTTGTTTCAGTTAATGCTGGTGTGTTCAGTGTAAAGTAATCGAATGTCCACACGATACTTCTGAATGCGCAAATAGGGTTTTTACTGTTAATCAGGAACCGACACAGTCACATAGAACATTAGCAAGCTGCACAACAACAACGCATTATCACACGCGGGAATCACCGCATCAACACACGACACTTTGTCATGTCTTTTTGGCATATAAGACTACTGTCGTAAAGTCTGCTGAACTGTATATCAGTCCTTATATGACATTCAGCTTAAATGTATTTGTGTTGTCGACTTTGGTTTGCCTCTTAAACGTTGTTGTGTTTTCACTAAATGCAGCATTTTTGGAAATGTTGTTGTGTTCTGGCTTTATGTTGTTGTGTTTTTCCTTAACGTGTTTGTGTTCCGACTTAATGCTGTTACGTTCTCGACTTTTGTTTGTTTTGTAAACGCAGTTGTGATATGACTCTATGGGCCACTGTATTCATGTGACCCAGAGAAGCTTTGCAACAGCTTTAGGAAAGAAATTTGAACAAGAGGGAGCTTTACAATACACAAGATCCGGCTATGCTTGGTGATGTATTTAGACTACCATGCACTCCACTCTGTATTGTCCTCTCCCTGTTTTTGTGGACCGGGCCATGGCCTCATGGGAACGCTGAGGTGACAACCACATGCTGGTTGGAAGAAATGGGAAGCCCAGTGTGCTTAAGGGCTGTATCCATGGCATCCACAACTGAGAAAGTCTGTGTGGTCCCAAATGTCTGTGTGGTGTGTTTTCTTATTCTCTGTGAGTGTTATCTTTCATTGGCTTCATGCCTTTGTTTTTCAAACTTAATCTTTAGATTATTTTGTTTGAGGTCAGTTACTGGTGTAGGCCTTTGGGTGGCATTTTGGTTACAATGTAAACATATTCTCAGTGATAGATTAGCATGAAATTAACAGCCTGAAAAGTTAAACTGGCCATCACAGAAACTGAGAGTTACAGCTCTCACACCTTAGAGACAGATCCTAAAATAAACGCAGCTAACAGGATAGTCTCTCACACACAAGCCTGGCAGAACACAGCCCAACAGAGCTGAAATCACTGTCTTTATCCAAACACCTCCTACAACGCCTCTCTCTTGCAGAATATTTATAGTGCTAGCTGGATTTGTTTAGTCTTTGCTGGTCTAGAATCACACTCCTGTAGGCACTGTATCTGAGTTATGTCCATCATAATCAAATCCAAAAACACAGGAAAGGCAGGATGAACTGATCTCGAAAGAATTTCATCAATATATTGTTAATTTTTGATACAAGAACATTATCAATACTCTGAATATTTCAAGACAATTGATATTGATGCTGATCTGATAATGAATTTCTCACAGGATGAAATCTTTATCAAGAGCAATATTACCAGTCAACATCATTTAAAAATATAAAGTACATCCGTGTTTTAATTTAAACAATATATATACTCAGACACATTTAATATAATATAGTAGGGGTGGGCGATTTGGTGAAAATATTATATTACAATAATTAAAGACAATTTCACAATACACGATATTTATCACGATACATGAGATTGCAGACAAAATGCATCAGTAACGGCAGATTCTTAAACACTACTATTCAAATATTATCGCATACTTAACAAAGTGATTTCTATTCAAAATGTGCTGCACTTCATCCAATTAAACAGGACTAATTACACTCTTTATAATGAAACACGTAGGTGGGCAGTGTTCTTGAAGCACTGATGATATGTTCTCGATATGCTCAGAAATAAAATATTGTCGTATTGCCTACCCCTATAATATACAGTGGTGCTTGAAAGTTTGTGAACCCTTTAGAATTTTCTATATTTACACATAAATATGACCTAAAACAACATTAGATTTTCAAACAAGTCATAAAAGTAGATAAAGAGAACCCAGTTAAACAAATGAGGCAAAAATATTATACTTGGTCATTTATTTATTGAGGAAAATGATCCAATATTACATATTAGTGAGTGAACCTCTAGGATTAGCAATTAATTTGAAGGTGAAATTATAGTCAGGTGTTTTCAATCAATGGGATGACAGTAAGGTGTGAGTGGGTACCCTGTTTTATTTAAAGAACAGGGATCTATCAAAGTCTGCTCTTCGCAACACGTTTGTGGAAGTGTATCACGGCACGAACAAAGGATATTTCTGAGGACCTCAGTAAAAAGAGTTGTTGATGCTCATGGAGGCTGGAAAAGTTACAAACCATCTCTGAAGAGTTTGGACTCCACAATCCACCATTCAGACAGATTGGGTGTACAAATGAAGGAAATTTCAAGACCATTGTTACCCTCCCCAGGAAAGTGTTCAACCAACAAAGATCACTCCAGAGAGAGGCGTTTAATAGTTGGCGAGGTCACAAGGACTAGGGGTAAACTTCTAAGCAACTGAAGGCCTCTCTCACATTGGCTAATGGTAATGTTCCTGAGTCCACCATCAGAAGAAAACTGAACAACAATAGTGTGCATGCAGCAGGATTGCAATGGGAAAGCCACTGCTCTCCAAAAACGAACAATTTTCTGCTCGTCTGCAGTTTTCGGTAAAAGATCACGTGGACAAGCCAGAAGTATTGAAGATGTTTTGTATGAGTTGGCGAGCCAACAAAGGACTCTGGGGTAACTTCTAAAGCAACTGAAGAAGGAAAACACTGCATTCCAAGCATAAGACCTTATCCCATCTGTGAAACATGGTGGTGGTAATTAGTATCATGGTTTGGGCCCTGGTTTTGCTGCATCTGGGCCAGAACGGCTTTCCACGTCATTGAATGGAACAATGAATTCTGAATTATATCAGGAGAACTCTAAAGGAAAATTTTGTCAGGGCAATCTGTCCATGAACTGAATCTCAAGAGAAGGTGGGTTCATGCAGCAAGACAATTTTGCTCAATTTGAGATTGGACGTAGTTTTATTAGGAGATAATCTAAACTTGTAAAGTTGCTTTGAGACAAATGCTCCATTGTAAAAAGCGCTATCTAAATAAATCTGGACTTGACTTGACTTGACAATGACCGTAAGCACAACACAATGTCGTTTTCTACCAAAGAATGGTTAAAGAAGAATAAAGTTAATGTTTTGGAATGGCCAAGTCAAAGTCCTGACCTTAATGTAATCGAAATGTTGTGGAAGGCCCTGAAGTGAGCAGTTAAATGTGAGGAAAACCACCAACATCCCAGAGTTTGAAGCTGTTCTGTAACGGAGGAAATGGGCTAAAATTCCTCCAAAATTGGGGGTGCAGGACTGATCAAACAGTTACAGGAAATGTTTAGTTGCAATTATTGCTGCACAGAGGGGTTCCCACCCCGATACTGAAAGCAAAGGTGTCACAACTTTGGTCACTCACTAATTTGTAATATTTTAATCAGTTTCATTAAAAATAAATGGAGCAAGTATAATTTTTTTTCTCATTTGTTTAACTGGGTTTCTCCTTTATGTACTTTTATGGACTACATCTACATCTACATTCTGATGATATTTTAGGTTGTATTTATGCAGAAATATAGAAAGAAAATTCTAAAGGGTTCATCCAAATTTCAAAGCACCACTGTAGCATATAGCAAACTATCATATTGGGCTATATTCATTTTTCACTCCAAACAAAGAATCCACAATAATTGAATAATTTCTTATTGTGTGTTATAAATATGATGAGGTCAAACAATGAGGTCTGAACTTTCAGGTTTATAGGGAAAAGTAAAATTTCACAGTGTTAACATTAATTTGGGATTTGCAGAGTGAAATGAAGAGACCAAATGTGATGAAAAACTAACCACTACTAACAAAGAAGAAATTTCTGCAGTGAAAGACCATGGAATCTTTGGGGAGAGGGGTGGATCAAAATAAATGGTTTAAAAACATGGTGCTACATCAACCTATACAGCACGGTTTGTGTTGAATTGCATTAATTTGGTCCTTTTTTGGTCTGTGCAGCATTGAAACTATGTTCTTAATCTCTGACTACATTTTGGATTTTTAAAAAGCTTCCCTCTGCTGTTTAAGGACCATGTATGGGGCTGTAAATTATGTGGATCAGCCGTATGGCATGAATGTGCATTTCAGTGAATGGAATATGGTTTAGATCCGTGCTGCTTAGTTTTAGAACGTGTTTTATTACGAGTGACAGCATGGATGTCTGCTGGTTTCAGCCTCTGATGGTTTTTGATGGTAAAAGGTGACATATATTGCATTGCCAGGCCATATGGACAGCATTGTCTGGGGAGGCCAGTACCTACTTACTGTAACTGGTGCTGCAGCCACCACTGCTCACACCTCCATCTGTCTCTTTCTACTACTCATCTCTCTCCTTCAGTTTGTCCCTTTTTCACTCCCCAACCTTCCCTCAACTCAAGTCTGTTTTAAAAATGGCCAGTATTTGTGTTAAAACAGGCACCATTATGTATGCTACAGACACATGTGTGAAATTTAGACATTGTATTGAATGTGTGGGACTAGGCAGTATCTAGAATGTGTGATATTTTCAGGCAAAGTATGAAATGTCTGTGTTATTTTTAATATACTGCTTACTACTTTCCATAGTTTCATTGTCTATAATACCTAGGCCTTATACAGAACAACAAGTAGGAATTGTGTGAATGTGCGAAATAGTTTTTTTAAAGCATTTCTTCCTTTCTCGTTCCCATTGTCTGCACACAGTGGGGCAAAAAAGTATTTAGTCAGCCACTGATTGTGTATGTTCTCCTACTTAGAAAGATGAGAGAGTTCTGTTAATTTTCATCATAGGTACACTTCAACTCAACGAGAGACAAAAATGAAGAAAAAAAATCTCTAGGAAATCACATTGTAGGATTTTTAAAGAATTTAATTGTAAATCATGGTGGAAAATAAGTATTTGGTCACCCCCACAAACATGCAAGATTTCTCGGTCTCTTCACAGACCTGTAACGTTCTTCTTAAGAAGCTCTTCTGGTCCTCCCACTCATTACCTGTATTAACTGGCACCTGTTTTTAAACCTCATTATCTGTATAAAATGAACACCTGTCCACAGCTTCAAACAGTCCAGACTCCCACAAACTCAACCATGGCCAGCCAACAAAGAGCTGTCGAAGGACACCAGGAAGAAATTGTAGGCCTGCACCAGGCTGGGAAGAGTGAATCTACAATAGGCAGCAGGTATGGTGTGCATAAATCAACTGTGGGAGCAATTGGAAGGAAATGGAAGACATCAAAACCATTGATAAGCTCCCTCGATCTGGGGCTCCACGCAAGATCTCATCCCGTGGGGTCAAAATGATCGATGAGAACGATGAAGCAAAATCCCAGAACTACACGTAGGGACCCTGACGAATGACCTGCAGAGAGCTGGTGCCAAAGGTAACAAAGAAGGCTACCATCAGTAACACACTACGCCAAGAGGGACTCAGATCCTGCAGTGCCAAGGCAAATGTCCCCCTGCTTAAGCCCAGGACATATCCAGGGGCCATCTGAAGGTTTCCCAGAGAGCATATGGATGATCCAGAAGAGGATTGGGAGAATATCATGTGTCAGATGAAACCAAAAATAGAATTTTTTGTAAAAACTCAACTCGCCGTGTTTGGAGGAAGAAGAATGCTGAGTTGCACCATAACCTACTGTGAAGCATGGGGGTGGAAATCTGGGTCCTTCCAGCAAGACAATGACCCCAAACACACACTGCTCGGGCAACGGAGGGAGTGGCTCCGTAAAAAGGCATTTCAAGGTTCTGGAGTGGCCTAGCCAGTTCTCCAGACCCTCAACCCCATAGTAACATTGTGGAGGGAGTTGAAAGTTTCGTGTTGCCCCAAAACATCACTGCTCTAGAGGAGATCTGCATAGAGGAATGGACCAAAATACCAGCTACAGTTTGTGCAAACCTGGTGAAGACTTACAGGAAACGTTTGACCTCTGTCATTGCAAACAAAGGTTATGTTACAAAGTATTGAGTTGAACCAAATTTATTGACTAAATACTTATTTTCCACCATAATTTACAATTAAATTCTTTCCAAATCCTACAATCTGATTTCCTGTTTTATTTCCTCATTTAGTCTCTCATAGTTGAAGTGTACCTATGATGAAAATTACAGACCTCTCTCATCTTTCTAAGTAGGAGAACTTGCATAATCAGTGGTTGACTAAAGACTTTTTTGCCCCACTGTACATTGCCTAGGCATACAATGCCTAATTTCACACATTGCCGGTAACATATATCTGTAATAAATTCACCATGTTTCTTCTGCTAACAGATGCAAAGGCACATGGGTACATGTTCTCACTGGATTTGTTAACTGAAGCCAAACCTCATGTGTCACTGACACTGTTTAAAGGAAAGAGTAATGAGTTGTGTTATTGACAGAGCCGAGTGGCCACTCGAGTGGATACCTCTATAAATGTTGCATTTTCTTGGTTGATCTCTCTCTCACATTGATTCATTTTCTGCTCACACTGACTTTCTCTTGTTTTTGTACTTGCACTGATTTGCCCTCAATATTTAGATCAGTGGCTTCTTAGGTACAAACGTTCAATTGTGCTTCATTTTCATTTCTCTCTGTCTCTTGCTTTTAAAATCCAGCTCCATTCATTATGTATGGGCCGCTGTCTAATCAGCACAGAGCTGCTGCCGTCACCAGGGGGGTGTGGGAAATGTTATTGTCCTGGTTTTCTTCTGCAGTTTAGCAATAACACTGACAGACAGTTCGTAAAGTGTAACAACGTTGTAAAGGATGACTGAATCAGCTCCTCTAACTCATACAGTGCAAGTAATGTACATAGGATTGATCTATTCCTAACCCACAAATGATTGTTGTACCCCTATAATTGTGTGATTATACCCCTATAATTAATGATTAAATGCATGAATAAAGCAAAGGAACGTAAAACAATGTGCAAAATCAATAAAGACATGAAGTATGTGAATAGAAAGTGAAAATTTAAGGCCACTCAGGCGATTTTGGCACGTCTTATCACTGGGACAACAGTGCGGAATAAGGGGATGTCTGAAATCGCATCCGTGCTTATGATCACACCCTAATTCTTATTCTTCCTTTTTTGTGTTTTATGGGGATTGGAATACTGTATTGGTGAGTTATCTAGATTATGTGCATTGTGGTTGGAAGATCGCACCATTGAGTGCTCTATTTAGAATTGTTTGAGTGAAGAGGCGTTCGAATTCCGAGGTCCCACTGTATTTGTAATAAGCTAATTTTTTTAGCATACTTTATCAACACAGTCTTTAAAGATTTAATAGACAAAACAATTTGTAAAGTATCTCTGTCAGGTTTTTACTATATTTTATAATACCAGTTCTGTTAGTGAAAAGAAAAACGCACCAAAAAGCAAACTAAGATAGCAAATTAATAACATTTTGAAATAAATGAACTGGATTAAGCTTGTATGAAACTGAAGATGATCCTCACATTAACCTATTCAATTATTTTTATGCTTCTTCAAGTTATGTAAACTGTCACAGGCAAGATACGTGATCTCTATATTGCCTGTCAAGAAGTGTCAGTTAAGATCACATCCATTCATGTCACTAGAAATCTGGGTCAGAAAATATGTCAAATCTAATGAGATATTGATTTGGGGAAACTGCAACAATTCTTATAGGTGCATAACTATTTATGTATGATGTATTAGAATATAGCGCATAACAGAATGACAATATAACGTAAAGGTTTGTTTTAAAAAGGAGATATTATTGCAACTCATGTATTCACAAATGTATTCATCAACCTACAGAATGTGGAAAATCTCAATAATCTCAGTGGTTTTGACTGTGGTATGATTGTTGGTGCTAGACAATTATACCACAGTCTCTACAATTTACTCAGAATGGTGCATTAAAGAAAAAAAACATCAAGTGGGTGTCAGTTTTGTGGACAGAAACACCTTGTTGATGAAAAAGGTCAGCTGACAATGGCCCGGCTGCTTAAAGCTAACACAAAGGCTACAGTAGCTCAGATAACCACTCTGTATATTTGTGGTGAGCAGAAAAGCTTCTTAGAATGCACAACCCGTCGAACCGTGAGGCTAATGGGCTACAACAGCAAGCCCATATTGCATTGTTTAGTTCCACTTTTGTCAGCCAAGAACAGAAAACAGAGGCTGCGGTGGGCACAGACTCACCAAAACTGGACATACGAAGACTGGAAAAATATAGCTTGAGCTAACAAATCTTGATTTCTGCTGAGCAAACAGATGGTAGGGTCTGAATTTGGTGCCAAATGCATGAATCCATGGACTCAACCTGCCTTGTGTCAACAATCCAGGCAGGTGGAGGTGGCGTATTGGTGTGGGCACACTTGGTCTGTTAATACCATTCGCTTGAATACCACAGGCTGTTGAAATATTGTTTCCGACTGTATGTATATCTTCATGGCCACAATTTGACTGTCTTTTAATGGCTACTTTTAGAATGATAATACACAGTTCTGCAAAGCAGTGGTAATCTCAAACTGGTTTCATGAACATGGCAATGATTTCAGTGTTTTTCAGTTTGTGATGTGGTAGAATGGGATTCACTGCACGAAAGTGCACATGAAAAATCTTTCAGGAATTGTATGATACAGTCATGTCAGCATGGAGCAGAACCTTAAAGGAATGTTACCAACAGCTTTAAGCAACACGAAGAATTTCGTAGTTTTCCTAATGAAGTGCTTGTGTGTGTATGCTCATGTTACACACATACTCAGTGACAATGACAGTGACAGAGAACACTAAAACCCACATTGTCAGTTACAACAGGACAAAATCTGCTAATATTTTTGCGTTGATCAGAGTAATGGTTTCTCAATACTGAATTATCTCAATATTGAATTGTTAATTGTTTTTTGTGATTATTCTGCCCCCATGAATCTGAATTGGATTAAGTGGATATGAAAATGAATTAATGAATGCATTATTCTGCCAGTTTAGGAAGTTGTATTGTGCCTTATAATTAGAGTGATCATATTTTCGATAATGAAATACTGTGTACAGAATTTGTCATGCTCAGAACAACGTAGCACAAGGCAGACAGTCGTACATGCAAGTGTGTGGAGTTTATTTCCAGTGAACATAGTGTGAACAAGACGAACAGACCAACTAAGAGCTAAACTAAATGACACAAACAAAGCTACGACAAAAAACAGTGCTAACAAAAAACAGCTAACAAGCAATAACATACAAGACAAGTAACAAGGCTAATGCTCACAGGTAACACAAAACAATAAGTTAACAAAGCTAACTGAAATACACAAACAGAAAGGCTAACAAAGATACAAAGCTAAACATAGAACAAGTGACTGAAGTCAACAAGAGACAACACTAGGGAATAAAGACAGGAATACAATATCAAGACGAAGAGAAGTAGACCAATCAGGTAGGGAGATAGGAACACACACGGGAGCCAAGAATCACCAAGGAGTGATGAAGTCTGACAAGGAAGTGAACAGGAAATGGGATATTTATAGGACAGGACAGTAGGTGGCAACCGCCCCACCTTTTGTATTAAAGAAGAGAGATAGGGGGAGTTCAAGCAGATTGATGCAAGCTGAAGAGCCATGACATAATCCCCCCCCCCCCAAAGGTGCGTCTCCGAAACGCAAAGGATAGGAACCAAAAGCGAGGAAACAAGACAGACCCAGATTACCCAAAGGAAGCAGAACATTTACATTTACAGCATTTAGCAGACGCCCTTATCCAGAGCGACTTACAGTTGATACAGTCTTACAATCCAAGCAATTGTGGGTTAAAGGCCTTGCTCAAGAACCCAACAGTGGCAGCTTGGCAGAGGTAGGATTTGAACCCTGGACCTTTTTTGGTCCATAGTCCAGTACCTTAACCGCTAGGCTACTACTGCTTTGTATCTTTGTTAGAACCAAACACGAACATAAACAGAGCAGGGGGCCAGAATAGAGGAGGTACGGACACAAGATTAAGGAAGAGGAGACCGGATGCACAGGACACACAGACACAGTTCTGATCTTGATAGGCCAACTGGGGATCTCTGGCTACAGGGCTATGCTCCATACAGGAGTCCTGGTGGTTGCAGACGGGGCTGCAGGAACCACCTGAGGTGCCGGATGCAACCTCGAAAGTGCAGGCGGCATCGACGACCATGTGGGGGGCACAGTCCATGACCTGGGGTCATTAGGGACCACTGGGGCAGTGTTGATCTGTGCTGGGGTCGCCCTTGAGCTGCTGACGATCGGTAAGGACAGCAGGTGGCAACAACACCACCTGCTGTAGGAATAGCGGAGAGACAGGTGGAGTTAAATCAGATTAATGCAAGCTGGAGAGCTTGTATCGTCGTGATAGTATTGTAGTGGAGGAGGAAACTTTGCTCATGCCGCCTTCATTAAACACCCGACACAGCCGCATTACCAGCCCCCCTAATGTCGTTTTACCTGTCAATACTTGGATATGAGCGCTGAGTAGTGGCCCAAACTAGTCAGCCCACTCATTCAACACACAAGCACCACGTCTGTAACTGATGCATCTACGTTTTCACAGATACATAGGATGGCGTACTCTATATAACTGCACGCTTCTTTGTGCTTTTTCATTTGAATATGTTGATTTATTACTTCTGTGTGAAATTAAACATAGCTCCACGTCTGGCAAACCACATCCAGCATATGTTTTCTCAGAAATGTACATATATTTTTAAGCTGGTCATTAAACGTACTTGTTCGTTTAGCCATCTCAGCAGTACATCAGCCATAGTGAGTGAAGCCATTAAGTCATGTCGGTGAATGGTGGCTGATAATTGGTTGAATTATATTCATTTACAAATTATAAACATTAATTAAGAGTAATTAACCATCACAAGATGCATGTCAAATTTAATTGTATTTAAAGTAGTCAAGGAAAAAGAATAAATATATTTTAATTGTATTGGAGATGTTACATATTTCATAATATATCAAGTCAATGTGGCCAAACGGGAAAAAAGCTGACGGTGAAGTCTCAAATATTGACTCCCCAGACATTTCTCTTCTGCTGTTAACAACAGTGGAAGACAAAAATCCTGGAAAAATCTTTAATAGGTACCACACCTGTGAGGAAGCTGGCACAATAAGTGTCTCCCTATGGAGTAGACTAGGATTCAGAGCAATATGTACAGCTATTGCAAAAAGAACATAACCATCCATCAGCCCAACATTTTATGTGCCATCGTTGAGCATGATCAGCAAAAATATAAAAGGATCCAGTAGAGAATGTTAAACAATCTGATTATGTTTGTAGATATATGAGCAACTACCATAATTATAGAAAGTTTTATAGGTTAATGTGATATTTAATCGAAATAGTCTTTGGTGAAAAAAGGAAAGGTTTGTTTGATTTTGGCTCAGATCATATGTCATAAGAGAATAGACCATGAACCTCAAAACAAATAGTTGAGAAATCCACTTTATATGATCAAGCCAATGGGTGGGTATTTATTAGAGGGTGTTATCTCTTTAATTTATATCTTTATATATATTTTAACCAAGGCCTTCACTGGGTAAAGGGAGGAATAAGCAGTTCTCCCCTGATGCTGCACGGCTGTTCCAGCTTGGCATAATGAGGGCACTGCTGCACACTCACTCTTCCATACCTGTCCTGTGGGAGTCTCCCCTCACCATGTGATACACTCAACATCCCACTTTCACTGCCCCTGTACTGAACATGTGATCTGCTAGCATTCTGTATTGCGTGATAATGTGATAGATCGTCTGAATTTTGGTATCACCAGAAGGGAGTGCCAAACAGTATACTGTGGCATTGTGGTTTTGTGCTGTTGTTTCTCTGTATTTTGTGTATAAACGAATATGTACTGTACATTTTTTAAATAAGTTTACATTTTTACCATGTACAAAAATAATGACTATTAACGCTGATTATAACTACATAATCACTATGGGTAGGAATCACTAGGTACCTCACAATTCGATTTGATTAATAGTCTCTGTTTTGTAATAATCTCAAAAGGAACCTATGTAAGATCCCCAGTCTTTGCAAAATCTTAATCTGTGACTAAGTAAAGTAGTTCTAAGTCTAGTTTTGAGTGACCACAGGGCACTTTGTAAAGTATTAGTGTTTGAGTATACCTGAGATTAACTGTCTCTCCCTCTTTGAAAATGAGAGGGAAATGTAAGAGCTCACCAGATGATTGTTTGTAAGGTGCATCATTAATGGAGTTTTTGATAATCAGCCATGCTTGTTGCCAGCTTAATAGATTGTAATAATCATCTGTGGCCTGCTTTTCTTATGCACTTTGTGGTGTTCATCAGTGCCTCTCATCAGTGGGCTCACTTTAAGTGAATGATATGGACTTTTTCATGAGGTTGTTGAGGCGAATAATAATAATGCTTTGTAGTTAATGCACCATGGATCATGCCTTTCATTGTAACTGAATATTATTAGGGTTTTAACAATAGAATTTTAAAATGTAGCTCTTTCAAAAACATTTCTTCTGATTTCTTGCTGTGACTACCTATTATATAATTATCCACCTTATGAAACAAAAAGTCCCACTATTGTCCAAAAGCATTAAGATTAAACTGCTTTCTGCAGTTTAAAACATCCTCATATACTTTGATTATCCTTCTTTTTACTCTAATTATGTGTAAGAAGCTTTTATTGAAATATGATGACTGAATAGTTTATTAAAACAGTTCCTTACTAGTGACTTGACTGTTTCTGTCAGTCATATTGCTAAAATCATGCCTGCTGTTCTTATAGTACCAAAGGCACATGTTGTGAGTAAAGTGGGACATTCAGAATAGCATAAGTGAATATATCAAATTTCTGCCATGGCTCTTTTTAAGTGGAATTATCAAGAAGCAACCACAGCTGCAAAGTGGTAGGCTGCACAAGCTCACAGATTGTGAGCATTTTAGTATAGAATGTAAAAATATCTGTCTCCTATATATATACAGTGCGGTAAAAAAGTATTTAGTCAGCCACTGATTGTACAAGTTCTCCTACTTTGAAAGAACAGTTGATTTATTCACACCAACCCACTTGCCTATTGTAGATTCACTCTTCCCAGCCTGGTGCAGGTCTCCAATTTTCATCCTGGTGTCTTTTAACAGCTCTTTGGTCTTGCGTTTGGAGTCTGACTGTTTGAGGCTGTGGACAGGTGTCTTTTATACAGATAACGAGGTCAAACAGGTGCCATTAATACAGGTAACGAGTGGAGGACAGAAGAGCTTCTTAAAGAAGAAGTTACAGGTCTGTGAGAACCAAAAATCTTGCTTGTTTGTGGGTGACCAAATACTTATTTTCCACCATAATTTACAATTAAATTATTTAAAAATCCTACAATGTGATTTCCTGGATTTTCTTTTCTCATTTTGTCTCTCACAGTTGAAGTGTACCTATGATGCAGATTACAGACCTCTCTCATCCAATCAGTGGCTGACTAAATACTTTTTTACCCCACTGTGTGTGTGTATATATATATATATACATACATAGATAGATATAAAAAATCTAAGACATAGTACCAACTAGTATTGTTAAAAATATCTTATATCGATTTTATTTATATCAACACGAGCTTTTGTTTGACCAACCAAGGCTTTCGTAACTCTCACAACTGAAATTGCAGCTGTAGTATTCACAGGTTGTATTAATTAGCAAAGAGCAGATAAGGACGGAAAGCCAACCAACTGCTGTGATACATAAACACGTCAGACATACGCGTCCAGGCAAGACTGAATTGTAAACAAATACAAGTAAATGGTGGAGCTGTGTTTTTCAAGTTAAAAAGCACAATAACCTACATTTCTCAAACGATTTTAATGGGTCAGTTTTATATTCAAGAGGTTTTTTTAATCTACGTGGAGTACAAAAAAGTTTTGACTCCAGTTTCTCGATAGGAGTGTGTATCAGTGTTAAGCAAGCTATAGCAAATGTGGTGGAAAATAATCCACATTGCCATAAAAAATTGTAAGAACTCACATTTGTCAAGCAAGGATTTGGATTATTTTCCTTGGTTAATGCATGTGGAAATGTCCCTTTATAATTTAATGTACATTAAATATGTAGAAGGTTTTCTATGTAGTGGAAATGGCTTCTTCTGTCTATGTCCTCATTATTTTGTAGCTTTTCTTTTGCACCAGGTCAGAACTCATTCACTCATTTGCTCATTCACTTTGAAATATTGAAAAAAAGTCTAAATAATGCATCTTTAAGTTCTTACAATTGATTGACATTGAGAAAAATGTAACAAAATCAACTAATAAAAATCAAATAGTGAGACCGTCAGTTTGCTTTCTATATTTTTATAACAGTAAAGAATAAAGATACACTCAAAGGTAATAAACAGTGTAGTACAGCAGTAAAGCTTATTATTGGAATAAAACACAATACAATGTAGTCCACAATAATATATTTAATGAAACAATGGATTAACAATATTGAATTATGTTATCATATATAACATTATTAATACAGAAAAGTTGGATATGTTTATCTAAAATAAAGCTTCTAAAGTGAAATAAGCACAGGATCTGATTTTGGTATCGAAAATTGAATTGAATTTCAGTATTTTTTCAGTATCACATTGAAGGTGAAATTCTCAGTATTGTGACAACACTAGTACCAACTGTAAAGGAGTAGGAAGATTGTTTTGGACCTTTGCTTTCAGACAAAATAAAGATCAATGTACACAATCTATAAATATATAAATCTATAATCTATAAAATCTAAACTCTATAAAAGTGCTTTTGCAAATTTGTGGAAATATTTTGTGAAGTATTTTTTCGAGATTGATGTAAAAACAATGCCTGGACTGGAGGGCCAACACAGAGGCAGTGTACAGGAATGGGATGAGCAGACTCTACTTTCTGAGAAGGCTCAGGTTCTTTAATGTGTGCAGCAAGATGTTGGTGATCTTCTATCTGTCTGTTGTAGCGGGTGCTATCTTCTTTGCAGCAGCTTGTTGGGGAGGCAGCATCAGAGCAGGAGATGCAAAAATGCTCAACAACCTGACGAAGAAGGCTGGATAAGTCTTAGTTGAGTTGACAGTGGACAGAAGGACACTAAAACTCTGCTATACTGAACAACAGATCTCACCCTCTCCGTGACCTACTGGTCAGACAGCGGAGCACTTTCAGTAATAGTCTCGTCCAGCTCAGCTGTAACAGACAACGGTACAGGAGTTCATTTGTACCAACAGCGATCACACTGTACAACACATTGCCACTGTGCCGGGACATGCTGAGCCACTAACAGGGCAGCCTCACATAGCACCAGATGGCCATTAATATATCTACCAATCTGTATGTTCTGCCACTTTGCCTATTTTTCCATACATTTGTCCTTTTTTTAAATATTACTGAATACTCACATTCATAGCTTTATTTCTATTTCATGATAGTTTGTTTATTACACTCATAGTACATATTTTTATTTTTATTTGTAGACCTGTATGGCAATGTACAGTAAATACTTACTTTAAATCCTCATTTTACTTTCCATATCTGCTCAGCTGTAATCGCCTGACTTTCCCTTTGGGAGTAAAAAAAGTGATCTATCTCTGACTGCCTTCCCAGAACTCTAATCTAATATGAGGGCACTCCTGGTCAGTGTCATGTGACCCACACACAGGCACAGCCCCCACCCTGAGGAGTGCTGACACATGGGAGGCTCTGCCGAGGATGACATTTAGAACCGATCTAGGTAGTCATCACATAGAGCTTCCCACTGCCAGACTCACAGAGAACAGAGAACGCACGCTACCACAACACGGAAGCTTCCATATTTTTTCATGGGTGAACCTGAACATCCCCTGCTCATATCATGCCTTTGTGTTGTGGTATGTTCTCTGTAATGCCTGCAGAGGGATGTTCTGTGGTATCTGCAAACGTGCATGATGCGGGAGGTTCTCTGTAATGCCCATGTAATTTGGTTCAGGATGTAGGGTCTCAGAGTGCCTGTCTCACTGGTTCATGATGCTGAGCTACAATGCTGTGTGTCAAGCCTCTGCTGTGGTGAGGTTTGAGTTGTGTTTCAGGATGTTGAGGAGTCTCACCATTGAGCTGGTGTGGTGCCTGTAATGACCAGGAGGGGTATGATGCCAGCCTGGGTTTCCTGCATCATAAGTCCTGGTGTATGTCTGTGTGCTGAGTCTCACCGCTGCTGTGGGTAGGGGCTGGGTCTGTATTGGTCACATGATGCAAACAAGGGTTGCCTTGGCATCACACCTAACCTTGATCTCATCCAACAATTTTAGGATGAATTAGAATGTATTGTGCCATGGGAGTTAACCTTGCAACTGCATATTAATCTGGAAGTGATGTCTTCTAAAAAAACATTACTAGCAGAGAGACAGGGAGAAAGAGAGAATGCAGGACAACACTGGGACCCAACAGAATGGAAACATTACATAAGCAGTTTTTTTAAATACATACATACTGTATAGTAATATTATAAATACTTTAGAATTTTATAAACAGAAATACAAATACCACAAAGTATTGGCATTGGTTGGTGTGGCTCAATAGTAGGGGGTGATGCTCTGAATGTTACCCACAGTGGGGGAGTTCCGGTGGATGACAGACACAGTTATGCCAGTTCAGCCATGTGCTGTTGGTGCCATATGGATCCACACACTGCGTCCACTCGCTGTTATGCCTGATTGCCTGGCCTGAGGGAGCAGAAGTAATACACTGGCACACTGAACCACTGAGATTCAAGCCAAAAAAGACCCAAAGCGTGTGTAGAAGGCAGACCTGCGGTCACACGCAGAGCCAGTAGACTCTAGATAACTGTCAGAACCGGATATTGAAATTTCATTCGCTATGAAACCTGAAAACACTTATGTAATTGCTAATTTGTGTGTACTAGAATTACTCTCTCTCTCTCTCTCTCTCTCTCTCTCTCTATATATATATATATAAATTTGTATGCAACTGTATAGTGTGACCTCCCCATACACTTGAACAACAGTCCACCCTTCTACTCTAAAGAAGCTTGAACAGAAATGTAGCAGCCACTTTTTTTTGTAAACCACTTTTTTAGAAGGAGAACAGGGTGAAAAGGTTAAGATATGCTAAAGCTCACAAAGACTGGGATGAAGATCAGTGGAAAAGAGTATTATGGTGTCACAAATCCAAGTTTGAGATTTTTGGTTCCAACCGTCAACATTATGCTACATATGGTCCTTATACTATTGCTAAAATAACAAATCTAATGGTGGCCTAAGACTTTTGCACAGTACTGTGTATAGACCCGCTTTTGGTTATTTTATGTATGGTTGGTGGTTGGGGGAAAAAAAAAAACCTACCTTCTTTTCTTTTCCATAAGGTCCTGCTTATGTATCACAAGGGAAGAATTTCCTTTGTTTATGGTAAAAATAGCACAAAAATAGCACAACAAAAAAGAAACATTTAGTTATGACTCCCAGCTTTAGAAACCAGTCATGTGTTTGGTCACCTCTCCTGGAGAAGCTTAATTTATTAATTGCCAGAGAGTGTTTTTTTCCCTAACACTTTCTTGACACTTTTCTAGATTATCATTTGATGAATTTGCACAAACCCTTAAACATAAATAAATAATGGCGTGAGTAAAGCAATACGGCCGTACTGTGAGGGGACGCTCTCTAAAGTGTCCCTCTGTGTGTGTGTGTGTGTGTGTGTGTGTGTGTGTGTGTGTGTGTGTGTGAGAGAGAGAGAGAGAGAGAGAGAGAGAGAGAGAGTGTGTGAGAGTGAATGCACCCTGTGATGGCCTTTTACCCTGTCCAAGGCTGGTTCTTGCCAGATAGGCCTTGAATTGAATTAAGTGATATGGAGACTAAAAGTAACACATGGTAAAAAATAATGAATCATAAAATAATAAATTATAAATAAGTAGGGGGGGCATATATGAACATATGATCATATAATTTTAATGACCAGGCATACCAGGTATGGATCCATCCAGTGGAGCTGCAGATTGTTCTGTAGTCTATTACAAAGAGATGTTTTCTTCTGTGAAAAACGCAACGTCCACTCTCCTTTCACTGCCATTGATGCTTATGAGTGATAAGTGATGCATTAAAGCTGGTTGCCCAATGAGTGGTAATCTTTCATCCCACCCTTTTAGTGAGTACACGATCATGCCGTAGACAGACAGAGATGCACGTGTCTTAGTGAGTGTCTATTAGCTTTGTGCAGTTGCCTGTGATCAATAGGTATACCAGAAAGCTGCATTTATGGATCTTAGTCAAATTATAAATTTCCTTATGCTGCTTTAAGGCAGCTGTGCTTGGTTAATCCTATGAGAAAATGATTCGTTTGATTTGTTTAGCAAAACAGCGTGTAAGTGTCTGGCCTGGAATCTATAGTTTATAAGTGTGTACTTGTACTACAGCACTGTTTGTTATACTACCAATAGTAGTATAAAGAACTTATTTCTGTTAAGAGCTTAGTTATATTTTTAACCTTCCACCAAGCTTAATTATGGTATGAAAGAAAGAGCTGTTGAGAATTCTATTGGTAGCTAGATGGATCTGGGACCGTGGATTTGTTAGACAGTGTGGGATACGTCTAGACTTGATGTGATTCAGACTTGTTGCTTCTCACGGAGCACACAAAGCGTTCACCCCATTGAAGCACACGGTTATGTAGGTCAACCTTCTGCAAGCAGGGCAAGATTTGATTAAGAGATTTGATTTGATTAGTGTGCTAAAGCAAAGAGTAAAAATCACTCAGCAGAAAGTGGATTTAGCAAATGACCAGCTGTTGTCTATGTGTTTGGATAAAATACTATATATTAGGAGGGGGCGTTGCAGTAGATTAATGGCTTTGATGTAACCTACAAAAGACTGCAAGTCTGTCAGTACTCTGTGTCCCAGCACCAGATAAATCATGTTGAATTTACACTGAGCTCCAGAGACTCCTTCATATAATCTAGTCACTGTCCCTGTATCCTCTGGAGATCTTAGCAAAGAGATAATGGATTTAAACCTGCCTGCTTTAGGAAGGGTTTTGATGTATTTCCTGCATGCGGGCCTTTGTACACATGTAAGTGCCCTCCACTGAGATTTATGACAAACAATATACAGTATGTCTCAAAAGTAAGAATACACCCATATAAAATGAAAACATTTTGTCAGACAGTGATTCAACATTAGACACAAGCTCTGGTGGAAGGGGAAAACCATTTAGGCCATGTCATCAACATTTACATTTACATTTATAGCATTTAGCAGACGCCCTTATCCAGAGAGACTTACAATTGATACAGTCTTACAATCCAAGCAATTGTGGGTTAAAGGCCTTGCTCAAGAACCCAACGTGGCAGCTTGGCAGAGGTGGGGATTTGAACCCTGGACCTTCTGGTCCATGGTCCAGTACCTTACCTGATAGGCCACCACAGTCCCTGTAGTAGCCATCTTACATTCTGTCAACTTGGATTCAACTTCAGTTTTTCAAATGCAAAGGTAACTATGTGACACATCAAACTGGTAGAGAATTTCATTCATTTTGTTCTATTCTCATGTTCAAACAGTGATTTTGCTTCTAATCTGGCAATGTTATGCCAAACATTTAGAGCACAGGTATCATCGCAGAAGTGGGTGGGTGACACAGCAACTGCAGATAAACTTGCTTTCCCTGTCATGTGCTGTTCAGTAATTAAAAAAATTTCTTTGTGCATATTGATGTAAACAAACAGAATCACTGATAATGGTCGGACAAAAACCCTCACAGGACCGATCCATCTAATAGGTTTGCCTCATCTAAAGTCGTGGTATGGTGTGGTGTAAAGGGAACCCAAATTAAGAGACATTCATCAATTGTTGGAACATTAACAGCAGATCGTTAAACAAGGTCGTTAGATACAGACATGTTTCCTTCATTGTTGTAAGAGGTGGAACATTTCCTGATTTCTTCCAACAAGACGGTGCCCCACCCAGATGTCCAGTTTCCTCCAAAGTGGATTGGTCATAGGGGTCCAATCGATTGACTACCACGTTCTCCTGTAGGGTCATGGTAAGGCACATGTTTACTCTGTGAAGATATATAGTGGTGCTTGAAAGTTTGTGAACCTTGTAGAATTTTCTATATTTCTGCATAAATATGACCTAAAATATCATCAGAATTTCACAGTTCTAAAAGTAGGTAAAGAGAACCCAGTTAAACAAATGAGACAAAATATTATTCTTGGTCATTTATTTATTGAGGAAAATTATCCAATATTACATATTAGTGAGTGGCAAAAGTATGTGAACCTCTAGGATTAGCAGTTAATTTGAAGGTGAAAAAGTCTGCTCTTCACAACACGTGTTTGTGGAAGTGTATCATGGTATGAACAAAAAAAGATTTCTGAGGACCTCAGAAAAAGAAATGTTGATGCTCATCAGGCTAGAAAAGGTTACAAAACCATCTCTAAAGAGTTTGGACTCCACCAATCCACAGTCAGACAGATTGTGTACAAATGGAGGAAATTCAAGACCATTGTTACCCTCCCCAGGAGTGGTTGACCAACAAAGATCACTCCAAGAGCAAGGCGTGTAATAGTTGGTGAGGTCACACAGGACCCCAGGATAACTTCTAAGCAATTGAAAGCCTCTATCACATTGGCTATTGTTAATGTTCATGAGTCCACCATCAGAAGAACATTGAACAACAATGGTGTGCATGGCAGGGTTGCAAGGAGAAAGCCACTGCTCTCCAAAAAGAACATTGCTGCTCATCTGCAGTTTAATAAAGATCAGTTAATGTGAGGAAACCCACCAACATCCCAGAGATGAAGCTGTTCTGTACGGAATGGGATAAAATTCCTCCAAGCCGGTGTGCAGGACTGATTAACAGTTACTGGAAACATTTAGTTGCAGTTATTGCTGTACAGGGGCAGAAACATAGATAATTCTAAAGGTTTCACAACCTTTCAAGCGCCATTTTATAATGTTGTTCATCTTAAAGACAAATTGTTGATGCATGTGCTAGCATTCAGTTAGATGTTTGGTGAAAGTCACCATCAGGAATGGGGGAAAGGGATAGCCTTAACACTCGAACAGAGTGGACACATTTCAAACACATTCTGTAATCTTATGGTTAATTTTCTGGTTCTACATAAAATCACTGTTTGAACATGAGAATGAATAAAGTACATCAAGCACATCACTGTTTTTCTTAAACTGAATTCAATATGGTGGGATTCAAGATAGCCTCAGTGTTGGTGACATGGCCTAAGTTTCCACCTTTCTCCACAGCTTGTGTCTAAAATTGAATCTTCATTTTATATGGGTGTTTCCTTACATTTGAGACACACTGTATATAATACCTACTGGTCCATGGTGTTTATGTAAGTGTTACAAGTCAGTGCATTAAGTCCACAACCAACAACCAAACCCAGGGGTTCCTGCTTAACGTGTGCTGCTGTTACAAGATAGTCAGTGTTATTCAGTCTGTGCATGGTTTTATTAGGTACACCTTCCTGTTTCTGTACTCACTGTCTATTTTATCAGCTCAACTTACCATATAGAAGCACTTTGTTGTTCTACAATTACAGACTGTAGAAAATCTGTTTCTCTACATACTTTGTTAGTCCCCTTTACTCAGGACTACTGCACCATCACAGGTCAGGTACTATTTTGGTGGTAGATCATTCTCAGGGTTGCAGTGACACTGACATGATGGTGGTGTGTTAGTGTATTTTGTGCTGGTATGAGTGAATCAGACACAGCAGTGCTGCTGAAGTTTTTAAACACTGTACTCACTCACTGTGCACTCTTTTATCGACGATATTGCTCCACCATGTAGATGTAAAGTCAGAGACATCAGCTCATCTGTTGCTGCACAGTTTGTGTAAGTCATCCTGTAATCCTTCATCAGTGCTCAGGATGCTGCCTAATGGTACAGGTGGGGGCTGGAGATTTTTGGTAGGTGCTCTTTGCTAATGCATCTGTCCTGCAACTGCCAAGCCTGCTCATCTTAAGACTGACTTTCCTCCATATTTCCACTCTTTACACTACTATTTAGTCCTTGTATACTTTGCAGTACAGCATTCTTGTTTAAATTGCTTGCCATGTCTTGTAGACACTGTTCCTAATTTGCATTTCACAAAAGAGTTATTTTTATTTTTGACAAAAAGAGAAACACAATGAAACAGAGAATAGATAGTCTGTGAGAGGGAGAGAGAGTGAGTGATCAAAGTGTGAAGTGTGCTGGGGAAAAGACAGTTGTGCCTATGAAGCACAGGCGGGTGTTTAATTTAGGGAACTCTGCGTTGACTGTGGGTGCACTCTTAATTGTGATTAGTCTTTCTTTATGTAATTCATGTATTGTAGCTGGTATGAAGTGTCGTTATGTGTCCATTTACATAATGCAGATATTTTTCAAACAATCTTATTGTGATACGCAGTTAGTATGATTATGCTGTTAACTTTTTAGCTAGCGTCCGGTTTGTTTTGCATTTTCAGTAATTATCGCTTTTCACTGTTTATAGCCTTTAATGTCATTTAGTATTCCACATAATATTCCACATGATATCTTTCACTTGTTCTTATGCTTGTTTGTTTGTTTTTGTTTATTTAACATTGCATCAGAGTCAATGGTTACTCACGACAGGTGCAACATTACATCAATACTTTCATATACATTCATACTGAGTCAAATTAGAGCAACTAGTTAGATTAATGCAGATCTATGGAATGTGGGAGGAGACCAAAGTACCCGGAGTAAACCCATATGGACATGGGGAGGACATGGCAACATGGAAACACAGACAGAGCCAGAGGTCAGGATTGAACTGGGGATCTCTGGAGCGGTGACACAACCACTCTAGCCACTTGTGCCACCATGCCACCCCATTATTAAGCTGATCAGTGAGTGTATTAGTTGTGTTAATAGATTCTCATCATTGTCTGATTCTGGTTAATTGATTATTCAAGTGGCAATGTCAAAAGCATACTAGGTACCTCTGAATTTGTTATTTTAATCAAAAATATAATATAGGAAATAATAAACAGTTTCCTCTACTTTGTGTAATGCTGAATAATACTGACATCTTTACATCTTCTCCCTTATGCTTTGCAATCTACTCCTAGATTGTTTAAAGCTTACAGGCTTATGTAGAAACTAGAGATGCACCGATTGGCCGATTCCGATTTTTTAAACATCTTACTGGCCGATTCCGATTTTGGACGATTCCAAATTTTTTCTCTGTCCAAGAATTATACATGACAGCATACAGATCTTTTTTTCCAGGTTTTCTTCTAATTAATATTTTCTTCAATTAAAAAGAAAGGTAGCAGCTGCTGTCTTGTGTCTGTCTCTGCACTCTCAGCAGAGTTAGCTTTAGCTTTGTCAAATTCCACATATTCAGTGAGGTGATGCTGTTTTAAATGTCTTATTATTGTTCTGAGTGTTTTCGGAGTTCTTCCTCCGCTGCTTACTTTCATCATGCATACCGCAAACAGCACTCACTTACATGGCTGTTACTTAAATAATCCTATATCACTGCTCCCTCACTAGTAGTGCGCTATATGGGAAGAGACAGTTTAGTGGACTAAGTAGTAGCATTGGGGAACGACTGAAATCTACCACTTTGTCATCTCATAAACAAACACACAGTTTAAAGATCGAACTGTGTTTAAAGCAGAATTATATTGTGAATTAATGTTAATGAAAGCAGTGTGTTTTTCATGTGTTTGTGTCTGCACTGTTGTGTGGTGTGCAAGTGTGGCTATCTGTGACCGGCACAGAATCGGTTACATGAGACTGCTCGGCTCATCACAGGTTGAGGCCGATCACAATGAAAACTGGCCAATTCCGGTCAAAGGCTTATTGATCCTTGCATCTCTAGTAGGAACATATTTAGGCACTTATGATATGGCAGACAAAACAAAACATTTGACAAACAACAAATTTGTCATGTTATGTAGGTGTATAAAACACGGAGCTAGATTTGAATGAGAAACATTTTCTATACCTTCTGGAACCCCTCTCTAGTGTAAGAGGGGTCAAGCAAAATTCAAAAGTCACAACTCATGTAGTACTGTATATTAGTATGTGAAGCACAATAAATTATTTAAATAATTTATTTGGAAAAAACCTTTAAAAATCAACGTTTGCCTTTAGAAACACAGGTTATGCAGCACAGATGAGCTGGGAACTTCTCAGCCATCTGTCGGTCGGATTATACTGTACATCTCACAGTAAATTTCCTCTCTACATTCTGTCTCCTTGTCCTGCAGCTCATTCGTTATCATTTAGATGTTAACGACAAAGCTGTGGGTAGTTTAAATTGGAGTCTGCTTGTTTACAATGTTCTTTAAATCCATGCTGAATTGCAAAGATATGTTAAATACTATCCTCTGTAATGTGCTACACAGCAATAAACTAAACATATGTTTGACAAGCGTTCAGGTTTTTTTTTGTATTACACTTTATACAACACTTTAATTATTCAGTTGATCATGCATTTATATGGCTATTTGATTTTTTAATTTTATTTACATAGCAAATGGATTTACCCTGGCCTTGCTGTTTAAACATTCTTAGCTAGAAATGTTTAGTGCAGCTTAATATCCCTGATATTTGAAATGATCTCATAGCTGATGCTAGCCTTTGAGCACCTGAGCATCACTCGACACCCAAAAAGGGACTTCAGTGTTAGCTGCCCTTTTTCTGACCTTTGACCTGCAGATTGTGCTAGTTGGAAGCCATGGTGGGGGAAGGAAATGCTATGTGGGGTACACAGGAGGAGTGGATCTGTAGTGGAGGGGTGGAGGCACAGATGTAAATCATTGCTTTCTCTCTCTCTGGGACAGTGCTGTAGGATTTGGCAAACGTTCATCACATGCTGTGGATACCTTTTTCTTCTTAGTATACTTTCTTTTGTGGATTAACATTAAGATAATGCATTTAAGATACAGAAGAGGTGACGATGTAAGTAAGGTATGTTGTCAGTGTTGAGAAAATCCACCCTAGTTGTACGTTTTATTTAAAATTTCTCTTAATTTTTTAGGTTACATGGCTGGTTTTGATGACTTGTACATGTGTGAAATTGTTGTGTTTCTGGTATTTAGTGTATTCTTTCATGTGGCTTGTTTGAGTGAGAGGCAGAGAGCTACTGCAGGAAAGATACGGAAAAAATCAAGGAGGAAGTACAAGCCATGATGGGAAAGGTTTTACTCTAGCCAACACTGTAAGGACCACGGTCCAGTGGAGCAACTATGTTCTATTGATTTTTTGCACTGGAGGTTTGCTGTAACGACTCTGTCCTCTGCAATTTCACTTTCCTTCCATCTCACCACCAATCTGGCAGCTAATCAGCTCAGTCAGTGTTAGAGAACAGATATTAGCAGCTTTTTTCCATATAAACACACTCATGTCTTTTTCACCTGGTAATATTTTGATCAGGCAACCAGGCGAATTGCTGTGACCTGGTTTTTAGGCCATGAGCTATAGTTAGATCAGTGAGTTTAGACCAGACTGTAATTTAGTAAACCAGAACTTGTAGTGCAGATCAAAATTCTGAGACCACTAGTGAAAAGGCTTCTTTTGCAGAAACCCGACATGTTTTTGCAAAATCTGATGATCCATGTTACACAGCACAATTTCAAAATATAATAGTTTCTTGTGATATTACTGAATGCATGGCTTTCTCCGTCTTCAAGTGTCCCAGAAATGCTTGATGGGCTTTAGGTCAGGTGACTGTGGAGGACCCTTCAAGACACTCAGCAATCCTTGATCTATTTTGGTCTTCAATTAGGCTTCGAGATGTGTTTTGGTTTATTCATTTTACTACAGTATGAATCCTTCTCCATAAAAATCCAAACAAGACTTTTCTCTACTGGTCTCAGACTTTCGGTCCCTGTTGTATACCTTTGACCTTTGGTGCCGATATGCATATTTTATACTATATATATATACATTTAGATAAATTAGTTTCATTCTTACATTTATCATCTATGCCACCCAAGGAGGTTTGGTCCCTTTTTGAGTCTTGGTCCTCCCAAGGTTTTTACCTCATAATGCCACTGTTGCCCTAGGCTTGCTCAAATTTGGATTGGTCGTAGATATTAGAAGATAATCTAAAATCCATTGTAAAAAGCGCTATATAAATAAATCTGACTTGACTTGGTGGACAGAGGGGAACTGGGATGAACAGCATTTACTTTTACTTTTTTAACAAAATATTGACACAGGTCATGCTCATGAACAATTTGTCTATAAAACAGCAAAAAACACAATATGTGTTACAGTCTTCGACAAGTGTTTAGTATCGGGTCTTTTTTATTATTATGTTAGATTATATTATATTATAACTGTTTTATCAAATCTGAATTTACTGATAAAGCAACAACAAAAATGGCCAAAACAAGACAAATGTGATCATTCTTACTTATTGTATGATTATGTATTATTTAATGGCAACAAACCTCCTGAAAATGCACACTGAGTTTTATTTTCTGTTATTTTATATTGTTAAAGACATAATTAGAAATTGTTACTGAAGCTTTATTAGAGCTAAAATTGATATTGAATTGTGCAAGATCCTGGGAAAATAGATTGTCAAACTAATTTAATTTTTGTTCTTTGTTTCCTCTGCTTTGTCCTGTTTGTATTGCATGTCTTCTTTGCATTCCTCTCATTTCATCTCCTTCTCTGTCCTGTTCTCTCCTCTCCTCTCGTCTCCTTAGTATGCACCAGCAGTTTTCCAGCTGTAAGGATCAGGTGCGTCGGCCGGCACAGGAACCTCAGCAGAGACAGCAGGGCCAGCACAAGGATGATGCACCCACCTGTGGCATTTGCCATAAGACAAAGTTTGCTGATGGCTGTGGGAACCTCTGTTCCTACTGCCAGACCAAGTTCTGTGCTCGCTGTGGAGGAAGGGTGTCTCTGCGCTCCAGCAATGTGAGTTATAGGGTCTTTCTACTGGATATAACCATTCTGTGCATCTCAATATCCGATTATTCAATGTGTTTCATTTACAAATTGGATTTTTGCTATATTTCTGTCTGTAAGTTCTTTGTAGGACAATACATTTATTACAAAATGTCTTCTAACAATGTTGCTCTAGCTGTTGTTGCAAGATAATGTTTTACACACTAGTATTTTAGTTCAGTCAATTTTGGGAGTAACTTCAATGCATCAGATATCTGTTTATTTTTACAGGGAGGTTAGGGTGGACAAATGTGTTCAAGTGATTTCAAGTGGCTGTGTATAGTGTGACGTCATCAACAGTTTTGTTCTATGTATAGCTCCAGAAATACTCTCCCACATGACTACCCATTGTGAATAACCCAGATATTTGGAACATAATTTATACTTAATGACACAGAAACACTTGGATGCCGCATGTTCCCTTCCAGGCTAGTTACAGTGGCATGGTTTTACAGTGCCACAGTGTTATTGTACAGGTGACTTTTTGAAAATAGAGATTTGAATAGATTTTTGGATATTAACATTTATCTCTCATGGGCCTAGAAATATCTTTAAAGCAATGGAATGGCATGGGATCACATATTTGATGTTCTTAGCCCTGGCTTTCACATCATAACTAGCATGAATTAAACAAAAATTTTTATTTTGGTCAGTTAGTAGTTTCTTTTCATTTCTTTCTTACTAATAATATTAATGAAAAGCAATGATCACCACCAGTATGTCCACCACCACCATAGAGCCTAGGTTTGTGTCCCAGTGCTGTTTTCCAGTCAGGTTGGGCAACTACTTCCAGTGAGTACTGGCATATACTCCAGACCGAAAGCATGTGCATGTACAATTCATGTAAAACAACTGAAGAAGATCAAATAAATGTAAACAAAAACAGTGAGAACAGTAAAAGTAACATTTTGCAGTTGTGCGCATTTTATTTACAGGACACACGTATCATGGTCATGTGACAGTTGCAGACTCAGCCCCCACCAAAAAGATCGGTCGGAAACATGGGCTATGTCTGAAATGGTCCACTCGTTTACTCATTCAGTAATCCCTATATAGTGTGTTCTGTGTAGTACACTAAATAGCAGAGCAGTGAGCGACACAAATGACGGAATTCAGACAACACTTACTAACGCAGGAAACAAATTATCTTGAACTTTTGTCAAATAAACCAACTGAAACATCAGCAAACCTATCGGTGCCGTCACAAGACTTGAGTAATACAGTTTAGCGATGTTTTAATTTAGCTCACAATGCTGCTTGTCAAGCATAATACTTCACTCGTTCGTCAACTAAAACCATGACGAATAAATATTAAACGTTCCACGAGTAAACACATTATTATCAACTGTTTGTCGTTTTATAGTCGTTAAATAATGTTTGTTACATACATTTGTACACAAAATTCGTCACTTCTGTGGTTTCAGATTTATCCGTCATCTTTACTGAGTAAACTTGAAGGAAACCGCTATGCATTGTCTAACGTTAGTTCATAAGTAGTGTACATCGGTTGTCCACTGTATTTACGATGCATTATGGGTAACAAAGTAGTGTACTATATAGGGAATCGATTTGTCCAGTGAGAAATCGGACAACCCTACATATTTAGTAATAGTATACTAAATAGTAAATAGGGTACGATTTCAGTCACAGCTATAGCCTGAGAACAGAGGCTATGTGGAGAACTGTAGTGATCCTGAATTTACTGTTGTCGGTGGACAATTTGTCAGAGAGAACACTGGTTCCCAATCAGTGTTAATTTCATTGACGAATGATTTTCGTCATAGTTTTCGTCAACGACACTTTTTCTAACGAAAATGAGACGATGACTAAATTAATATGATTGAAAAATAACGAAAACTAGGACGAAATTAATTGACACTTTTGTCAACGAATAAAAACTAGACGAAAATGTTTGGCAGAGACGACATCCAATCAGATCTTTAGCAACTAACGTTAGCATATGTGGAAAGGCGGGACGAGTTGGGTAGCGATCCAATCAGTAAAGCGGTAAGACGCAAACATTTGATTTAACCCCGGGAACACCCGTACAACTAGCCTCTGTACGAAACAACTCGACAATGTCAACACTTGAGAGAAAGAGAGTCGATATATGGGCACATTTCGTGTTTGATGTCAAGGAAAACAAGACACTTTGTAAACCGTGTGGGGCGACCATCTCCGGTAAAAACACAACAAACTTGAAACTACATCTGCAGGCACGTCGTCCTGAAACTGCGGTCAAGCTATCCGCACCTAAATGTATCGAGCTCCTATTTTAGCAGTATTACGGTAGTACGTTGCATAGTCACTCGAAGTTCATTGTGTTGAAGCCAATATTTCAGCGAATTAAGTAGGGATTAAAATATGTTTCCAGTTCGCGACGTGGATATATTTTACTTTGCCTAAAAAGTGTTCATACTATCTTTAAGGAGTATTCGCATAACTTTACTCCGTTTTAAAAATGTTATTATGAATAAATGCATATAGATCGTGCACATATATCTGATCTTCTGATCTTATATTCTGATTCATAACATATCATTTATTCTATTCTACAATATCTTATGAGTGTCCACACCGAGTTTGAAGCAGATTGTTGGAAATTGAATTTTGGTGACCACTGTACTGTATACTATTATTGTCGATGCATGCATATATACCTGCTTATATCTTAATTAGATCTAATTATACATCATACATTCAACTTGATTTTATTCTAGAATATCTGCTGAATGTCCACACCAAGTCTGAAGCAGCTCTATGGTTGTAATTGAGCTATATCCACTTTAATGTATACTATAATAATCAATGCATGCATGTAGATGTTTCATTTCATATAAGTGCATATAATGACTTAAATAATTCAAGGGAAATTTATATGTATTGCAACATGTCATATTGACATGTCATATTTTAATCAACTGAATCTAGTGTAGATTTAGTCGACTATAATCTTATTATAATTAGTCGACTAAAACTAGAGTAAAACTAAAAACAATTCAGATGACTAAATTATGATTAAAACTAAATTACATTTTAGTCAAAAGACTATGACTAAAACTAAATCAAAATTAGCTGTCAAATTGAACACTGTTCCCAATTCTGAGCCTCTCTGGTTCAGTTCTTGCCTGGTCATGGTGTTGTATTTCATGGTGAGTTCTTGTAAGGCCAGGTTCAGAAGGTGTACTGACACCTGTAAGTTGTATTCAGTCTCAGTGTGTATTTCTGACCCATACTTGACCCACCAGGGGCAGGTGCCCAAGTCTCAGTGCTCCTCGGGGAGGTGGCTGAGTCAGTTGTCAGGTGACCAGACCATTGGTCCCCCAATGGTACAGCACACAAATACTTTTCTGGAAAATGGTAACTTGAATATTATTACAGCATGCACTGTAAATGTGTTACAAGAAACAAAAGTGTAGGTTTATTGTGCTTCCTTCTCCTGTGTGTTATGTCTCTGCACTCGTAGGCCAAAGGACTTCATTCACAATTCACTTATGGTGTAATACCTGTATGAATTAACAACGCAGCCCTTCAACTCTGTCAGCCTTCTATTGAAATGGGACATGACAACATAAACCTGCTCATTCTGTTGTGCTCAATAACACAATAAGCAGTGAATAAGCTGACTCTTTCTATTCCTTGGAAGACAGTGTTGTCTGCTGTTAATTCTATTTCTGTGAACCCTATACAGTTGTTGCATGCACCATGTTTATAATGGCACTCTTCTGATTTTGAGAAATCAAACCTTTCAATTCTGCAAAAACAGACTAGGATTGGCTTTAAGTATTTACAGTAATCATGTCATTCTCCAGTCTTCATCAATGCAGTGTTCACTTGAAGTATACAAGCGGAAACTTACACTATATGAAAGTATGAATGATGTATTTTCTTCTCTAAATGACTGACTACTAAATCTATGGAGAACTCAGTTAACAGTTAAGCCTAATCCAAGACAGCTGTGTGTTAAGCTTCATTTATGGTGACTGGAGGATCGTGTGTTTCAGCAAGACAGCCTGAGTCTACTTGTGCGTTTCAGTTAAATTTGTATATACAGTTATGAAATATGAAGTGTTCAAGGGAGCTGAAATAATATGAACATTGACTAAAGCTTTGACAAAACACTTTTCCTTTTGTCAACTGAAAAAAGCTTTGTGGAATTGCATTCAAGGTTTCTGAATTATGCAACTGTAATATAATACTATGCACTTTATACACACGTGGACAAAATTGTTGGTTGTTTAGATCAGGGCTCATAGAAGGCCACTTCAGAATAGTCCAGTGTTTTCCTCTTAGCCATTCTTGGGTGTTTTTAGATGTGTGATTTGGGTCATTATCCTGTTGCAAGACCCATGACCTGCAACTGAGACCAAGCTTTCTGACACTAAGCAGCACATTTCTCTCTAGAATTCCTTGATAGTCTTGAGAAATCATTGTACCCTGCACAGATTCAAGACACCCTGTGCCAGATGCAGCAAAGCAGCCCCAGAACATAACAGAGCCTCTTCCATGTTTTACAGTAGGGACAGTGTTCTTTTCTTGATATGCTTCATTTTTTCGTCTGTGAACATAGAGCTGATGTGCCTGCCAAAAAGTTCCATTTTTGTCTCATCTGTCCATAGGACATTCTCCCAGAAGCTTTGTGGCTTGTCAACATGTAGTTTGGCAAATTCCAGTCTGACTTTTTATATATTGTTTTCAACAATGGTGTCCTCCTTGGTTATCCCCCATTAAGTCCACTTTGGCTCAAACATCGACGGATGGTGCGATCTGACACTGATGTTCCTTCACCTTTAATCTCTTTAGAAGTTTTTCTTGGCTCTTTTGTTACCATTCGTATTATCCGTCTCTTTGATTTGTCATCAATTTTCCTCTTGCGTCCACGTACAGAGAGGTTGCCTACAGTCCCATGGGTCTTAAATTTCTGAGTAATATAGGCAACTGTAGTCACAGGAACATCAAGCTGCTTGGAGATGGTCTTATAACCTTTACATTTAACATGCTTGTCTATGCTTTTCTTTCTAATGTCCTGAGACAACTCTTTCCTTTGCTTCCTCTGGTCCATGTTGAGTGTGGTACACACCTTGTCACCAAACAGCACAGTGACTACCAGAAGCCCTATATATAGGCCCACTGACTGATTACAAGATTGTAGACACCTGTGATGCTAATTAGTCAACACACCTTGATTTAACATGTCCCTTTGGTCACATTTTTCAGAGGTACCATCATTTCTGTCCAGGCCTGTTTCATGAGTTTATTTTTTTAAATAATTCTGTTGAAGCATGGTCTGACTTTCATTTGTTCATTTTCATAGACTTGATAGACTTGATAGACTTGATAGACTTGATAGACTAGATTTATTATTACTTTTGTCAGATTAAAGTTATTTCTGTTACCATTGTGGATTTCTCTTTCATTAACTGAGGGGTACCAACAATTTTGTCCATGTGTGTATACAGTGAGGTCCAAAGGTCTGAGAGCACTAGTGAAAATACTTGTTTGGATCTTTGTGGAGGAGGACTCGTACTGCAATAGGATAATCATCCCAAACACACCTCAAAGCTTTGCAACAACTACTTGAAGAATATCAAGAATATCAAGGAGAGGTGATAGTCATGGCTTTCCTTCTCAGTCAGCCTAAACCCATTTATGGGGCAATTAAAGACAGTGGAATCAAACATTCAGTAACATCATAAGATGCTTTGGGAATATTTTGAAATCATGCTGCGATAACATGTATCATTGGATTTTGCACAAACTTGTGAAGGAAATTTCAGCCCAAGTGCACGCTGTCATTACAGTGAAAAGGAAAACATACTAAACATTCTCAAAACTTAACAAAACATTTTTTCGACGTTTCAAAGATTGAACATTTCAATTTGTTATGGCGATTATATGATTTGTAATAAAAAACATTTTGAGAAAATGCAAAGTAGAAGCATTTACTCTTGTGATCTCACATTTCTGGTCCCCATTTTATATATATATACATATACATATATATATATACATATATATATATTTATATACATATATATATATTTATATAGTGTATATGTGTGTATATATATATATATATATATATATATATATAAAATGCTCAATACTCAGTTCCCTACACAGATTTTCCGATCTCTGGTGCTACTTCAAGGAAAACAGTAAAATTCTATAATAACAATTTGTACACCGGTATACTGTATATTCCTCCACAAGGATTTGTTACAAGGTTTTTCTTTATTCAGTTTTTGGGTGACTCCGAGGCATTTTTTGAGAATTCCTTTCCAACGCTGTTTACATTTACACCTGTTTATCTGCCAGCACTGTTGCCTGTGTCCCATCCACTGATTTCAGGACATTTAATTACAGGAGAGGAGAGGAGTGTGAGCATGGAGTGAGAAAGGTTAATTAGGCATTAGTCAGAGGAGATGAGGGCTCTGGTCACTAGGGGGTCACTGCATGCCCTTACCAGGAGGCACTGACTGACGCATCATCTCTGTGGGTATATCTGTGCCACTGGCTGGGAAACCCCAGAAATGGTGGCTCCCTCCCAGCGCATGATATTTACCTTCACTTACCTCATTTTCCCTAAGGCTCCTGCCTATTAATCCAGAGTGCTAATTAGTGTTTATGAGTCCAGAGTTGGAAGTCAACAGAACAAGACAGCTTCTGTCTTATCTTCTGTTCTGTTGACAACTGAAGGAATGGCTCACCGATAGAGGAAGGAGTGCAGAGGAAGGCTCACCGATAGATGATAAGTAGGGTGGGAGTGGAGCAGGGATATATGTAATACTACAAGCCATCTATTACACACAAAGCCCAGACAAAAGGCTCATACCCTCACCGATCCATTTTATTAGGTACACTTTGGTCTGTACCTGTTGGACCCCCATTTGCCTTCAGAACTGAATTAATTCTTTGTGGATAGGATTCAGCAAGATGCTGCAAATATTCCTCCAGATATACTGGCCCATATTGGACATGACAGCATTTCACAAGTTGCAGAGTTGTTGACTGCCAACATCTGTGATTGTAATCTCCCATACCACCGATTCCAGAGCTGCTCTTTGGATGAGGATGTGGTGGACTGTGGGATTAGTTTCTGCAGTGATTGGTTGATTAGATATTTGTTCAACTAGCAGTACCTAATAAAGTTGGCCAGTGAGTGTATACATTGATTTCTTTTTTCATAGTTACATTTGTTGAAATCCCATAAAGATAACGAACAGTATCACAGTATAGATTGGATAATGATGTCTTTGGCTGTGTGAGACAGTAAGAAAGGTGGCCAGATTGAATGTTGAAGTTGGCCTTGCTCGTTAGTGATACAGATTCTGGAGCCTCACTTGAGTGGAATGAGGCAGGGCATGTCCTGCTATGATCAGAGCTGCATAAAGGTTGGCTTTGCTGTAAGGTATTTTCTAAACCCTTGCCATTTTGCTATAATGACAGGGCGATTTGATAATGGGTATCATTGGCTGTGTGAAGCTTAAACATAGAGAGCTGGTAACTTACAGTTGTGCGTGAACTATATTGTAGGAATCGTAGCTAACAGCAGTGGAATGCACTTTGTCTCTAGTGTTGTGGGTGCAGTGGACAATAGGTTGCAGCAAGCAGATCTAATGTGCTTGAAAACAAATACCAGCGGCAAAATAAGATTGGGGAGGGGAAGAAGGGGGGGAGGTAATGGGGGGGGGGGGCTGGCGGGGGGGGGGGGGGGGGGGGGCTGGTTTTCTTGGGGGGGGAGAGTATGACTTGACGATTCGGTCGACGATGACGAAGACACTCAAGACGCCCGCGAGAGTACCATGAGGGGAGACTCCTCTGATTTGATTTGCGAGAGATTAACCGAGAGAAGTGGACACTTTAGATCGCTTAAATATAGTTAATCGAATTCATTGTAAACTATAAAGACATAACACACACTTAATATTAAGTCCAAAAATATATTAACTTTCCTCAACAATGAAAAAAAACAAAACCTTTGTCGCCTCCAAAAAAGAGTTGGTCTTCGGTTATGCTATCTATTCTTACTACCGTCTTCATTCAACCAGCTCACTAATGGCACGCCTTATATTTCTCCTGCTTAAAAAAAATGTTTTGTTTTGTTGTGGAGTGAGTGGTTGCCAACCCTGCGTACACCCAACCCTGAAAAAAATAGAGCAAGGAGAGAGCAAGAAAGGGGCGTTGGAAGAGCTTAAGAAGAGTTTTTTCCTTACCCGGGGGGTGGGGGGGTGTGAAGTGGCCTAAGGATGAATCATGATAAGAAGTGAAGAGCGAAGAAGAAGGGGGTGATAATGAAGGAAGAATAAGGAGAGGAAGAAGAGGGGGGGTAGGGTTTAAGAGTGGTTTTTTTTTTAACGTAAGAATAAGAAGATTAAGAAGACGCATTCTAGCTCCCGGCAACACGAAGAGCAGAAAAAGAGCTACCAATCCTCCCCCAGAATAATACTTAGAGTTCACTCCTAAGTATGTCACACCGGAGATTGAAAAAATAGGGGTGCCTAGAAGTCTTAAGACATAAAGGCATATCGGCAAGAATACAAAAAAACATAAAAAAACCTAATAAAATAAAGAACAAAAGGGAGGGGAGAGGGCGAGGAGCGCCCCCTTTCTTTTCTTTTACCGCATGCTCTTGGGTTCGCTCGGGCTGTCGTGGCTCTTTCTCTGTCTTTGCTCGTATATCCCCTCCGCTCCCCTGCCTCCTACTTGGCGGTTGAGGGCTTCTGTGCGTGTTCTTCCCCTATTCCTCCCCCCTCCCCTACCCGTCGTGGGTGGCGCCTCTGGCGGTTGGGGCGGGGTTGGCGGTCGCGGCGCTTTCGCTCCTCCGTGCTTCTTGTTGGTGGCGCCGGGGGGCTCGGTGGTGGGGCGGGGGGGTCGCGCGTGGCCTGTGTTATAATCTTTTACCTACATCAAGTCCTAACGGGTTTTAAGCTGGCATTGTGGTCTGGGCTATTGATTATTGTACTAAGATGAGGTAATGTTTACTACGAAGGGACTACAAAGCATTTCTGTAAGTTGCTTGGATAAAGGGCATCTGATAAATACTGTAAATGTGAATATAGAGAGGGATGTTATTGTTCCATTATTTATTGGTTCTTCTTGGGAAGCTGTCGTGACTAGACGTTTTATTACATTCTCAAGTTCTTTAACTTATGAATTGTCTTATATTAATCATAGTAATATTTTCATTAGTTCCCACTTTTCCTGGTGAGGGTGGCAGGGGCACTGGACTATACCGGAGGGCACAGGGTTATGTAAGCGTCCCGGACGGATGTCCAGTACGTGGCAGCATAGTCAGCATATTTGGGTGTGAAATTCCGCTGCAAGTTGCACTTTCTTGGATTCCTGTGGGTGCCAACAGACCTGAAAAATTAGATATCGGACCAGCTCTTACTCATACGGTTTCAGCCTGCCATTAAACTGCTGCTTCTTCTCTTCGGCTTATGAATTTATCAGGGGTCGCCAAAGCGGAGTTAAACTTTTCCAGCTCACCCTGTCCTCCGCATCCTTACTCTCACCCCAACTCCCTGCATATCTTCATGTACCAAACCCTACAGGCGTATGAAAAAGTTTGGGCACCCCTGATAATTTTCATGATTTTAGTTTATAAATCATTGGTTGTTCAGATCAGCAACTTGAGTTAAATATATCATATAGCAGATGAACACAGTGATATTTGAGAAGTGAAATGAAGTTTATAGGATTTACAGAAAGTGTGCAGTAATTATTCAAACAAAATTAGGCAGATGCATAAATTAGGGCACCCCAACAGAAAAATGACATCAATATTTAGAAGATCCTCCTTTTGTAGAAATAACAGCCGCTAAACGCTTCCTACAGCTTCCAGTCTGGATTCTGGTTGAAGGTGCTTTCGACCATTCTTCTTTAGAAACATCTCCAGTTCAGTCAGGTTTGATGGTTTCCGAGAATGGACAGCCCACATTTTCAGTAATATTCATGTCTGGGGACTGAGATGGCCATTCCAGAACGTTGTACTGGTTCCTCTGCATGAATGCTTTAGTAGATTTTGAGCAGGTTTTGGGTCGTTGGCCTCGGTGCAACTTTGTCACTGATTCTTGAACATTGTTCTCAAGAATCTGGAGATATTAACTGGAATATGCGATCCTCAACTTTAACAAGATTCCTAGTACCTGCACTGGCCACACAGTCCCGCAGCCTGATGGAACCGCTACCAAATTTTACTGTGGGTAGCAAATGTTTGTCTTGGGATGTGTGCCGCTCCTTGTTATGTCCAAATAACTCAATTTTAGTTTCATCAGTACACAGCACTTTATTCCAAAATGAAGCTGGATTGTCCAAATGTGCTGTAGCACACCTCAAGTGACTGTGGCGTGTCTGCAGAAAAGGCTTCTTCTGCATTACTCTCCCATACAGCCTCTCCTTGTGCAAAGTGTGCTGTATAGTTGAACGATGATTAGTGACACCATCTGCAGCAAGATGAGGTTGTAGGTCTTTGAAGGTGGTCTGTGGCTTGACTATGACTGTTCTCACCATCCTTCGCCTCTGCCTATCTGAGATTCTTCTTGGTCTGCCACTTCGGGAGTTCCTTAACTAGAACTGTGTCTGTGGTCTTCCATTGCGTCACTATGTTCCTCACAGTGGAAACTGACAGCTGAAATCTCTGAGAGAGCTTTTCCCTTTCCCTGAACCATGATGTTGAACAACCTTTGTTTTCAGGCCATTTGAAGTTGTTTTGAGGCTCCCATGTTGCCACTCTTCAGAGAAAGAGGCAAGAGAACAAACCTCCAATTGGCCACCTTAAACACTTTCTCATAGTTGGATTCACTTGTGTATGTGTATGTAGACAAGGGTCAATGAGCTTACAAAAACAAATTTTGTGTTCCCAATAATTAGTGCAAAGGTATTCAAATGACAGGGTGCCCCAAATTTTTTATGCACCTGCCTATTTTGTTGAATAATTACTGCACTTTCTTGGAATGTCCTGTGGGTGGCAACAGACCTGCAAATTTAGATATCGGACCAGCTCTTACTCATACGAGTTTTCAGCCTGCCATTAACTTCTTCTTCTTCTTCTTTCGGCTTCTGCCTTTATCAGGGGTCGCCACAGCGAGTAAAACTTTTCCACCTCACCCTGTCCTCCGCATCCTCTACTCTCACCCCAACTCCCTGCATATCTTCATTTACCACAGCCAAACTCCTCTTTGGTCTTCCTCTCCGTCTCTTGTCTGGCAGCTCCATCGCCAACATCCTCCTACCAATATATCCACAATCCCTCCTCTGCACATGTCCAAACCATCTCAGTCTTCCCTCTCGAATTTTGTCTCCCAATTTTCCAACCTGTGCTGTCCCTCTGATGATCTCATTCCTAATCCTGTCCATCCTGGACACTCCTAAAGAGAACCTCATTAACTATTTTTCATAATTGTTATATATAGCAGAGGTATTTACAAATTCACTTTATGCATGTTCAAGTCAAGTCTCAAGTGTTTCTTGATTTTGAAGTTTTGTCTGTCTCCTTTTTGTGCCACTTTTTTATGTATTACTTTGCTCATGTCCACCACACTGTAAAGTTTTGTAAAATGCTCATTATGTGAATTGATGCATAACAGTAAGCAGCTTGACATGCAGAGCTGAACACATAATGTTATAACTTCAGTCCCAGGTTTAGTCACATATATAAAAAAAACACCATGGTTGGTATGGTTGTTTGTTTAAGTAGTTTTCTATTGTATGCTGTTAGTTTTAATATGACTAATTCTTAATTCTGCTTTTCTTTTCTCATTTGCTGCTTTTGTGATGCTGGAGAAGAAGGAAGATAAGGTGGATATCATTCATTATTTTTTATTGTCTTCATTCACCTTATGCAATTCACACACCTAATAGTCCACTCATTTCCAAAACAGTAATTTAGTCATGGCAGTACCATTCACCATTTTATTGTTGCATGAGATATGTTCCAGCTGATTGTTATATTCATGCTCTTAATAGCCTACCCGCCTCAAGTTCCAATTCTAACTCACTCACTGTAGAGGCTCATGTTGAAAACAAGGACATACCTAATAGTTCATAGATGAATCAGAAGACAATGTTTATAATCACTCTGGTTTCGTTAATCACTTCCACACTCTACCAGTGACCACCCTAAATGTCTCCTGGCCTGTGAATAGTATATTGTCTATTAGATATGTACGTTGCTCAAGGATATGCTCAAGGATTGTTTTGTAATCCTAATAAAAGGGAGAGGGTTTTGTGTGAGACAGCCCAGAGTGGGACTCGAACCTTGGATCTTGCTTGTCTGAGGATGCTCAGAGGTGCAATGCATACGTCAGTGAATGGCGGAGCTCTCCCTGTCTATCTCAACTTACATTTTCTTTCTAATTTCAATGTTTTTGTTTAGTTTTGTCTTTTCATTTGTCTTTTCTTTTCTTTTTGTTCAGACTTCTCTCTTTTTTGTTAGGCTTTTCTTTTCAGAACATTCTTTTTCTCTGTTTCAGTTCTCTTTTGCTTTTTTCTAAGATCTTTTTCAGTTTGCTTTCTCTTTTGATTCTTTCTTTTCTTTTCTCGGTAGGAACACGCACAAAGACAAACACTGTCCTGGCATACTGTACTGCCCTTCTGTGGATGTGCAGCAAATTCAGGCTTATTTTTTGAAGATTTTTTAACTTGAGATTCCATGGTTAGTCCTGATGGCTGAGGGTGGTGGCACCTAGCTGGTTTGAACTGACAGTGATGACAGATCATCCATGAAAAACTTGGAGCACGAACCTTAATTATGCCTTGTATCCTTAACACACTTTAGAGAGTCGGCTCAGTTGCTCTGAGGATATTATACAGTCTCAGTGCCATACATGTCCTTGAGAAGCTATTTATGAATGCCAAATGCGAAAGTGAGTGTAGACTATAGCCAAAGGTGTGATTACACACTAACACGTACAAACAATGTCTTATTATCTAACTATTGGAATAGTTCAAGCTTTATGTTATTTGTTTTGGTTTCTTAGAGGTGTGATATCTTAAATTCAAATTCCAGTGTTTGTCTTTTTAAATAAATGTATCTGCAGTACTTTTACTTTATTTTTACTCTTACGGCATATTTACTCTATGAAACGCATTTACTGTTTCATCTTATTGTGAATAGCAGAACTTGGTGCTCTTCTATGGTGCTTGCTCAGTAATTTCATTGCCATTAGGGGAGTGACAGTACACTATGCTCACGATTTGGTTCGATTCACAATATGGAGTTCATGATTCGATTGCTTATTGATTATCGAGTTTACACTCCGACAAAAGACATTCCTTTATTTCTGAAGGCTAAACATTATAAAACAGTGCACGTTTTCTTGTATAAGTTTTTAATCTAAACACGTCTAGTCCACTGCAATTAAAAGAAATTACTAGAAACAGAGATTTACAATTGTAAACCAAATGCTCTATTGTAGCTGAACCATATCTTAAGTAATGAGTGAAAACGTAAACTTTGTTTCTGAACAATAACAATTCATAAAAAACTTTCATTAAGTGTACTTTTCATGTATAACATTTTTAAATAAAGTCTTTAGTCCCCTGCAATTAAAAGAAAGTAGGAGTCTCACAGTGAACAGGATATGCATCTGTGAGTATGACTGCAACTGCATTAGATGGCGAAAGAACTCGACGGCGCATCGTGCAGCTTGATGATGCACCTTGTCCCATTTTTGCATCTCAATTCATCGCGTCCCGATGCATTGTTACATCCCTATTATCTGGATTAATTGACACTTTTTGTTTTGCAAAATGTTTAATTTTTTAAACTCTTTAAACACTTTACTGGAATCTTATTTGGAGACATAAGCCTTGCTAAATTTTATCTGTGGTAATAACAGGCTTGTAATAACAGAAGTGTTGACAGTATCACCCAAGTGATTTCCTGGCTGCCTCCCAAACTACATATAATGCAGCTTTCATACTTTAAACTTCATACAAATACTGTTTAATAATACCACCATCTTCGAAGGTTATTTGGTATGTCTGAATTTGTTCCCTATTCTCTGTGTTCAGGAAACAAGAACAGATATTTGAAAACATGACTCTGTCTTTATTTGTAATGTCCTGTGATGGTATTACAGCTGCTAGCATATGCAAACTGCATGGACGTTGTATGTTTCAGGTGCACTCTCTAAAAAGTGCTTTCCAAATTCTGTTCTGATGCCTTCCTGACTAGTGCCTTAAATAGTCGTTTATATAAAACAGTATAATAAGTGTATTGGGAATGAGTAAGGAAACAAATTCACACCAACCTATAAATGACACCAAAATATATCCCCAGATGTGTCTTGTGTCTTGTGATAAGTTTACATCTGGCTCTGTGAGACTACAGTAACAGTGTAACCAATACACCAGGCGAGGGGAAATGGAATCAAGTGCAGGTTTCATACTAACAAAGGAAAATAAGCACAGCCAATGAAATAGTGAGTACAAACTATAACCAAACACTTAACAAAGGCTAACACAGATAACAAAAGATCAGCCGGATCTTAGGCTTACAAACAATCAAACCTTCTGCCAAACACCAAACGCTGGAGAACATGGGGATAAACAAAGTAACCGCGAAACTTGCACTGAAAACGCAGGGCAGAGTCCAAGGATGTCCCCTATTGGCGACCGAGCGTAACCGGAGGATAATCTATCATGGATAGCCGTGCAAAGCCGGAATGTAATCCCTGCCACTAAACAAGGTGAAGCTGGAGTGTGATCCACACGGGAAACAGGGCAAAATCAGCACATAATCCACACAGGACACAAGGCAAAACCGACACGTAATCCACACTGGAAACAAGGCGACGGCCGTAAGCACGGATGCTCATTGCGCTTGGTAGTGCCGAGCTAACACCTCGTGCCAAGACTGTGTACCACTGAGTTTTTATCCAAAACGCGTCCCGTGACCTGGGAGAGATCCCCGCATTGGTTGGCGGGACCCATGTGACATGCCGAAGAACTGTGGGCAATACGTTCACGTTCTCACTCACAGCTGAGGCAAGCCACCCCCCACCCCCCTGTCAGATTTGACAGTCCTTGTAACAGGTGCTGACTTGTCAGCCTTTGAAACGTGCAACTTGACAATCCCTGGAGCTGACGTGACTTAAATGGGTTCTGTGACGAACATCGTCTGGAGGTTCTCTGTGACAGGCATCCTCTTGACGGTCTCTGGGACAGGCGTGCTCTGGACGGTTTCAGGTGCAGAAGTCCTCTGGACGGTATCTGAAGCTGAAGTGCTCAAGATGGTCCTTGAGACGGGCATGCTCTGGACAGTCTCAGGTACGGACGTGCTCTGGACGGTATTTGGTGATGGGTGTCATCTGGATGGTCTCTGGAGCCGACGTGCTCTGGACAGGCACGGGCACCGATGTCCTTGGAGCAGGCACTGGAACCAACGTCCTCGGAACAGGAACCGGAAGGGGCATCCTCGGGGCAGGCTCTGGTGCCAACATCCTCGAGACAGGCTCTAGAGTCTGGACTGGCTCATGAACAGACTTTTTCTGGAAAGACTCACGAAGTGCTGCCTTCTGGACAGACTCACGAAGTGCTGCCTTCTGGACAGACTCACGAACTGCTGCCTTCTGGACAGACTCACGAACTGCTGCCTTCTGGACAGACTCTGGAACTAGCTGCCTAACCCAGCTGTAGTCAATATCCAATCCAATCCATTGGTTGGCGGGACCCACGTGACCCGATGGAGCACTGTGGAAGATACCTTTACACTCACTCACAGCTGAAGCGAGCTAGCGGAAAACCAGCGCGAGACTGTGGGGCATGACAAAGAGCTTTGATCCTTTAATAAAATGCAAAGATTAAATACAGTACATGTCAAACAGTGTTACTCTAATCCTGCCTTATAAGTTCATTAGAACTCTGCCATGTACTTCAGTGCAGCAGATAAAATGTTGCAAATGCAATCCAGCAATCTTTGTCCCAGTGTTTAACAAACCTCTTGGTATTACCTGTTTCCTTCTCTGCACAAGTGCTTCTGTTTCTGTGATGTAGTACACTCATTGAAAAAAATAAAGCACCCAGATACAAATGTCAGCTTGCTGTAAAACTCGGTGTGCAGTTGTGTCTCAGGCAGATAAGTAAATGATGACAGGTTTGGTCTGAATAGACACAGGGTCTTGCTGGTTCTGACCTAGCTGTTAGGAGGTGTTGGGAGCAGTAGTCCCATGAGGGTGTGCTTTGGACGGGACGGCCCAGACAGATCACCAGTAGAGAGGATCGTTTGATTCACAAGCACGAGGAGCCCCCACAGTTTTGTTGTCCATCATCCAGACATAGGTGGGACCTTCACTACACACCACTGTCTTTGCCCAGACCATTTCCAGGCACTTAGTAGAAGGAAATTTGTTGTGACAACACCCATTATGTGTCCTTCCAGTGACAGCCAACCACCATCGCCTTCTCTTGCAGATGTGTTCTTAATGAGAAACCTGTCAGATCCAGGTTCTGTTTGGGATCCGATGATGGTTGGGTTCAAGTATGGAGGCCTTGTAGCGAACTCTTCAATCCTGCTTTTGATGTGGAGTGACACACTGTCACAGGACATCTTGCAGCCACACGTGTTTCCTCTCATGGCAGAGTTTCCAACTGGCATTTTTCAGCAGGATTTTTTGCCCACACACAGCAAGGGTTTCCCAGGAATGTCTCTGCCAGATTACAACATTTCCTTGGTCTGCCCGATCGACAGATTAATCAAAAATCAAGTATTTACATGACCAGCTGGGATGCCAGCTTCAGCAACCTACCCAAACGTAGCCAAAAGTAGCCTCTGAGAGCCTTTTTATAGGGCAACAGTGGAATTACTTTATGCCATCTTGTGGCAAGGCTTAGTGTTTAATCAGACCTGTAATCATTCACATATCAGTGGAATTGGACAGTTCAGTCATTGTTTTTGTTGGAAGCTTAGGTTTTATGGGACAAGAGACAGCAGAATGAAATGCAGGTGCTCATGTGCAGCTGGCTGAAAAACTCTACAAGGCACGTGTACTCTTTGTTCCTAGAACATTGATCTGGTTAATTCGGAGGAAAAAACAATGTTTAGAATAAGTAGCCAAACAAAACTCATCATGATATTGATCCAGAGATGCCTTGTCAAGTACAAGATATATGTGTCGGTGTGAAAACTGTGAGAGCTGGAGTTTGTAACATCAGCAGGGACTCGTGTTAAATTATTTACCGCATTGATCCGGTGTTTAACAATTGAAATGCCCTGGATATGAGGGGGAAGTGAGTAAGTGTATGTGAAGGCAGTCAGGGGGCGAGCGTCTCCAGGCATGGATATACTTACTCATTAGCGTAAATGGACAGTAATCTCTTTTGTGGCAGTCTTTCATTCTTATCAGGGATTTATAACATGCTGAGTTATGGGACCAGCTCTGCCCGCTGCTGCCCCCATATGTCAAGCTGTCAGAGATGGCGAGCATACCCTTCATACAGCCTTTTCTTCCACTCCACACTCCTCCTCCTGCTTCATTTATCTCACCTCTTTGGCTGCAGCTGACAATGCTAATGGCATAGTTCAACTCCGCCTGGCTCCGTCTCAACAAGCAATGGAAATTAAATTATTTTAAAGAATTGGAAGATTTGGCTGAGCCCACATTAATAAATGACAGTTACAGACATTACTCCATCAATTGTAGTAGACAAAGAAGTCAAACACAGCAAACAGTAAACAGAGAGTAAGATGTAGCCTTTGAAACTGAGAATATATTGAGTGTTTTTTTTTCTCAAAGGCGTCTCCCAACCAACGTTTCCTCGAGCTTGTAAATTTGTAAAACATAAAATGCTATACAATTATTCTCAATATATATATAAAAAAAAATAACGAACAGTTAAGGCAAGGGTTAGAGGTTTGGAAGCAACTATCATTTTAACCGTATTTTCATATGTATAATACATATTTTGACATATATAAATGTCAAAATATGATGATAATATACTTTAGTTTGGGTTCTATATGCATGTGGATAATATGTGTTGTGTTTTTAACAAACCTCCAGTTTGTGACCTTAAGCACACTATTAAAAAATATGATACTTTAATTAGTGATGCACCGAAATGAAAATTATGTGGCTGAAACTGAAACCGTACAAAATGAAAACACAAATACTGAATAAATACCGAGTTTTTCATTACTTTTTCATTACAGTTTTTCTGCCACTTTTTTTAGCATTGCACGAATTATATAACCTAAATGTATTTTGTCTTGCTTTTTTAGCAAGTCATTTTTTTCTTTCTGAAAAAATAAAACAAGTGTTTAAACATAAAACATTCTACATTGTAAAATAACTGATTTTTCTAAAATTTTAAAATACCTTCATATGTATAAATTGAATTTGCAGGACTATGTGGAAGACCTCAAATTAAATGATTGAATTCCATTGCACCTGTGTATCAGGTGTTAAATATATATGTCAATTTCACATGTTAATTACTTAAATTAATACTTTTTTTGACGTTTTAATCAATTATTTTATGTCTAGTACCAGCTAAATGTTCTAAATCAAAGATCTCATACATAAGGACTTACATTTCCCTCATGTTAGTCAAGTCAAGTCAAGTCAGATTTATTTATATAGCGCTTTTTACAATGGAGCATTGTCTCAAAGCAACTTTACAAGTTTAGATTATCTCCTAATAACTACGTCCAATCCCAAATTGAGCAAGCCTAGGGCGACAGTGGCAAGGAAAAACTCCCTAGTTCTAGGAAGAAACCTTGGGAGGACCAAGACTCAAAAAGGGACCCAACCTCCTAGAGCGACGTAGATGACAAATCTAAGAGCGAATTAAAGTCATGGAGTCAAAGTTCGAATAGAATGTGAAGTATGCACATCGACATTAAGTGACCTGGGTATGATGATAAAAATGTTAGCTCCTGTGTACAATTTTTGTGTTCCTTGTGCGTTACGCTGTTCCTCCAAAAAGAAGCCTGAAGGAAAGACTAAAATTTTGTTAAATGACCAAAACTGGAATACAGACTTGTAAAACTTTCCTAGCGTTGGTTCAGATGCAAACAGTAACACAGTGGACTGTCTCATTAACCAGTCTTTGGGTTCTATTGTCAGTTAAGAAGCTTTACAAAGAGAATGCCCCACATAGGAAGTAGGCAGCAAGGGCACCCACTAGGTAATGAGACAGAGCCACATTCAGGTCAAGATGCAAGTGCTCCTAAATAAATATTCTTCTTGCATTTCTTTAAAAAGACGGCACAAATGCGAACAACTGCTTGCACTGTAGAACCCTGCTTCCACACAGCCAACGTTTGCTGCATTTGCAAAGAGCACTTTTCACTTGGTTGCGAATTGATCACAGCTTCAAAAACATCAATCTTCTGAATAAATTATTCAGTCTTTTCATTATTACGAACACCAACAGTGCTTTTTTTGCCATTTTCTGCCAAATAATTTTGGTTGCCGAATATTCGGTGCATCATTAACTTGTAGCATCTGTCTGCAAGGAAATTTTGTTCTGGGGTCCTGAGTTATTACATCATTACAGTAAGAAGAGTTTGTTCAGTATTCTTAAAATACAACAGTGTGATTGTAGTGAATTCACAAGAAAAACCACATTTTCTCAGGGAAAATGTTTTTTATTATGAAATTATTCACTTCACCTTCTTATCCGTTTGATCCTCGATAGGGTCGAGGGAGAGCCGGGCAGCACAGGGCACAAGACAGGAACAACCCTAGACAGGGTGCCAAGCCAGCGTAGGGCACATACACTCTCAGACGTTATGAGGTTATTTTAAAGTTATTTCTTAAACATATTCCTACAATCAGATGATGGTTTTAATTATATTTGTAAGTAAAATGTAAGATTTTGCCACTTGATATCATATTTACAGTGTACAAATACATTTGAACATTATATATGCATCATTAAGCACTCAATACCTGTCTCTACATCTTTGTAACAGATGCCGTGTGTAATAATACACGCTTTGTATATCACTAACACATAGATGCAGAGTGAGAATAAAAATTGCCCATCTTCAAAGGAATTAGCAGCAAAACTAAGATGTCTCAATTACACTCTATGTTGAGGGGTTCAATTCAGCATATGCTTGCAGCATGTAATACAGACAAACCAACTAACTGCATTATATTTTCTGAGCCTGAGTTCAAGATGTGGATTGAGTCTAAATTTAAATGAAATGTGTTGATTAAAACTACGGTCATTTTAAATGATAATATGGTCGTTCAGATTCAAACTTCTCTTTGGTTTGTTCCAACAGACAGACATTGAGAAGGGGTGCAGAGTACAAAAAGGGTGTCCATGCAAGGTTATGGGTTTATTTCCATACTCACAAACAATCACAACTTACTGATCATCAACAGATTTAATGATGATTAATTTGATCATTCCAATCATCAGAATGCAACACCAGCTTACACTATGTATTCCACCAGTCTCACTATCCTTTTTTCTTTATCTCAGGCTTTTTTGACAATGAAAGAGGGGGTCTCACAGTACTGCTGCTCTGGTTATCACTCAGTTATTGTACACTATTGTTTTGGCAGTACAGTCACCTGGTAACCTGGACATTCATGTACCAATATCTGAATCAGTTTCCAATTCAATACATGAGAAGTACACTAGAGGAACATGGTAGAGTAAGCGTTAGCCTGAATTTAGTACACGGAATGTGCCAGCAGCTTCACTTCTAAACCTGGGAGCCTGCTTATGCCTAAAAATTGCGAATATACACCACATATAGGTAATACCATGAGTGCAAATGTATTACTCTCTAAGAAACAAAATGTGTAAGGATGAATCATTATTTTCTCAATTACTATTAGCAAATTGCCACCGTGCACACATATATCTGTGAACACACACTGTAGTCTGTGTCCTAGATTTTGCATCTAGAAATGGCTAATGGTGTGCTGTCTTTTCCCCCCTGAGAGAGCTTGAAAGCATATAACAAATTGCCTTTAGGGGTTAGTTAAAGAGGGGGATGTATTATATAAAACTTTTTTCAGTGCATGTGTAGATACATTTGGGTATCTGGAGTGCCTACCAACCTACAAACTGTGAAATCTGACAAACCGGTCTCAACTGTTGCCTTGATGCCTTCACAAGCCTCCTAACATCAACAACAATAAAGACACCATGGAAGAGACCTTGATTGGAATTGAGGAGTATGACAAAAACACATTATGATGTAGCTCATCTGTGGACAGTCGAGATCCACAGGACTCTATAGTATTACAGATTATGTGGATTAACTGTTGGACCTTTGAGACGTTTTCCAATAAATTTATAGTGTCCATTTTTTTTCTAGTATAGCTTCTGTGAAATCTAACTGATGAGACAATTGCTGGTGTTTTTGTAAACAATGTACACCCATTGACAAAAACTGCTCACTGCCTCTAGCCTGGGTACAAGATGGACAGTGTTGTGCCAGTTCACAGCTTTTCTGAACTAGTTCAAGTTCAGTTCATACATGCTCAAAGTGAACAGTTCACGTTCAAAGTTCACAATTTTAATTCTGAACTAGTTCAAAGTTCAGTTCATTTTACTTTTTTCGTGAGATATTCAAATAAATACTTTTTTCACACTACAAGCTAGAAATCACTATACGTTCTTTGAAACTGCTCATTGTAGACATTTGCTCATGACACTGCAATTGGTGTACGCGGCGTTGCTATGGCTACCCCGCTCTGCTGCAATTCATCACGGGTAACGTCGTGCGGAAAGCCAGTATGTTATTAACTAGCCAGTATGTTAACTATTCTCAGCCGGACACTACGTTGCCCACAATGCATTGCGCACACAATGTCAAAACCATTTCTGTCTGGTGATACATGATTTAAGCGGCACCAGCGAGAATACAGGAGGGAGGAACTTTCTCTCGTTGCGTTTCAAAAGAGAAAACAGATGTCACTCAGTTTTCAATGGAAAACAAATTCCAACGTTCAATTACAGTGATGTCTGCCGTTCATGACACATAATGTGAACTAATTCACGTTCAAGTTCTTTCTTTAAAAATGTGTTGCGTTCAGTTCAACGTTCACGAAAAAATGTGCGTGTTCAATGAACGCGTTCTTTTGAACTCGTTCACGCACAACACTGAAGATGGGATACGGTTGGGCATGCAGGAAAACAGGTTCCTTATGGTAGCCTGTGGGACATTTGAGTGCAGATGTTGCAGCTGGACTTGTAGATTCTGCAAACTCATAGGTTGCCGAAGCTGGCATCCAAACTGGTCCCATAAATGCTTGATTGGCGATAAATCTGGTGACCGAACAGGCCAAGAAATTGTTGCAATCTGGTGGAGACATTTCTGGAAAACCCTTGCTTTTCTTGGGTGAGCATTATCCTGCTGAAAAATGGCAGTTGGAAGCCCTGACATGAGAGGCAACATGTGGCTGCAGGATGTTCTGCACATATCACTGAAGTGTTAGTGTCCCTTGTATCACTACTAGGGGTGACTGACTATCATATGACATGGCTCCCCAGACAATCACACCTGCAACTGGGGCAGTTTATCGCTCCACAGCGAAGGCAGGATTGAAGTACTCACCACGAGGCCTCCATACTCAAACCCGACTGCTGTCAGATCCCTAAAAGAATTTGGATTTGTTGCTAAAGACGATATGGTTGCAGTCCATTGCAATCCAGGTTTCTCATTCATGACACCACTGCAAATTAAAGTGATGGTGTCTGGCTATCAATGACAGTACACGTAATGATCGCTGTGACAACAAATTTCCTTCTGCTAAGTACCTGGAAATGGTCAGGGCAGAGACAAGGGTATGAAATGAAGGTGTCACCTGTACGATCCTTTCTACTGGTGGTCTATCTGGGCCATCTAGAGCCTGTTTGCCGTGTATGCATGCCCCCATGGAACCACTGCTCCTAACACCATGGAACACCTCCCAACAACTAGGACAGAATGGCCTAGATGGTGACGGTTTGCAGAAACAACCATCCTGCTTCTCTCAGTCTAATGATGTGCCCCCTCTGAAAGTCTGCGCATGGTAGAGGTTTGTCTAGCAATCAGTGATTTTCACCAAGATTAGCCTCTGAGAGCGTGTTTGTGGGCGTTTTACGCCCTCTTGTGGCAAGATCCAGTGTCCAATCAGACCACACCTGTAATCATTTACATATCCGCTTGAGAGATAACTGCATGCCAAGTTTGCAGCAATCTGACATTTTTATTTGGGTGGATTTTTTTTTGGTCAATGATTATTTTTAAAAACAGACATCTACGAAATCTAGCTGAACTGCACAGCTACATAGTGAAAAAGAGGTTCTAGAAGGGGCTTAGGATGATGGAATTTCCATCTGTCAGGACTGGTACTGTTATTAATTTGTGGTTAACTACAAGAAACCTTTCTGAAAAAGAGGAATATTTTCTTTAGTAGACATATAGTGTATTGTTTTTTTTCTTTGTACAAAGTGACTCATACAACTTTTCAGGTGTGGTGACTTTATAATGAATATAATGAAATATCAAACAAAGTAAACAAATATTTTTGGTTGGTCTGCGGTACACTCATTTTCACACATACAAGTGGCTGTATGTTGAGGTGCACTATGTGGGTAGTGTGGCTGGTAGCAGTGTAGTGGTTTAATCATCGGTTTAATATATCTGTTAATTTGGAAAATAAAAGCATAATGCTTTTTCACTGTCCATGATATTACCTGTTCCTTCTGACCTGATTTAGTTTTCTACACCTCTAGTCAACTATTACATCATGCATAATCTCACAGACCTCTGCTGTCATGGCATCAAAGTCCTAAGACATCATCTGTCACTTTGAAGAAACTTTTGGGCTTTTTTCTATTGATTTTTCTCAGATGGCATTATACTGGAATACTGTGAACAAAGCAAGTTTTTTTTAAGTGTACATGACAATCTTTTATGTGAGGTGGATGTTCTTTATTCCTGTGTTTACAGCAGAGTGGGAGAAACTAGGACAGAAGTTGTGGTAGCAGGTGGCATATGTGAACACACTGTTATCCTCCTATAACCACAGAGTATGTTTGGTTGGCACAGACATCAGCACCAGAAGGCTGCATGTATTTAGGTGTGTGTATGTAGGAGTGGTTGTCGTCATGGGGACAGAAGATGTCTTACCTCTTAAAACTACAATGCCGTTTTAAAGTCTTTGCCCTTTTATCCCATCAATCTGCACTCACTACTCAATAATGAGAAAGTGAAAACTGAATTTGAGATTTTTTTGAAAATTTATTAAAAAGGAAAAACTAAAGTTTCGCATGGACATAAGTATTCAGACCCTTTGCTATGACATCTTTGAAACTGTACACCTTGATTGCAGTCCACCTGTGGTAAATCCAGTATATTGGACATGATTTGGAAAGACACACACCTGGCTATATAAGGTCTCACAGCTAACAAAGCATATCGGAGCAAAAGCCAAGCCGTGACGAGGAAAGAACTGCCTGTAGAGCTCAGAGACAGGATTGTGTGGAGGCACGTAACAATACTGTATAGTATGTACATGCAGCCTAAGCACTTATCACTCAAGTAATTGTTTCACATCTTTATTCATGTGCAGTTGTGAGGGGAAGTTTGGTCCATTCTAGGACTGGTTTAAGAATGAATAATCAGTGTGTTTAGTAAAGGTATGAAAAGCACAAATGCAGCATTTTCTTCTTAAAAGACATCTAAAGCCAAGTCTATCATTCATACATCTATCACTCACAGATCTTTAACGAAAACCAACAGTTGTAATGTGGAGGCACCTCTGTTCTGGTCATGGGACAACCAGGCTCTGCTCGAGGCTCAGCTTAAACTCTGAGGGGCACCGAGAATCTGGGGCCTCTGGTGAAGCAGAATGTCACCGACACCCATCTGCAAACACGTATAAATGCAACAACACAGACTTTTGACCGTGATCTGTGATTACCTGCTGATGTGTTCTGGAGTTATGAACAGATCTGGTTGAGCCTCTGGTTCATATCCTGGTTCACTGGCTTCGGTCAAACGTTTGGCCACTCCAGCTGGTTGATATACTGAGTGGGCTTTGGATCTGGGGTTGTCAAGTGACCAGACTGGGGTGCCTTATATTCGAAAATCCTTCAACGTTGCTGTAGATGTAAATGTTTGATTGGTTGAACAACATTCACTAGAAGGATGAAAGAAAGAAAGATTTAATTTATAAATCAAAATATAATGATTGATATTTTGATATAGAATATAAATCAAATAGCAGGGCTGTTTTCATTATAATAATGTCATGTGCTTTTAGAAATATAAATACTAAGCACCCCATGGATGAGCAAAGGTACATCTTACTATTTTGTTTGTAAGATTGTATACTGGGGGCCAAAATCTTAGACCACTAGTGAAAAGTACATTTCCCTTTGAATGTAATACAGTGTTTTCAATACATATCATATAATCAGCACTAAGTTTATTAGTATTGGAATATTGGCCACATGAACACGGAGAAAGCCAATTATTCAAATAACATCAAAAGACGGCTTATTGTTATTTATAATTTTTTTTATTTAAAATCAACATCCATTGCTATTCATGACAGTGTCAAGGTTTACACTTAACACGTCTTTGCACTTAACATCCTACCATAAAAATGTCACAGCAGTAATCAAGACTCGAGACCAGTTCTTCTGAGTGTATGTGACTTGTAGCAATAGATGTCTGTTCTTAGCTGAAAGGAGTAGCACCCAGTGTGGTTGCACCCTTCTGCTGCTCTAGCCCATCTGCTTCAAGGTTCGATGTGTTGTGCATGTAGAGATGGCCTTCTGCATACCTCAGTGGTAATGGGTGGTTATTCCTATCAGCACAAGCCAGTCTGGCCACTCTCCTCTGACCTCTAGCATCAAAATGCATTTTGCTCAGAGAACTGCTGCTCACTGAAGATTTTCTCTTTTTCGGATCGTTCTTTTGTAAACCTTAGGGATGGCTGTGCGTGATAATCCCAGTAGATCAGCAGTTTCTGAAATACTCAGACGAGTCCGTCTAGTACCAACAACTGTGCCACGTTCAAAGTCACTTATATCTTTTCAAAGATTCGTCATTTCACTCACGTTGGTAACCAGATTATGTGATTTGTGATGAAAAACATTTTTCTAAATTTGAGAACAATTCAAAAGAGAAGCATTGTCACTAGTGGTCTCAGACTTTTGAAACAAATTGATTGAAAATAGGTGCTAGGTAGAATGTATTCTAAGTTCAGCATACTTACAGCGATCTGCTCTCTGCAGGTGATGTGGGTATGTAACCAGTGCCGTAAGCAGCAGGACATCCTTACTAATATAGGGGAATGGTTTCCAGAACAGGGGCCAAAGTCGAAGCAGGTGGCCCTGGGGATGGCAGTAAGTGAACCAGAAACACGTGGAGACCCCACAGAAGAGAACAAAGTGCGCACCAGGTCTCAGATCTCCCTTGGTTCCTCTGCCACTGCTTCCCAGAGCAGCCAGCTGCCCACAAACCTGAACTCCAGCAAAGCGTCTTCTGCTGGACAGACCACCATGCCTTCATCCCGTTCCCGCAGTGAACCACCACGAGACAGGTGCTCAAATTCGTCATCATTATTTTCATACACAGTTAATCCAATTCAGGCAGCAGAGGACTAGCAGGCAGAATAAACAGTGCATTAACCCATCGCAGGGACACTTTAGTGACACCACTAGAGACACTTAATGCATGTGTTTGGAATGTGTGAGTACCCAGAGAAGAACCACACAGATACTGGGCGAACAATCATATTAATGGAGTGTAAATTTAATAAATTCAGCAATATGTTCTTTGTACAAAGTGAATTAAAATGTGCTGTTAGCAGAGCCTATACTGTACATTCTGAACATTTCATCACACTTGACAAGGGAATTCTCACATTTTGGAATTTAAACTTTGGTCTTAGACAGATATGTTTTACTTAAGCACACAATTTGGCAAACAGAGTGCACTACTTGTTTTTGTTTAGCTTAAAATAAAAGCAAGTTTGAAACAAAATAAAAAACCTTTATGTAGGAAATTACCAAGGCATGTAGTTGAATTTATACTGGGTCTCCTCAGGGAGTTTTTTACTTATTATATTTTTTGCCTTTGCTGATGCGTATGAATTTTATACTGTATATAGAACGGAATAATGTGAATAATTCAGAAGTTGCAATCTTTTGTGCTGTTGTTGAAGTCAGTGCCTCTCTTTTTTACTTCTTTGATTCTCCACTTTCTTTGCTCTACCAGGAAAAAGCAATCATCAACCTCAGATCAGAACGGTAAGCCTGGGCCAAAGCCTGAGAGACGGCGAGGGCTGTCCAAATTCCAGTCACAGCCTTCAGAAGATTGGGAGGCTGGAGACACTCGTAGAGAGACTCCTCGTTTGGTAAAGGCTAGGTCACAAGAAAGGGGTGATGCAGAGCTGCAGGGAAGCATTACGGAGCTGAGAAGGACAGAATGTGAGCCGAGGCAGCCTCGAGAAGAACAACGAGGAAAGGGTAATGCTCCACACCATCCAACCAAGGTCCAGGAAGCGGAGCAGGAAAAACACGTGCAATCAAAAGCATCCCGGCTTAGGCAGACTGAGGCTGGCATGGAAACTGGTGAGGTAAGCATAAAGAGTAGAACAAACCGGAGGTGGGCAGAGGAGCGACAAGCATCTCTTGAGGGTCAGCAGCAAGGTTACATAGGAGAGAGGACCGTGGGGGGCACAGGAGGATCTGCAGTACAAGCTCCAACTAACCACCCTTCTCAGCCACCTGCCCTAGGGTTTTGTGTGGGCTCTGCTGTGCCCACCAGTACCCCTGAACTCAGGGAGCCTTCTGAACGAAACAGGAAGTTTCAGCCGAGCCACCTGGAGCCAGGCTCGGCTGCTGTAGCACGTAAGGGGAAACGGGAAAAAAATCATAGCATGTTGCGCAATGACTCACTCAGCTCTGACCAGTCCGAGTCCCTGCGGCCTCCTCCACCCCGCCCCTACAAGTCAAAGCGTGCTGGAAACAAGCGACAAATGTCAGTCAGCAGCTCAGAGGAGGAGGGTGGTTCCACACCCGAGTACACAAGCTGTGAGGATGGCGAGATTGAGAGCGTCAGTGAAAGAGGTCGGTCTCACTCAATATTTGTGCATTTTAGTCTTGATGGAACTTCTGTTTATGTCAAGTAATAAATGTGATATCAGTTACCTTTTGGAGAAATCACAGAATTTTCTATGGGTTCACAATTCTAATACTTTTCTTTGTATCTAGCACAGCCTGTCAGTGACAGCAGAACATAGATTCAAAAAATAGTCACATTTATTCTTGTGGAATATCCATGGTATACGTTGGTCCCTGTCATCACGTTTGTTATAGCAACTATAAACATTTGATCCCTTGCAAGTTAATCTTCATACTCCATACTCTGCAGATCTTGGGGGGTTCTAGGTCCTCTCTTGTGAACTCAGCTCAAACGGGATGTTTGAATAGGATTGTCATGGGAGCAGCTGCAGGGTTAGAACCCAGACAGAACAATGCCAGGTTTGACCACTGGGAATCATTGGGGGTCGACACAACCCATAGGGGAAATACTGAAGAGGAAAGATCTCCCTTATAATTATAGCTGTTAAATATATTTAAGGCTTGGCACAGTGGCTCAGTGGGTAGCACTGTCGCCTCACAGTGAGAAGTCCTGAGTTCAATCTCCTCCCCATGTCCGTGTGGTTTCACTCTAGGTATTCCAGTTTCCTCCCACAGTCCAAAGATGTGTGTTAGGTTAATTGGTGTCTCTAAGGTTGTGTGTGTGTGTCATCTTTAGACCTCTCTTTAATTATTTAGATCTCTTTATATACTCTATCTTAAGATCTGTTTAGATGTAGTAACACTTTAGGTCTTTTATGACTCTTCAGATAGCTTTAACTCTTTGATTTCTGTTAGTCATTTTTCACTGTCGTCTTCTGTCTTTTATGTTTTCTCACACAAGCTCACGCAGAAGGACACATTACTGTATTACCATTAGGAGCAATGCCTTTTACAAAAAATCCTCTGTCAAAAATCACTGAAATGTTTACTTGCATAAATAGTGTGATTATAGCCAGTTAGTGGTAATGCTTCGGCGATGTACTCCTTGCATTTGCTATCCTAGATTGTGTCTTGACTTGGCCCCCTCTAGTGGTGACTGCGGGAGGTGCAGCTGCCATTCTAGGGATTGCCCATGATGTCCCCAAGCAAGTGGCACCAGAATTGACTTCTAGCACCAGAATATGTGTTGTCATACCCTCCAGTGCTATTTGGTTCTATAACTATCCTAATCTACCAAGTGTTATGTTTTTCCCCTGCTCTAATGGAAGCTGAGTAGTTGCCCAACAGAGTAGGTAGGTCACTGGCCACAAAGCAGGGGCAGGGGCTGCATGGATCCTTATCTGCATGGATATGGATTCAGCCAAGAAAAATGGATCTTCCACATAGAAGACAGGAGATGCAGTCATTAGGAAATGGGGACAAGCTGCTCAGCTGCAAGCCCCCAGACCACGGTCTCCAGTTCCATGAACATAGGTTGAGGGTGCCCAAACTGTCACTTGAAGGGCAGTATGCCCAAGGACAAGTGCCAGAGTGTATTCAGAAGGTGCTCCAGAGCTCAAAAGGAGGGGTTTGCAATGTTCAACCCAGGTCTTGGTTGAGCCTCTCCATTTGACCATTGATTACTGGGTGGAATATAGAGAAGTGGCTGGTGGATGCCCCCATGATTTGGGTGAAAAGCTTCCAGATTCTGCTGGCAAACTGGGGTCTGATACACCAGGTTGTGGGGAATACCATGGACCTTATCTCCCTTATAATTATAGTCATTAAATATATTTAAGGGGTGGCACGGTGGCTCAGTAGGCTACAGTGATAAGGTCCTGGGTTCAATCCCCTCCCCATGTCCACGTGGGTTTACTCCAGGTACTCCCACAGTCCAACGATGTGTGTTAGGTTAAGTGGAGTCTCCAAACTGCCGCTAGTGTATGAGTGTGTGCTCTCTAGGGTTGTTCCTACCTTGTGCCCTGTGCCTCAGCACCGGCTCTCCTGCGACCCTGTCGAGGATCAAGCGGATAAGAAAGTGAATGTATGAATGAATGAATGAATAATATAAAATCCTCCCACATTCCAAAGACATGAGTGTAAGTTAAATTTTGGTTCTAAAGTGCCCTTAGTGTGTGTGTTTGTGTGTGAGTGCATATGCCCTATGTTGGATTGGAGCCCTGTCTAGGGTTGTTCCTGCCATGTGCTCTGTGCCACCAGCTAGGAACCAACTTTCTTGTAACTCTGAACAGGGAAAACATTTTAAGATCATTTCATTCATGGTTACCAAGAGTGCCATTAATTTTGGAGATGATTGTATAGGTTTGCTTAGATAACGTGTCATCAGTCATCTTTCTGTTGTATGAAGTAAATTGGTCAGTGCTGTGCTGGGTGTGCTCATGGTAACATGTTGTTTGTCAGACAAAGTGGTTGCATACAGACTTAAAAGGTCAGCATATTAACACAAGTCGGAGAGGAAATGTAAACAGCAAAGAGAGAGAGTAAACGAGAGAGAGAAGAGAATGAGCAGTACACCAACTCATTCTTATTGCTGCAGCAGGACTTAATCAGACCCAAGAGATTTGCACAGCATTACACAGCAGGTAGATGAGTGATAGTTTCATAAAAATATATAAACAAAGACTGGACTTAGATTTTTGATTTCGCCTTGCAATGACAATTAGGGTGCCTTGTTGTTTACATGGATAAATCAAATATTCTATTACCTATATTTATATATACACAGTGGATAATAAAAACTCAATTGGGGTGATCAGCGTTTTTTATTTGTCACTTGCAAAACTGGATTTTGACGTACTGTAATGCTATTATTTAGTATCAGTTTACTGATTCATTTGTATTAGAGTTACAACCACAGTGCTTTCAAGTCATTTTGTTACCATTCTTGCCAATGATGATCACTAGAGGCAATCAATTATCGATTTGTTAGAATCCAGCAACGTTTTTGTTCCTATGCTCCTTCTGGAACATAGCAGTCAGCAATTGGTTACATAGCACACAGTCTGTAAATCTTCATCTGGGATGCCGCCTTCTGGCAGCAGACTTTTAGATTAGAGGGAATCTGGGTGAATATAATACACCACAGCAGTGAAAATTAGGCTAATCAGCTATGCTTTGCCGTTGTTTCACAATGGTTCCTAGTTCAAAGGCGTTAAAAATAGCACTATTTGTATAGAAACATACTAAAAAATTTTAAAAATCATTTCAAACCCCATGTTTGTGTATCGCTTTATTTCTGGGTTATGGATCTTTGCCAGATTGCTGTGATATTTCGGTTGTGAGGTTGTGTGAGAGGTTTTATAAAAATGATTTTAGGAAAAACCAGCCACAGTCTTAAAACAGTTCTGGAATAGAAGCAAAGATACCTTTAAGAGCAAAAGCAATTGTATTAGATTTAAGCTTGTGGCATACGTGTAAAGACGGACAGGACATCCTCTTTCATAGGTTATTTCTTACTGTTTCTTTCTTCCAGGTCACAAGATGATCTGGACTCATTTCAGCAAATAAATGTGCTGGAAAGAGTTAGTGCACTTTAGAGCGAGTGCAGTATAAGTAGATAGTCAAACGCGTATTTAAACATATCCCAGCTCCTCCTCCAGCATGGGTCTTTTTTAGTCCGTGGACAGTTACTGCCTTGCAACACTATGCAATGGACTTAGAAGAGCTTCAGAAAATATGAATGGCGTTTATGAAGATGGCATAACCATAAGCATATACACTACCAAACACCGAAATGATAAAAGTTGTTGAGGCATGTTCAAGGAGCGAAGTGCACACACTGAGCTCTAAAACATTGCTTTTATTTGAATTTGATTTAGCTTCAGACACAAAGTTAACCTTTTATTACATAACTTTAATTCCGTCTGTACAAGTAATTGTTATTTTAAACTGAATGATTTTTTCATTCATTAAACACGTTTGTTAGTGGGCTCATTAAAACTTATTAATTGTTTAATTTTATAATTGCTTTCAGTGGAAGGGTTACAATTACGTTCCACTTCATTGTTTAATGTCCGGTATAATAGCCACATTGTGATGAATCGTTTAAAGTGTATTTACCGTGGTGCTTGAACGTTTGTGAACCTTTAGAAGTTTCTATATTTCTGCATAAATATGGACCTAAAACATCATCAGATTTTTACACAAGTCTTAAAAGTTAGAAAAGAGAACCCAGTTAAATAAATATGAAAAATATTATACTGGGCAAGTATTTATTGAGGAAATGATCCACTATTACAATTAGTGAGTGGAAAAAGTATGTGAACCTCTAGGATTAGCATTAATTTGAAGGTGAAAATTCGAGTCAGGGGTTTCCAATCAATGGGATGACAATCAGGTGTGAGTGGGCATCATGTTTTTTTTAAAGAAACAGGGATCGATCAAAGTCTGCTCTTCACAACACATGTTTGTGGAAGTTGATCATGGCACAACCAAAAGACATTTCTGAAGACCTCAGAAAACTAGTTTGTTGGGATGCTCATCAGGCTGGAGAAGGATTTACACAACCATCTCTAAAGAGCTTGTGAACTCCACCAATCCACCAGTCAGACAGATTGTGTTACAAATGGAGAGAGAATATTCAGACCATTGTACCTCCCAGGAGTGGTCGACAACAAAGATCAACTCTTAAGACCAAGGTGTGTGTGTGTATAGTTGGCGAGGTCACAAAGGGGACCCCCGGGTCAACTTGTAACCGTTGAAAGGCCTCTCTCACATTGGTAATGTTAATGTTCTCAGTCCACTATCAGAAGAACACTGAACAACAATGGATATTGAAAGCAAAGGTTCACATACTTTTGCCACTCACTCATATGTAATATTGGATAATTTTACGAGTTCTATTTATCTACTTTTAGGACTTGGGTGAAAATCTGATGATGTTTTAGGTCATATTTATGCAGAAATATAGAAAATTATAAAGGGTTCACAAACTTTAAAGCACCGTTGTATTTATATATATATTTTACTGTTGGTGTGGTGGAAAAATTGCAAACCTGGAAGAACAGAGTCACACAGACACAGGTGCTGGAATGAAGTAATAGACAGTTTTATTGTCTGCGCAGAGATCAACCCAAATACAAAGATGCCTGAGCAGCTGTATATGTGCGGATGAGGAGGCTTTTACGCTCTTCTCCTTTTGTACTAGAGAAAAAGGTTCTTACATGCACTGCGTTGGTAACTTGTAGATTATAGTAACTTTCTAGCGAAAACATACAGACACTCTTTGTTCTCCAGGCCATGACACTTATTTGCTCCCTTCCACAACCATGTTTTTTGTCTCTGAGATGCTTACTAAATTTCGGAGGCAAATTCTTGATACATTGTGTTCTACACTGAAACTCAACATTTGTTACTTTAACGTTATGATCAGCAAAAACCAAGTTTGCACAAGGTTACACTGGCCTAAAGCCTTGATTTTAAAAAGCAATATAAAGAGTGAAATAATGAACAGTAAAAATTTCTTTCACATTTACAACATAAATTTAATCCATATTAATTTTTGATTAATAGCATTACAACAGTGCTGTCACCTCACAGTTCTAGTGTGTCCATAGTTCAAATTTGAGTCCCACACCCATCATTGCGTGCATTGTGTGATGTTTGCATTTTCTCTGGGTACTCCAGTTTCCTCCCACTTTCCAGATATTGGGATAATTGGCATCGCTAAAGTGTCCCACTGTGATTAAGTGTGTGTGCTTGTGTGTTTTCTGTGATGGACTGATGCCCTGTCTATGGTTGGTTTCTTCGAGTTAGCCAAGGCAAAGTGTGACCCTGAATTGAATTAAGCGGGTATGGAACGTGAGTGTGAGTGATGGCTGTTTCACAATAGCTCGTGTGTTGCACCGATCTAATATACAAGCCCACCACTGCAGGGACCCATCACTTGGAAGCCACATATAGGCACAACTAGCTGTGTTTGAGGAAGGGAAATCAGTCAGGGATCTTCCCCCAGCATTGTAACAGCGACCCCTAACCAGCCTAGTGATGTTATGGTTCCCTGTCCAGGACATGTGTACATTTGCGTCTCCAAGTAGAGGCACAGAAGCCCTGTAACGTTAACCTGGAAAATCATGGCTTTAAAGTGCTTGGGTGGGAGGGGGTAAGATGTGTTTGGGGTGGGATGATTTCCACAACATAGAGAGGACATTAAACCAGGCCCCCAGTAATTGCTTTCCAGTGCGTGCCACCAATAAATATTGTAGGTTATTAGAGGCTGATTGAGACAAGTGCTCCATTTATTTGCATTCATTTTTTGGATGGATTTGATCAAATGAAGTTGGGGACTGTATTCGATTCTGATATTCTGCTGTTGTCTTCTAGATTGAATTGTACATCATTTAGGAGTTGGTAGTTACTTTGTATTAGCTTAATTTTTTTCTTTACAGGCTCATTAAAAATGACATGATAATTCTGTAACTCTAGAAATTGTGTGTTGAGGAAATTTGTGAGAAATAAGAATGCAGGTGGTTGTAATGTTATGGATGATCGATATACAGGATGTATGCATGTATATACATGCATTACATTACTGTCTATAGATCATTACATACTGTGCATACATGCATACATACTGTTATATCGATCATCCCTAACCCAATTAAAGGCCCAACCTGACTAATACGTGTCACCAAATTCTTGTTTAGTCTTCAAGTTAGGCTGGAAGCTTGGGTGTGTTTTGGGTTCATTATCGTAGTGGTTTATATGCAGTCCAATAATGCAGTTTAATCTTTTCCATATAAAGATCCAAAATAGCATTTATATGTAGTGCTTAAGGCTTATATGTAAGTAGACCCCTGCATGCAACAGGTAATAGGTAATGACCTGCCATTGTTCATTTCTGAGTGCAAACAGTTTAGTTAGTTCAGAGATACAGCTAAAGGATGTTAAGCCATGCTTGCAAACATCATTCCTCTGATCCCCTGGGGAATCAGCAAGATGGTCCCATAGCTCAGAACTGACCATGAAAACATGCGTTCACAGGGGCCACAACAGATGCAAATGGTTGCCCCCTCCATAAAACAATCCAGAGTTAAAAAAGAAGTTAAACGTCATGGAAAAGACCAGAGCTTAACGCAAAGAAGCCAAATTAATCCCCATCTTCACCGTCGCTCTGCAGGGTGAAATAGAGTTGGGTGTGCTTTAGGGTGACAGTTGGCAGGAGCATGCCCCCCAGAGCTAATCTTCAGTAAACAGAGTGTTTCAAGTGTAAAACATCAGTAGTAGAGCTGGAGGAAAGTGTGTATTCTGGCTAGCATAAAGCACAGTCATCAGTAGAGAAAGGCTGAGTGGCTGTCTTGTCATTGTTGCTCTGGAAGCCCACTCCAATAGATTCTGCTTCATCTCTTCCTCCAGGGGACGGGGACGTGATCCTCTGATCCTGCTGGTCTGGCATGTAAGTGATTAAGTTTATATGTTGACGAACAGCAACACTTTGGTTTATGTACGTATATTTAGTGTATTAATGATAACATCTTCATTTGTCATATTTTGACTGGGCTTACAATTGCCACAAAAAGATAAACATTTTTCCAGCCACACTGAACTCCAAGTCATGCTGTCCAGGAGTGCAAGAATCCTGTTTATTTTGGTCTTTTGATCAGTTGTGAATGTAGACTAATAGTAAAAGCATTTGCCTGTCAGCGAGGATTGATACCAGTGGTGGCTTGTGAAAGGTGTGAACCCTTAGAATTTCTATTATTTCTGCAAAAAATATGGCCTAAAAACTCATCAGATTTTCACACAAGTCTAAAAGTAGTTAAAAGAACCAGTTGAAAGACCCAAATGAAAGGGAAATCTATTTAACTTATTTATTATGAGGAAACGATCCAATATACTATAGTGAGGGCAAAAGTATGTGAAACCTTGATTTCAGTATCTGGAGTACCCCTGTGCAGCAATATGCAACTAAACGTTTTTTTTTTTCCTGTAACTGTTGATCAGTCTGCACAACGGCTACTTAGGGAAACATATGCCCATTCCTTCGTACAGAAACAGCTTTTCAACCTGGGATGTTGGTGGGTTCCTCAACATTAAACTGTTCGATTAAGGTTCTTCCACAACATTTCGATGGATTAAGGGGGGGGGGTTTTTTTTTTTCCAGGACTGTGACTTGGCCATCCAAAAACATTAACTTTATTTCTTTAAACCAACTCTTTGGTATAGAATGACTGTGCTGCTTAGGGTCGTTTTCTTGCTGGGCATGACCCACTTCTCTTGAGATTCAGTTCTGGACAGATGTCCTGACCTTTCCTGTAGAATTATCTGATCTAATTCAGAATCATTGTTACATCAATGATGGCAAGCCGTCCTTGCCCAGGATGCAGCAAAACAGGACAAACCCTCATACTACCTCCACCACCATGTTTCACAGATGGGATAAGGTTCTATGCTGGGACGCGGGGTTTTCCCTTTCTCCAAAACATAACGCTTTTCTTGAAACCAAAAAAGATTTCTCATCCATCTACCAAAATATTCTTCCAATAGCCTTCTGGGCTTGGTCTTGATCAAACTGCAGACGAGAAAGCAAAGCAGCCATGTGTCTTTTTGGAGAGCAAGTGGCGCGTTCAGTGTTATTCTGATGGTTGGACTCATGAACATTTCCATTAGCCAATGTGACAGAGGTCTTCGTTGCTTAGAAGTTACCCTGGGGTCAACTATTACCAGGCCTTGCTCTTGAGAGTGATCTTGTTGGTTGACACTCCTGGGGAGGGTAACAATGGTCTTGAATTCCTCCATTTGTTAACAATCGTCGGGATATGGATTGGTGGAGTCCAAACTCTTTAGAGATGGTTTGGTAACCTTTCCAGCACTGATGAGCATCAACAATCTTTTTCGAGGTCCTCAGAAATCACCTTTGTTTGGCCATGCGGGACAATTCCAACAAACGTGTTATGAAGAGCCAGACTTTGATAGATCCCTGTTCTTAAATAAAACAGGGTGCCCCCACTGGAACACCTTTGATTGTAATCCCATTGATTGGAAACACCTGCTCTATTTCAACTTCACATTACTCTAATTCCTAGAGGTCACATACTTTAACCACTGACTCATATGTTAATAATGGATAAATTCCTCAATAAATTAAAATGACGAAGTATAATCTTTTGTTCATTTGTTTTTTACTGGGTTCTCTTCTTATCTACTTTTCGACTTGTGTGAAAATCTGATGATGTTTTAGGTCATATTTATGCAGAAAATTCTAAAATTCTAAAGGGTTCACAAACTTTGAAGCATCACTGTATCTGATTGACATGTTCTGTGTAATATGTAAATCAGCTTGTAACATTGGACCACCCACTCCCTGTTTTGGTTGCTGCACTAAACATTGTGAGTTCACATGTTCTTTTTAATTTTATCAAGCCAAGAGTATGGGACCGACTTAGGGATGGTATCAGATTTAATGGTATCTGTCCAGATTGCTGATAAAAAAAGTTCCATACATTTACCAGCTGTGTGTGTCATCTACAATTGTTTGGCCAGCCATGCAGGGATGAACGTCATGGATCATGTCTAATGTCATAAATTGTTGGGCTTGGTTTTGATAGTCGAATGCATCTTGTAGAGATGTTTGCATGTACACTTGTTTAAAATGTGGCTGTAATGCATATCAAACCACCTCCTGAACTGTATAAATATGTTTTGAGAGGATTTACACATACACACATTTTCCATGGGTGGTCTCTATCAGGATACAATCCTAATACTCAAGATGCTTGAAATGCCCAGTGTAAGTGGGATCCAAAAGAAAATAACTGGAGCTGTTTTCAGGGTGGAAAGGATCCCTTCATTAAGAGCAAGCAATGGAATGGGGTAAATTTAAACTCATCTCAATCTTCCCAATAAAGTTGCATGGAAAGTTCAAAAAGAGGCTGTGGCTGGCTTTACTTGTGTCAGAGAAAGTACATGTTTGGCCTTATCCATACCAAGTAACAGCTCACGTGCAATAGGAGAGACTCACTGGTTCTGATCTGGCAGTGGTAAATAGGGGAACTGTGTGCCACCCAGAAAAGCTGTGATTCCTGTGACTTCACCATATGTGTAATTGTTTTCATTTCATTTATTTTTTTTATAAATTGTTTTTTGTTATAAATACTTATGTTCTATTAAATAACTGTGCAATATGAGGATCCCCTTCAAGTAGTTTAGGTCATGATGAAAGCACATGTAAGACAATATACTAATGAAGTCATAAATGCCCCCTTGGGAGCTAGAATATGAATTGGCTTCATGCCCAGTTGGTTGTGTGTGTGTGTGTGTGTGTGTGTGTGTGAGAAGGTGAAGTGAGGGTTGAATCAAATGATAAGTGCTCCCTGTGTGATGGAATGAAATCACTGTCTTGTTATGTCTAGCATCCGGTTACATGGCAGCCCTCCAAGGATGGTGATCGTTTAATCGGCCGAATCACTCTAAGCAAGCGTTCATCCATGCCCAAAGAGGCTGGAGCAATGTTGGGGTTAAAGGTAATGAGACACACACAGTTCTGACAACAATTACACCGAGTATATATAGGGTACGGTCACATAGAGCATACTTCATCCGTGATAGTTGTGAATGCATAACGAACAGTTTAAGAAGGAATAGTTAGATTAATGTGCCTTGAGTATGTAAAAGTTTTTTTTGTTATGTGTCCAATACACAAAATATTAAATAAATAAAATAAATTGGGATATAATAGATGGTAAGTGAAAAATATCAATAGTCGATAGTGAACATGTAGTTCTTGTAGATGATGTATATGAATATGGAATAAAATCCACTTGGTGTGTGTAAAAACTATAATACTAGTAATAATAACAAAAATAATAATAATGCCACGCAGGTGGCACATGGGTTTCACACAGTAGCACAATGCAAGTAAACACAAAATGCAGTTTTTAAATGAAGGTGTTTATTATTAAGGGAGAAAAAATCCAAACCTACATGGCCCGGTGTGAAAAAGTGACTGCCCCTAAACCTAATAACTGGTTGGGCCACCCTTAGCAGCAACAACTGCAACCAAGTGTTTGTGATAACTTGCAATGAGTCTTTTACAGCATTGTGGAGGAATTTTGGCCACTCATCTTCGCAGAATTGTGGTAATTAAACCACATTGGAGGTTTTTCAAGTATGAACGGCCTTTTTAAGGTCATGCCACAACATCTCAATAGGATTCAGGTCAGGACTTTGACTAGGTCACTCCAAAGTTTTCTTTTTGTTTTTCTTCAGCCATTCAGAGGTGGACTTGCTGGTGTGTTTTGGATCATTGTCCTGCTTCGTTTCAGCTTGAGGTCAAGAACAGAGGCCAGACACTCTCCTGCAGGACTTTTTGGTAGACGGCAGAATTCATAGTTCCATTTATCACAGCAAGTCTTCCAGTTCTGGAAGCAGCAAAACAGCCCCAGACCATCACACTACCACTACCATATTTTACTGTTGGTATAATGTCCTTTTTCTGAAATGCTGTGTTACTTTTATGCCAAATGTAATGGGGGACACATCTTTCAAAGAGTTCAACTTTTGTCTCTTCAGTCCACAGAATGTTTTCCCAAAAGTCATGGAGATCATCAAGATGTGTTCTGGAAAAATTTGAGACGAGCTTTAATGTTCCTTTTGCTCAGTGTGGTTTTTTGCCTTGGAACTCTGCAATGCAGGCCATTTTTGGCCAGTCTCTTTCTTATGGTGGAGGCATGAACACTGACCTTAACTGAGGCAAGTGAGGCCTGCAGTTCTTTGGATGTTGTTGTGGGGTCTTTTGTGACCTCTTGGATGAGTCGTCGCTGCACTCTTGGGGTAATTTTGGTCGGCCGGCCACTACTGGGAAGATTCACCACCGTTCCATGTCTTCACCATTTGTGGATGATGGCTCACACTGTGGTTTGCTGGAGTCCCAAAGCTTTAGAAATGGCTTTATAACCCTTTCCAGACTGATAGATCTCAATTACTTTCTTTCTCAATTGTTCCTGTATTGCTTTGGATCTCGGCATGATGTGTAGCTATTAAGTATCTTTTGGTGTACTTCACTTTGTCAGACAGGTCCTATTTAAGTGATGTCCTGATTGAGAACAGGTGTGGCAATAATCAGGCCTGGGTGTGGCTAGAGACAGTGAAATTAGGTGTGATAAACCATAGTTAAGTTATGTTTTAACAAGGTGGGCAATCACTTTTTCACACAGGGCCAAGTAGGTTTGGGTTTTTTCTCTCTCTTAATAATAAACACCTTCATTTAAAAACTACATTTTGTGTTTACTTGTGTTGTCTTTAACTAATATTTAAATTGGTTTGGTGTGCTGAAACATTGAAGTATGACAAATATGCAAAAAAATAGGAAACAGTGTCGTCTCATGGCCACCATGCTGGATGTGGGACAAATGATCAGGAGTAAAGCATTTAAGACGTAGAGTATAAAGACTTTAACATGGGATAAATTGCTAGATAATGTCAGAACTGGACCTTGAAGTAATAAAATCAGATGAATAAAGTCATCTGGTCCACTTGGTCACATTTTCTTTTCCATCATGTGTATTTTCAGGTATGTGTGTACCATTTACCATATTGAAGTGATAGCACCATGGGAAACCACTATGGGGAAAAAAACAAGCTGGTTTAGAAGTGTAAGGCTCTGGGCAGTTTTCTTCTGAAAAAAACTTAGGTCCTGGCATTCTTGTGGATTCTAATTTGACACTTACCCCCTATCTAAACCTTGTTACAGATCAAGTATACACCTTCATGACAATTATATTACTGTACCTAATGGCAGTGTTCTCATTCAGCTGGTATAGCAGCCTGCCACACTGCAAATAACCTGTTGTCATGGAGGTGGCATCAGATGGTAGTTTTGGAGACTTTTCTCTATAACTATCTGACGGTGGGATTATTTTGAATCTCTTACCATCTCTTAGCATCCACTGTGCATGGGGGCAAAATAAACTTGGGTTCTTGTCCATGCAAGTTTGTCACAATTCAAGTTGTTTTTCACTTTTTAATTATTGCTCACTGTAGATGGGGCTTTTTCAGGTGAGTTTATAGCCATTATGAATTATGAAGGTCAGCACACTTTTCTATTTGAACAGTGTTCTCTTGTCCTTCTTATGCTAAAGAATGACTAAGAGAATTTGACCTCTGTGTCACCTTATTACTGCCTGAAGATTCCTATACACTCTTAAAAAGTAAAGTTGGAAGGCACTGCTGGGGCTCAAGTCTGGTTCACCTCAGTGGTGAGCTTTCATGTTAGACCATTGCGTCACCCAAGTCCGCAATACTACTACTACTATTAATGATGATGGTGGTGATGATGATAATAATAATAATAATAATAATAATAATAACAATAATGGACACGTAGTGAAAAGTGTTAAAGACTTTTAGTTTTGCACCTTGGATTACTTAAGTTCTTTCCCTGTTTTAATTGTGTTGGGTTTTCTGGTGGTGTGGTATGGTGTGGTGTGAAGGTGGTAGGGGGAAAGATCACAGAAACGGGAAGACTTGGTGCCTTCATCACCAAAGTTAAAAAGGGAAGCCTGGCAGATGTGGTGGGTCATTTACGGGCAGGTGAGACCATTTCTGCTTTCAGGTTTCATATAGATTCATATAGTGTCTATTTAAAAATGCAGACTTGTTCTTTCATTTTTTTCAATGTACGTTTTTTTTTGTCTGTAGGAGATGAGGTGCTACAGTGGAATGGTAAATCATTACCTGGATTAACCACAAAGGAAGTTTACAATATCATATTGGATTCCCAGTCAGAACCTCAAGTTGAATTAGTTGTTTCAAGACCCATTGGGTAAGTCTTCCATTCCCATCTTACCACTGTTAAAGAAGTTAGATCCTATTATCACTAGTGAGTGTTTCAATAGTAAATGACATATGTCATGCTGGACTTGTTTTGGTCTGCTTATGAGTAAGTGTCATCTGATCTGATCTCTTCACTTGTGACGGTGTAAATATGGTAATTAAAACAACTTCTGAGTTGGTCCCCCAACTGTCTTCTCATTATACCGTTAGTTGTTTTAGAGAAAGGACAGGAGCTGCACACTATTCAGTATACACTTCTTAACTCATCCTAATAGCTGACCAACTCACAGTATTTGTATCAGGTCTCAGGTCTGTGTGTTTGTGTGTGTTCCTTATGAATAAACCTATAAAAATCCTATTTTCTTTTTAGTGATATACCCAGAATACCAGAAACATCCCATCCTCCATTAGAATCTAGTGAGTAGTGTCTTAAACACTGTTTTCTGGAATATTTGCTCACTGTCTTCCCTCAGTTTAACATGGTGCAAATTTTGATTTTAGTGTTGTCCTTGTTGTTTCTGTGCCTCTACAGCGGGCTCGAGTTCCTTCGAATCGCAGAAGATGGAACGACCATCTATATCAGTCCTGTCCCCTTCAAGTCCCAGTGGTCTTAGGGATGCACCCCAGCTGCTCCCTGGACAGCTCTCGGTGGATACAACATCACTCAGCATGCTGCATCTCACATGCTTTAGTGTGACCTCTGATTTGATTTATTAGTAGCTGATGTATAAAACCCTATGCTTGTCTCTGTTGCAGGTGAAATTGTGGTATGATAAGGCGGGCCATCAGTTGATAGTGAACGTGCTGCAGGCCAAAGACCTTCCCCACAGACCTGATGGACGACCCAGAAACCCTTACGTCAAAGTGTACTTCCTACCTGATAGAAGGTGCTTACGTTTTAAAATTCCTTTTAGTGAGTTCAAGATGAGACTGTATCTCTGAGGAATCATGTGGTAGCCCTTACCATTCCATATCGGAAGTTATGTAATAGGTGTAGCTACTCAGCCACAGTTAGGTAATAGAGCGAGTTAACCTTTACACACATCCGTATTTCACAGACATTACATCATAATATCAGTTATCTTGTCTAGCATAAACCTATACATTTAAATTGCTTATCAAGACATGTTGATGCAAATGTGTAAAGACTTAAGCATGTGATGAGGTCTTTTAACTCTAACTCTTAATAGATGAATTGTTCATTTTGATATTGGTATTATTCCATCTAAACAATGGAATAATAATTAACCTTTATAATAAGCTATGAGATGTAGAAAAGGTGAGTTGTCATTACTAAAAGTGACCCATATTGGAGTCCCAGGGCTGCCTTCTGGCTGGGTTAGGCATCATGAAGGCACGATTGGCTGAGTCTAAGGGAGGCCAGTTGGGGGATCATCCCACGTCAATGCACCAGTGACTCATGCTGCCTATAGCTGCACCTTGTGTTCTCTGAAATAGATTCTGAACATGACACTGGCCAGGAAAAGTGGGGTTAAAACATGGAAAATAAATAAAAAACATTACATTATGTTTATTTAAGCATTTATTTTGTCATCCACTTAGATAATTATTAATACCATCAATAGTGCAAAAACACACAAAAGAGTGTCTAGTAATTGTCTAATTGACTTTCAAAGTGATTATTTGTTTTGCCACCAAAGTATCCAATTTTTGATATATCCTCCCCGGACAAAAAAATGAGTACTGTGCATGTTTATGGAGGTAGTAACTTCAGACTCCTGCAGATGGTGTTGCAATAGGATGATCAGAATAAAAATACCTGTGGGGTGTGCGACTGGATTCATAGATTGAGAAGAGGTGATACAATGCAGTGGATGTCTTGTTCAATGTGGGGCAAATGGATGGCAAAGCAGGTGTTAACGATTGTAAAAAAGGAGTGATTGCATTTGGGTATGCCAAAGGCCATAGTGTGAAGGAAGTAGCTGAATTTGCAGATGTATCAAAGTGTATGGTCATACAGGTCTACCAGCAGTGGCAAAAATCCCAGTCTACAACAAATTCTTGGCAGAACTGTGGCCGAAAGATGAAACTATTAGGTACATTTCGGTCACAGGTGACAATTTTTTTGTATTTGAGTATGTATACAATAGTAACAATACTTGTATTTGTGCAATAATATAATAAACGTTATATTTCTTTCTACTTCCCTTCTTAGCTGTGATTGGTCAGGGATTAAAATCACCAAACATCTTAACTTGCAACGTATATGCTGGTGTTTAAGAAATAAATCGCGTGTGTGAATACACTCTAACAGTGGTGTTGCCCTACGGCATTTTGATTTGTGCTCACATGGGCCATGGTTTATCAGTGATAAAAGCAAGCGGAGAACGAAAACGGTCAAGAAGAGCTTGGAGCCCAAATGGAACCAGACGTTTGTGTACTCTCACGTGCACCGGCGGGACTTTAGAGAGCACATGTTGGAGATAACTGTTTGGGACCAGCCCAAAGTTCAGGATGAGGAAAGCAGCTTCCTGGGAGAGGCATGTAAAACATATTTTCAATATCGAACTCCTGCTGTTACTTTCTCCATCAATTTCTCAACCTTTTCTCACCCCACTGCAGATCCTGATTGAGCTGGAAACGGCTCTGCTGGATGATAAACCTCACTGGTACAAGCTGCAGACTCATGATGTGTCATCTATTCCACTGCCCCACCCCTCACCATACCTACCCCGAAGACATGCCCATAATGACACACCCACCAAAAAGCTGCAGCGTGAGTGGAGGGCATGAAATGTAACACTGTTTTGTATTTGAATGTAGGCAATGTCTGCTAGTAGTAAGTCAACATGAATGCAAAGCTGAAAATCCTTAATATCTGACATATTTGACAGTGGAATCATTACTATTTAGCATATGAAATATCAATTTCTTATAACACAAACTGCATTTATGTGAACTATAGAAGCCACTAATATACTCATTGACAAGAAAATGCACCCAGATAGAAATGGCGGATGGCTACCTTCATTTTCAGTTTTGTCAATGAGTATACATTAAACAAAATATAGTTATTAATACCTTTATAATGCAGGCTCTCCTCAATGCCTTCTAACCGCTATGCCTTTATATACTCACACATTTCTGTAATGTCACTTGGGTTAGTATAACCAGTTAATAGCAAATTTATATGTATATTGATCTTTTGTCGCATGCAAGAAATTCAGTATTACAGTACTTATCAGATGCGCATGTGTTTGTGTTTCACCCATTTGTTCTGTGTGTGTGTATCTTTGTCTGTCTATGTGGTATCTGTCTGTATATGTGTATCCGTACGTGTATATCTGCGCAGGCTCTCAGCGTGTCCCTGAATCAGATTATGATGATGGTATTGGCGTAGTGGCCACAGGTGGGTGGGGAGGGGGAAAACCTCTACACTGATATTGTGATTTGTGTAGTAGAAAACTGAAAGAGAGAAGCAACAAGTCAACAGCATTCAGCTTTTCACATCTGCTCGAAGTATCTGCTGTTTGAGACAACCCTGCTGAAAAACAGCAAAGACCAGTATCTGTTGTATTTTGGACACTGATATGCTGGAGAGCCAGCTTTACCAGTAAGCCCATTCAATTTTACCAGCTAAACCATCACCAAACCAGCATTAACCAACTTGGACCAATATGGACCATGGAACTCGTACTGTCTTGCTAATTGACCAGCATCCCAGCATCCAAAACACGACATATGCTGGTCGTTTTTGTTTGTTTTGCAGGGAAAGCCACCAATGTCAAGACATTAATGTCAAAATATGATACTTCATACCCACATATTACAAATACAATACACCTATCTTTTATTTCTTGACTGTTTTATCAGGTACATGTACCGTGTATGTGGTTTTCAAATGTTCAGCCCTTTATAGTCATTCACTATCCAATGGCCATCAAAAAGTTATTATTTAAAAAAATAAATAAATAACTTTTTGAAACATTTGCTTTGTTTTTTAAACTACAGACTCTGATGTACTTATTCGGTTTTCGGTCTTTCCTATGCTAGTTAGATTGTTTTAACGTACCGCCTAAGCTTACGGAGTCCAGAATTGGACGTTAGAAATACCATGACATTTCATTCCTAACAACCCAAGGAAATGTCATTTCTGTGCTGTATTCAACAAAACAATGGATGTCCTCATAGTTCAGACATTTTTGTGCTGTTTTAAGTTTGATTTTGTTAGTTTGTATTAGTTTTTCTTTTTCTGTTTTAGACACGTTAGTTTAGTGTAGTTAGTTAACATTTGGTGAATCGTCAGGTTTCTATTCCAGCTTATTTGAGTTAAGGGTGTTTTTTGTTTGTATCCGGCAAGACGCAGTCTGCTGTAGGTCATATGCACACAAATATGGGTCTCTGAAGCTGTGAGGCACCAGCACTATCCTCTACAAAACATTCTTTACTATATACTTAAGAGTAACCCTAGTGATAAGTATACCTGATAAAACGGCCAATGAATGTGTTAAAAAAAAGAAAAACTACTGAATCATTTGGGTCTCCATGAATAGTGCTGTCTCTAGTGCTTTTCTCTGTGGTTAAGTAGAGTAGACCATCAGTACATGCACAGTGTAAGGTGGGCATGACAACACCAGAGAAAGAGAAGAGCAAAAATGGTGCACATGAAGTGATGGGATCTGTCCTCTCCACAACATTACATGTTTTTTCTTTTCTCTAAGCATGACAAAAACAAAAACTAGATGTGTTTGTGGTAGTGTGTCTTGGATACCTTGCTTTTATTCACCTAAAGCAGCACATCATTTATGACTGTGAGCTTTTCAGAGCTATAGGATAGCCAAATAGTGTTATGTTCAAAAGAGCTTTAATTTGATTCAGATCTATAGCCTGGAGCGTGATTCTTAAAAGTACTATTTAGGAAGACAGACCAAACATAAAGTTAACTTTTATAGTTCTTAAGTAAAAAATATCAAGCTTGACATTGCTGGAAGCTCTGTAGTTAACTACAGTAATTGGTTTCAACAAAAGTAACTCATTGACAGTAAATAAATAAATAAATAATGTACCCAGACAGAAATGTTGGATTGCTGATAAACTCAGCATGTAGTTATGTCTTGGGCAGATATGTAAATGATTACAGGTGTGGTCTGATTAGACACTGTGTCTTGTCACAAGAGAAAGTATAAGTTCTTCTCCTGCTGCCCTATAAAAAGTCTCTCAGATGATACTTCGTTTGTTGGCTGCTTGACCATCCAGACACCTTCATTACACTTCACAATACACACCCCTGTCTCTGCCTGGACAATTTCCAGAGGAAATTTGTGGTCATGGCGCTCATTACATGTCCTGCCATTGACAGCCAGCCACCATCACCTTCATTTGCAGTGGTGTTGTAAACGAGAAACCAGTACTGCTGTGGACTGGAACCATATGGTGATGAATCTAGGCTGTGCTAGGGAGCTGATGATGGTCGGGTTTGAATATGGAGGTCTCATGGCGAGTGCTTCAATCCTATGAAGCGACACACTGCCCCAACTTCTGGTGTGATGATCTGGGGAGTCATTTCATATGACATCCAACTCCCATTTTTCAGCATGATAATGCTCGCTCACACACAGCAAGAGTTTCCAGGGAATGTCTCTACCAGATGCAACACTCTGCAACACTTCCTTGGCCTGCCCAGTTCCAGATTCATCACCAATACTGCATTTATGGGATGCCAATTTTGGCAACCTATGAGTGTGCATGATCTACAGGTCCAGCTGCAACATCTGTGGGCAAATGTGCCACAGGATACCATATGGTACCTGTATGCCTCCATGCCCAACCGTATCTCATCTTGTATCCAGCATAATTGTACAGTTTTCCCCAGGAAAATTACCTTTTCCCTCTAATATTGTAATCACTTACATAATTACATTCATACATATAAAGTTTAATTTGATTCCAACAACTCTTGATGAGCTATTTTTGTCAATGAGTGTAAGTAAATGTTAAATAAATAAATTAGAATTACACAAATATAGACTCAGTTAACTGATGTGAATGCTGTCCTGGAAAGTTGGGGCGTGAATGAAACAAGTATCTTATAGTTTTTTGCATGTACTGTACTCAAATATTTATTTAAACGTTTCACATGTATTTCTGAGTTCATATGTTTAGTGTTGTTGCTTGTTTTTTGGCGTTCTCAGCCACAGAGAGTCGACCAAGAGAAAAAGAGTGGGAGAGGGGGAGAGAGAGGGAGAGGGACAGGGTGAGAGAGCGTACCACACTGGAGGTTCCTGAGCAGCAGAGGTCGACACATCATCGCTCTCGCTCTGTATCACCTCGCAGAGAGGAGGAGAGCAGAGCGAGATCAAGGCCTCCAAACATCCCCATGCAGAGGTAGAACACAGTGCTTCGTGCATGGTTTTATGCAAAAGTTTGGACATTCCTAGTCATTAAGCAGCATAACACAAGTGCAAACACAATCCACATGCTAAAGTGTGAAATAAATTCAGAATATTTATTACTCTGTCTCTCCCCAGGAGTTTGGATGAGGCGCAGCACAGTCGCAGGTCTCGTTCCCCCACGCGCTACCATGAGCGTGGCCATGCGCAAGAGAGAGAATATTTGGATGACAGGTGAAGATGTATCCATGCTTATATTTTACTTCATTTACTCCTCAGTTCAAAGTGCCTTATGATAAAAGCTCCTAATCCCATTTCTAGATTACACCTGCTCTCTATATCCTGTCATCTTGCCTGTTTTAGGTAATATCTAGCGACATGAGAGAGTGGGTGGAATGGTTATGCAAGTGGTTAGTACTGTCATCTCACAGATACAGAGATCCCAGTTCACTTCCTGGTCTGAACTCCATCTCTGTGGAGTTTGCATGTTATCCTCATGTCCATGTGGGTTTTCTCCGGGTACTCCGGTTTGCCTCCCACGATCAAAAGACATGTGCTAGGTCAACTGGTCTCTCTAAAGTGTCTGTGTGTGAGTCTGTATGTGTTTGTGTGTGTCCGCACTCTGTGATGGATTGGTTCTCCTGTTTTGGGTTGGTTCCTGCCTCGTGCCATGTGCTGCCAGTTAGGCCCCAGCTCCCTGCAACCTTGAATCATGTTAAGTGGGTATGAAAATGAATGACTGAATAAATGGAAGGAGAGACTGTCTAGCATTAGCCCATATTTAGCTGAGATTGCTCATTGCAAGGTTTCTAAACTACAAATAAATTAGTAAACTGAAATGAAAAATTTTCTCATATTAAATTAAAAACTTAAAACAGAAATTAAAATGTTGCTACAAAACTAAGTGAAATAAAACCAGATTCATTTAATTGAAAATTTTCTGAGAATTAAAAAAAGCCTACTTAAATAGTAGGAGTTTCATATTTAGACTCATGTAGACCTGCAGTCGCTTCGAGGGCACAGAAGATTGCTAGGCCTTTCTTCCATTGCAACCAACATCAACCAAAAATGTGAGGTTAATGGTTGTTTGTGTTCGCACATGGTCTTTAGTGTAACATAGTAGCCAAGGATTTTCCCCAGGAACATTTTAAACATGTTTTGTTGTTCTATGTGCCATGTGTATTTGGTTAAATCAAAATTAAATTTATTAAAATTTTATTTATATAGAGCTTAGCAACAGACATTTGTCAAAGAAGTTTTAAAATGGTTGTATGTGGATGTGGATAGATTTTGACTACAGCAAATAGTGTACCGTGCACATGGAAAGTTCAGCTAATGAAGGCAATGTGGCTGTTAAAAGAGGAAAAACACAACAATGTGCTGGGCAATTGCACAGTGGTGCTTGAAGGTTTGTGATCCCTTTAGAACGTTGTGTTTTTCTGCAGAAATATGACCAAAAACATCAAATTCTCACAGAAATCCTAAAAATAGACAAATAGAACCCAGTTAAACAAAGAACACAATATTCTACTTTGTAATTTATTTATTAAGGTACTTTTTTTACATACAAGTTAATGACAAAAGTATGTGAATCTCTAGGATTAGCAGTTCATTTGAAGGTGAGATTGGAGTCAGTGTTTTTCCTCAAAGGGATGGCAGTTAGATTGAAGTGGGTACCCTGTTGTACAATATTAAAAATCAGGGATCTGATTTTTGTGAAGTCTGACATTCACAACGCATACTTGTGGAAGTGTATCATCTCACGACAAAGGAGATTTCTGAGGACTTCAGAAATAGAGTTGTTGATGCTCTTCTGGCTCAAAATTATAGTATTATATTATAAATCTTAAAAAAGTTTGGACTCCACCAATCCACAGTCCTATGTGGGGCAAAAATAATTTAGTCAGCCACTGATTGTGCAAGTTCTCCTACTTAGAATGATGAGAGAGGTCTGTAATTTATCATAGGTGCACTTCAACTATGAGAGACAAAATGAGAAAAAAAAATCCAGGAAATCACATTGTAGGATTTTTAAAAAATTTAATTGTAAATCATTGGGGAAAATAAGTATTTCGTCAATAACAAAAGTTCAACTAAATACTTTGTAACATAACCTTTGTTGGCAGAGGTCAAACGTTTCCTGTTAGTCTTCATCAGGTTTGCACACACTGTAGCTGGTATTTTGGCCCATTCCTCATTGCAGATCTCCTCTAGAGCAGTGATGTTATGGGGCTGTTGCTGGGCAACACGAACTTCACAAATTTTCTGCAGGATCTGAGTCCCTCTCGGTATAGTCTGTTACTGATGGTAGCCTTTGTTACTTTGGTCCCAGCTCTCTGCAGGTCATTCATCAGGTCCCTCCGTGTAGTTCTGGGGATTTTTGCTCACCGTTCTCATGATTATTTTGACCCCACAGGATGAGATCTTGCGTGGAGCCCCAGATCGATGGAGATTATCAGTGGTTTTGTATGTCTTACAATTGCTCCCACAGTTGATTTATTCACACCAACCTGCTTGCCTATTGTAGATTCACTCTTCCCAGCCTGGTGCAGATCTACAATTTTCTTCCAGTTGTCCTTTGACAGCTCTTTGGTCTTTGCCATGGTTGAGTTTGGAGTCTGACTGTTTTAGGCTGTGGACAGGTGTGTTTTATACAGATAACGAGGTCAAACAGGTGTCATTAATACAGGTAACGAGTGGAGGACAGAAGAGCTTCTTAAAGAAGAAGTTACAGGTCTGTGAGGGCCAGAATCTTGCTTGTCTGAGGCTGACCAAATATTATTTTCCACCATAAATTTACAATTAAAGTCTTTAAAAATCCTTCAATGTGATTTCTGGATTTTTTTTCCTCATTTATCTCTTATAGTGAAGTTTACCTATGATGAAAATACAGACATCTCTCATCATTCTAATAGGAGAACAATTGACCAATCAGATGGTGACTAAAGGACTTTTTTCCCCGCTGTGTATATATATATATATATATATATATATATATATATATATATATATATATATATATATATATATATATATATATATATATATGTATGTAATAGTCTATAAAGTCATAAAGGAATCAATTGTAACTTCTAAGCAACTAAAGTCCTGTCTCTGATTGGCTAATATTAATGTTTGTAAGTCTGTCATTAGGAGAACACTGAGTAATGCCACTGCTCTCCTAAAACACAGAGGCAGTAGGCAGCTACTATTAGTTACAGGAAGCTAAAATATTAAGAGATAGTATCGATTTGCAGGAAAACAACAAGGTTATCTATATTGTTATCAAATGTTAATATTACAACCCAAAGTCCAATGAAGTTGGGACGTTGTGTAAAACATAAATAAAAACAGAATACAATGATTTGCAAATGCCTTTCAACCCATATTTAATTGAATACACTACAAAGACAAGCTATTTAATGTTCAAACGGATAAACTTTATTGATTTTTGCAAATATTCACTCATTTTGAATTTGATGCCTGCAACACATTCCAAAACAGTTGGGACAGGAGCATGTTTATCACTGTGTTACATCACCTTCTCTTTTAACAACACTCAATAAGCGTTTGGGAACTGAGGACACTCATTGCTGCTGCTTTGTAGGTGGAATTCTTTCCCATCCTTGCTTGATGTACAACTTCAGTTGCTCAACAGTCCGGAGTCTCTGTTTGTGATATTTTGCGCTTCGTAATGTGCCACACTTTTTCAGTGTGAGACAGGTGTGGACTGCAGACTGCATGCCAGTCTAGTACCCGCACTTTTTTGCTACGAAGCCACGCTGTTGTAACGCGTGCAGAATGTGGCTTGGCATTGTCTTGCTGAAATAAGCAGGGACGTCCCTGACAAAGACGTTGCTTGGATGGCAGCATATGTTGCTCCAAAACCTGTATGTACCTTTCAGCATTAATGGTGCCTTCACAGATGTGCAAGTTACCCATGCCATGGGCACTGACACACCCCCATACCATCAGAGATGCTGGATTTTGAACTTAGCGCTGATACCAATCCGGACAGTCTTGTTCCTTTTTGGCCTGGAGGACACGACGTCCATGATTACCAAAAACAATTTGAAATGTGCACTCGTCAGACCACAGGACACTTTTCCACTTCACGTCAGTCCATCTCAGATGAGCTCAGGCCCAGAGAAGGGTGTTGGGTGTTGTTGATATATGGCTTTCGCTTCACATGGTAGAGTTTTAACCTGCACTTGTAGATGGAGCGACGAACTGTGTTCACTGACAATGGTTTTCTGAAGTGTTCCTGAGCCCATGTGGTAATATCCGTTACAGAATGATGTTGGTTTTTAATGCAGTGCCATCTGAGGGATTGAAGGTCATGGGCATTCAATGTTGGTTTTTGGCATTGCCTCTTATTTGCAGAGATTTCTCCATATTCTCTGAATCTTTTGATGATATTATGGACTGTAGATGATGAAGTCTCTAAATTCCTTGTAATTGCACGTTGAAAAACATTGTTGTTAAACTATTGGACTATTTGCTCATGCAGTTGTTCACAAAGTGATGAATGCCATCATCCTTGCTTGTGAACGACTGAACCTTTTGGGGATACTTTCTTTATACCATATATATCATGACACTCACCTCTGGAATGTTCCAAACAGGTGTTTTTTGGGCATTCCTCAACTTTCCCAGTCTTTTGTTGCCCCTGTCCCAACTGTTTTGGAACATTGTTGCAGGCATCAAATTCAAAATGAGTGAATATTTGCAAAAAAACAATAAAGTTTGAACATTAAATATCTTGTCTTTGTAGTGTTTTCAATTGAGTATGGGTTGAAAAGGATTTGCAAATCATCATATTCTGTTTTTATTTATGTTTTACAGAACGTCCCAACTTCATTGGAATTGGGATGGTAGATCTAAGGTATGATTACAGCAAAGGGTTGCTCATTTTAAAATGAATATTAACATCACCTACAATTAAAGCCCTATCATTGGAAAGTACTTATCAGGAAAAAAAATTAGCAATTTTCTGAAGAAACTCTGAATAAGGATCTGTAGGGTGGGTTTGGTTTGAAGATTTATGCATGACTTCTCAATTCCAAAAGAGCTGATCTGTTGAAAAGCTTGTGCGAGGAAAGAAGCATTCAGAACACAAAAGATAAACAGAAGGATAATTTTTGATGTAAAGTGTTTATATTATTCAGTACTTTTATTAGAAACATTCTGTGCATGCCACTGGACTGGAGGTATGATGGACAGTGCATATGTAATGCTGTGTTTATTTGAAGGAATCTGCTATTGCACAGAATGAGCTAAACAGTATAAGATAGTGTCCAAAATCATGCACTACCCTTGTGAATTCTGTCCCTTAAATAGTGCACTATGTAGTGTTCCAGATTTTTAAGTGTAATAAATAGTGGAGAGAGAACAGTTTCAAGCCAAGTAATTGTTAATATATCCAAGTAAATCATATAGAGCATACATAATTATGAATTCATATGTATCTGAGGAGCATTCTATTGCAAATTCCACAACCTGTGATTCCACAATTCCTCAAAAATGGATTTAACCAACACTTCCTCATCCGAAAGTTCATCCTATCAGATTACATAATTTATTGTTGTATTGTTGTGGTTGAAGTAATATGGACCCAAAACTTATTTTTTATGGTTAGGAATCACAGAATTAGGGGTGTATAGAATGCTCATTTAACCATGTTACCCTTGTCATTTCCATACTAATCTGGTTCATAGGATAATGACATTCTACTACACTTATACCCATGTCCCATGCTTTGTGTTTGCTTGTTTATTGTTTTGTTTGTTGTTTGTTTACTTCCTTATGTATCACCCATCTCCACGGTAATTGCAGTGAGGTCATCTTGATACACAGATCAATGCGGGGTATGAGCGCAGAGTGCCTGCACACTGAAAGGTAAATCACTAGGCCAGGACTTCATCTCTACCAGAAGTGAGGCTGAGAACTGTTCATTTCCATCACTTTATTACATTTGTATGCTCAGTCGGCTGTAACCAAGTATTCTTCCCGTGATAAAAACATATGGTTTGGAGTGTGTCTAGTTTGTATGGCCCTGGTAGTGTCTTTGGTGTGAATGTATGTTTGAGTCATGGATGCTGTCATGTTCTTTCCGTATACTGTGTATCTATCTTAAGTGTTTAATCAGTCAGTAGTATACAAAAGAGTAGCTCACTGACAAGAACCTCTTCCAATGGAACTTTCCACTTCTTAATGACACACTGCCCAAAAACAATCTACTAGGCAACAGTTTACTTAACTTACAAATAACCATCATTTAAATGCTATAATGACACACTTATTTTAGTCATTGTGTGACTGACTACAGACAGTACAAAACCCTACATTGTGAAGACAACTGGCTGGCAGGAGCTGGTTCTTAAGCAATACATTATTTCTTTATATGCTTTTTAGATTTCATTTGCTATAGTTTTGACTGTCTATCACTTGCAGTGGTGCTTAAAAGATTGTGAACACTTTAGAATTTTTTATTTTTCTGCATAAAAAATATGACCTAAAACATCATCAAATTTTCACACAAGCCCTGAAAGTAGACAAAGAGAACCCAGTTAAACAAATGAGACAAAAATATTATACTTGGTCATTTATTTATTGAGGAAAATGAGCCGATATTACATATTAGTGAGTGGAAAAAGTATGTGAACCTTTGCTTTCAGTATCTGGTGTGACTAAACATTTCCTGTAACTGTTGATCAGTCCTGCACACCGGCTTGGAGGAATGTTAGCCCATTCCTCCATACAGAACAGCTTCAACTCTGTGATGTTGGTGGGTTTCCTCACATTAACTGCTCGCTTCAGATCTTTCCACAAGATTTCAGTTGGGCTAAGGTCAGAATTTTGACTTTGCCATTCCAAAACATTAACTTTATTGTTCTTTAACCATTCTTGTGTGCTTTGGGTCGGTCTCTTTCTGCATGACCCACCTTCTCTTGAGTTTCAGTTCATGGACAGACGTCCTGACATTTTCCTTTGGAATTCTCTGATATAATTCAAAATTCATTGTTCCACCAATGATGACAAGCCGTCCTGGCCCAGATACAGCAAAACAGACCCAAACCATGATACTACCACCACCATGTTTCACAGATGGGATAAGGTTCTTATGCTGGAATGCAGTGTTTTCCTTCCTCCAAACATAACGCTTTTCTTTTAAACCAAGAAGTTCTGTTTTGGTCTCATCCGTCCACAAAATATTCTTTCAATAGCCTTCTGGCTTGTCCATGTGATCTTTAGCAAACTGCAGACGAGCAGCAATGTTCTTTTTGGAGAGCAGTGGCTTTCTCCTTGCAACCCTGCCATGCATTGTTGTTCAGTGTTCTTCTGATGGTGGACTCGTGAACATTAACGTTAGCCAATATGAGAGAGGCCTTCAGTTGCTTAGAAGTTACCCTGGGGTCCTTTGTGACCTCGCCAACTATTACACACCTTGCTCTTGAAGTGATCTTTGTTGGTCGACCACAACCTTTTTTAATATTGGATTATTTTCCTAACTAAATAAATGACCAAGTATAATATTTTTGTCTCATTGTTTAACTGGGTTCTCTTTATCTACTTTTAGGACTTGTGTGAAAATCTGATGATGTTTTAGGTCATATTTATGCAGAAATATAGAAAATTTGAGAGGGTTCACAAACTGTCAAGCACCACTGTACATGCTTGCACATCATCCTAACTAAACACGTCCACCTAAGATGCATATAATTGCAATGTAGGGTATAGGAAGGAGGAAAAGGGAGTTTTTTTATCCTTAAAAAGTAACTGACTTGACTTTATTCATGAGTGTTTTACACATCTTGTAAGACAGAAATGTTCAGGAAGTTACAGCTTTTTCTGATTGGGGCTATATGATTAGGGCAGCATAGTTACATTATTTGTAATGCCCTTTGTTATGTGTGCTAGATTAATCATGTAATTGTTGTTATAAGCTTTATTTGGATGTTCTATTTGGATTCATCAGTCAGGTAAATTGACAAGAGGGTCATGTGACAAATGAATTAAATAGTTGAGGCCACTTCAGATTTTTTAGTATCTTTGGAAATACTCTAATTCCATTCTGCTTTATACTACAAGTCCAACAATGCACTGTATTTTATTTTGCTTTATGCACAATTTTTGGCAGGCAGCAGGGTGGCTCAGTGGTTAGCCCTGTTGTCTCATAACTCTAGAATCCCTAGATCCATGGAGTTTGCATGTTCTCTTAGTGTCTGCTTATGTTTCCCTCCCGGATATTCCCTCGCGCGTGCCCTGTGGTGGATTATGCCCCGGCTCCCCGCAAACCTAAGTTGGATTAATCAGGTCTGAAAATGAATGAATGAATAATTTTCGGCATGCTGGTCAGACATCATGTTTGTTTGTTTGCATGTTTAATTTTCCCTGATCTGCCTTTATTAAGACTCAGCCCCAGCCATCACGGGTCTCGGCCACTCTCAATTCTGCCACATGTTATGTGGTCTGACTCACTGACAGTCACTAAGTACAGTGGTGCTTGAAAGTTTGTGAACCCTTTAGAATTTTTAATATTTCTGCATAAATATGACCTAAAACATCATCAGATTTTCACACAAGTCCTAAAAGTAGATAAAGAGAACCCAGTTAAACAAAAATATTATACTAGGTAATTTATTTATTGAGGAAAATGAACCAATATTACATATTAGTGAGTGGCAAAAGTATGTGAATCTCTAGAATTAGCAGTTAATTTGAAGGTGAAATTAGATTTGGGTGTTTTCAATCAGTGGGATGACAATCAGGTGTGAGTGGGCACCCTGTTTTATTTAAAGAACAGGGATGTATCAAAGTCTGCTCTTCACAACACGTTTGTGAAAGTGTATCATGAGATTTCTGAGGACCTCAAAAAGAGTTGTTGATGCTCATCTGGCTGGAAAAGCCAAAACCATCTCTAAAGAGTTTGGACTCCACCAATCCACAGTCAGACAGATTGTGTACAAATGGAGGAAATTCAAGACCATTGTTACCCTCCCCAGGAGTGGTCGACCAACAAAGATCACTCCAAAAGCAAGGTATGTAATAGTTGTTAAGGTCACAAAGGACCCCAGGGTAACTTCTAAGCAACTGAAGGCCTCTCTCACATTGGCTAATGCTAATGTTCATGAGTCCACCATCAGAAGAACACTGAACAACATTGGTGTGCATGGCAGGGCTGCAAGGAGAAAGCCACTGCTCTCCAAAAAGAACATTTCTGCTCGTCTGCAGTTTGCTAAAGGTCACGTGGACTAGCCAGAAGGCTATTGGAAGAATCTTTTGTGGATGGATGAGACCAAAATTGAACTTTTTGGTTTAAAAGAAAAGTGTTATGTTTGGAAAAAGGAAAACACTGCATTCCAGCATAAGAATCTTATCCCATCTGTGAAACATGGTGGTGGCATTATCATGGTTTGGGCCTGTTTTGCTGCATCTGGGCCAGGGTGGCTTTCCATCATTGGTGGAACAATGACTTCTGAATTATATCAGAGAATTCTAAAGGAAAATTTTAGAATCTGTCCATGAATTGAATCTCAAGTGAAGGTGGGTCATGCAGCAAAAGATTGACCCTAAGCACACAAGTCGTTCTGTAGGAGGAATGGGCTAAAATTCTTCCAAGCCAGTGTGCAGGACTGATCAACTGTTACAGGAAACATTTAGCTTCAGTTATTGCTGCACAAGGGGGTCACATCAGATACTGAAATCAAAGGCTCACATACTTTTGCCACTCACAAATATGTAATATTGGATCATTTTCCTCAATAAATAAATGACAAAGTATAATATTTTTGCCTCATTTGTTTAGGACTTGTGTTAAAATTTGATGATGTTTTAGGTCATATTTATGCAGAAATCTAGAAAATTTTAAAGGGTTCACAAACTTTCAAGCACCACTGTAAGCAGTAGATCATCTATAATAATAGTAATAGTCAATATGAACATTTGAAACATCCAGTACATATAGAGTGTAAGAAATACCCAGACCTCTTAAACCTGTCTCAAGGAACACGTGTCCCTGTCAAAGCAGGCTTTACTGTTTATTTTTTTGCCAAGATAAGAGAAACCTATTATTTTGATCTAATTTTATTTGCTTGCTCTTTTCCGTCTTTTTGCCCTTTTCCCCTCTCTCCATTGGATGGCATGTTGTGACCCTAGTGATCTGCAGCCCCCTCTTGACAGGGTTAGAAGTGCTAGTACCATCTGTCTGAGGCCAGGTTCAAATTCTAATTCACCCGATCGAGAAAGGTACTCACAAGACCTCTTTCTTTGTCCCTTAGTTTGAGTTGTTTTGTAATTTTTTTTATAGACCATTTACATTTATTCACAGACTTTTAGTGTCTCAAGTTTGCGTTCACCTTTTTTTTTTTTGCAAACAAGTTGACGTGACATTCTTGTAAAATACTACACTGATGGATATCATTTTTTGTGTTTTGAAACATGGCTTTTTAGATTAACCATGCATCTTGTTCACTACAGACTTTACTGTCATGAAACTTGTGCATAGTTGTACTGTGTAGGTTGTGCAATGTTAGGATTAAAGAAGACTGACCCCTAAGTGTTTGCATATCATATCAATAATGTGTTAAAAAACAGAGTCCCTCTTTCTGTCCTGACTTGCCCTATCTCTTTCACATTTCCCCATCCAACCTTTTGGGGTGTGTTGGAAACACACTCTCTCAGGAGCACACGGTCTCTTCCCCGCATCAGACCCACCAGCCCCAGGATCCTAATCCAACACGCCTCCCCTGAGGATGACAGGTACCCACCCTGTCCCACCAATGCCTCCACTAACAGTGACTCCTGTCCTCTCCTGTCCTAACTGCCTCTACCCAAGTGCTCAGCTATTTATGTGCCTTCAAGCTAAGCCTCTGCTTTATCTTTAATGGTCTTTATGCTCTGGTTTCTGTGTCATCTGTGGCTTTCCGATTCACTGTGACCCCAGACCCTGATGCTGGCATTGTTGTGAGTGATGTAGATTACTGTGAGCTGTTTTGTAGAATACTCCTTTTCTTTGATACCCCTATTTTTGTAGATCTCTCCCAGAATATATTTGTTGTTTCCCTTTTGAATATTGCTGTTTTATTACGTTTTCTGTAGTTTAATGTGTAGCTTAGTGCCTTGACATTTGATACACAGTGGAGACTGTGTATAAAATGCTTACATTTAGCTGTACAGGTCAGTACCCTGTAAATGTGCTTGGCATTAAATGTACATGTGCTGGTTGTTCTATTCTGTTAATATTGGAGTAGTTTAGGATGTTTGTACTTTCTGTTTTACAGTGCTGGTATAGAACTTAATTTGTAATGTGAATAATTTAAGAACCAATGAGCTTGTATAATGTCAAACCATTTTACACAGCAAAATCTTTACATATTTCTTCTTATTAAAAATACCAGGATTTGTGAGTATTCAAAAAAACATCCTCATGCAATTTGGCAGCATCCATATGGCTAACTAATGTCTAATAAAACTAATATGAAGATGAGATGTGATTGACAAACACAGTTTTGCTTAAGCTGAGACATATGGATCCCCAGAATATTTGCTAAAGTGTGCGTTTTTTGTTATTAGGAAACTGGAAACGTGGTGACAGATTTTACCCAAAGCACAGTCTATATAATTCAGTGAATTATCAGACTACTGAAAATATTTTACAATACAGTGGTACCTGGGTTCTAATTCGTCCCAGAAGGCTTGTCAAGAACCAAAAATGACAAATTTTTCGCATAAGGAAAAATGTAAATTTAATTAATCCATTCCATACCCCCAGAAAATCCACACTCTATAACACATTATATGCATTGATGGAGTTGTATTGTACAGGTGCTCCCTGCTTTACAATGGGATTACATTCCAACAAATCCATCGTAAGTATGTATCATGATCTGATTAGTTTTGTCTAAACTGCATCATAGCTGAGCCTGTTACACATTAGCAAGTCAAGTCAAGTCAGATCTATTTATATAGCGCTTTTTACAATGGAGAATTGTCTCAAAGAAACTTTACAAGTTTAGATTATCTCCTAATAACTACGTCCAATCCCAAATTGAGCAAGCCTAGGGCGACAGTGGCAAGGAAAAACTCCCTGAGTGTTATGAGGAAGAAACCTTGGGAGGACCAAGACTCAAAAAGGGACCCAACCTCCTTGGGTGGCGTAGATGATAAATCTAAGAACGAAACTAAAGTCATGGAGTCATAGTTCGAATAAAATGTGAAATATGCACATCGGCATTAAGTGGCCTGGGTATGATAAGGAGGCTGGAGCTGATGATGGAAGCAGCTTGAGTGAAGCTGCAGCGCATGAACATCATGTGTGGGGCTGGAACTGGTACTGGAACACAGCTCGGAGAGAAAACAGA
>JAJAGP010000717.1:0-153319 GCA_025084515.1 Ancistrus triradiatus | reverse complement strand
GCTTTTTACAATGGAGCATTGTCTCAAAGCAACTTTACAAGTTTAGATTATCTCCTAATAACTACGTCCAATCTCAAATTGAGCAAGCCTAGGGCGACAGTGGCAAGGAAAAACTCCCTAGTTCTAGGAAGAAACCTTGGGAGGACCAAGACTCAAAAAGGGACCCAACCTCCTTGGGCGGCGTAGATGATAAATTTAAGAGCGAACTAAAGTCATGGAGTCAAAGTTTGAAAAGAATGTGAAGTATGCACTCTCCTGCATATTGCTTTCCACTACGACTTGCAGAATACAGCCTCTGTTCTCAAGGGCTCAAGAGGGAAAGTTCTATCCTTGCCTCCACTGGCTAAGCTGGCGCAAAGGTGGGTCTACCACTGGCATAGCCCAACTGTGCCAGTGCTGACCCTGCTTTAAGGCTGAAAACTCTTAATCGCTATTCTCACAGTATGCCAGTGCACAGATAAATATTATTTACCTACAACAGCAACATTTTTTCTCTTGCTCTTGCTTCATTTTGTTTACTGATGCATAGTTATTGTTCCTACACATAAAACTACAGATCTTCTTCACAATTCAAAAACTAGGGGTTTGTTGATGGGTAGTGATAGTCTTATCTCTGTCACTTCTAGCTCTTGTGTTTTTGTATTCCCTGTCTCTAACATGTTTTCTCCCTTTTACCATGCTGAATTACATCTCATTGTCACTGGTGTTATATCCAACTAATACATCCAATTCATTTTAAGTAGATACGGCGGCAAAGTGCGTATTGTAAAAATGTGCCTTGTTCTGTGATTGTTTAATTTGGGGGTTTTGATGCTACATTTGCAGCTTTGTTACGTGTATTAAAGTTTTCTGGGTGTCCAAAGACATTTTTCTTCCTGTCTCTTATTTCACTTTCCCTGCTTTCCAGGGTGCATCCACATGCCAGCGGTGCATATTCCTCATCAGCAGGGACATCCTCATCGGCACGTAGGGGCCGACAGTTGCCTCAAGTCCCCGCCAAAAACAGCAGTGTAGAACAAGGTATGCAGCACCATGCAAAATGTTAGATGTTTTTATGATTACACTGTTGTACTGTTTAACAAAGTATTGAGGGGTACTGTTGGGTGGTGGGTCATTCTCAGCACTGCAGTGACATGGTATCAATATTCTATATTTAGCCAGTAGCTCATCTGTTGCTGCACAATTTATGTTAGTCATCCTCTAATCCTTCATCAGTGCTCACAGGATGCTGCCTTCAGGTTGCTGGTGGCTGGACATTTTCGGTTGGTGGACTATTTTTAGTCCAGCAGTGATACTGGGGTGGTTTAAAACTCCAGCTGCACTGCAGTGTCTTATCCACTCATACCAGCACAACACGCACTAACACACCACCATCACATCAGTGTCACTACAGTGCTGAGAATGATCCACCACCCAAATTGTGCCTGATATTTGGGGGTCTCGACCATTAGAGAAAAGAGTACAAAAGGACTAACAAAGGATGTAGAGAACCAGACGAACTACAGTCTGTAATTGTAGAACTACAAAGTGCAGTGACCCCTAAAACTTTGATAAAGAAAATGCAGAATATAAACTGAAAAATACAGAATGCCTCAGCTTTTTGCACAGTATCGTATAAATAAAATTGGACTTGAACTATTCCCACAGATGCCCATATGATTTACTCCTAATGTGGTCATAATGCATAATGCTTGCAGCTCTTGCCTCAGAGGAGCGGACACGGCAGATGAAGGTACATTCCTACAGGACACCAGCTCCCTCCGGTACCAGCCAGGACCTGGAGAGGGCACTCAAGAACAAACGAGAGGTATCCTCTCCTGCCTCTCTCAATTCTGTTGTATAAGTCATCTTGCTCTATGTTTTGTTGTCAGTATTAACATTCTTCATCAGAATTAACAGATTTCTCAATTTTTTTTATTATTTTAGTGTAATAAAACACCTCTCGCTACCAATTTGTACGTGCTGAAGCATTTCTCTTGCGCTGCAGCTTTATAAAGAGCAGCGGCGGAGCTGTGACGTATCCCATAAATCCTCGGACAGTGATGTCAGTGACGTGTCAGCCATCTCTCGTGCCAGCAGTGCCTCACGGATCAGTAGCACCAGCTACATGTCCATTCAATCAGAGCGGCCCAGAGGCCGTTTCAGGTGAGAAAACCACACTGGAACTGAAGAACATGGGACTTTGTTCTTAAAAATATTGGAAAGCCAGAAAAAATGAACTGAGCAGTGTTTCTTTAAAAATGAACTTCATTTACCGAGAAACACTCAAATCCAAACAAAGAGAAATTAAATAGTTGCCATGCTGAGGTATAAGTCAAGTCAGATTTATTTATAATAGTGCTTTTTACAATACAGCATTGTCTCAAAGCAGCTTTAAAATTTTAGAGTATATTATAATATCTAGGGCCAATCCAAAATTGAGCAAGCTTGGGTGACAGTGGCAAGGAAAAACTCGTATATGAACTATATAAGGAAGAAACCTTGGGACTCAAAAAGGGACCCATCCTCCTTGGGTGGCTTAGATGATAAAGTGGGGGAAAAAAGTATTTAGTCAGTCACTGATTGTGCAAGTTCTCTGAGTTAGAAAGATGAGAGAGGTCTGTAGTTTTCATCATAGGTACTCCAACTATGAGAGACAAAATGAGAAAAAAAATTCAGGAAATCACACTGTAGGATTTTTTAAAGAATTTAATTGTAAATCATGGTGGAAAATAAGTATTTGGTCTCCCACAAACAAGCAAGATTTCTGGCTCTCACAGACCTGTAACTTTTTCTTTAAGAAGCTCTTCTGTCCTCCACTCGTTACCTGTATTAATGGCAGCTGTTTGACCTCGTTATCTGTATAAAAGACACCTGTCCACAGCCTAAAACAGTCAGACTCCAAATTCAACCATGGCCAAGACCAAAGAGCTGTCGAAGGACACCAGGAAGAAAATTGTAGACCTGCACCAGGCTGGGAAGAGTGAATCTACAATAGGCAAGCAGGTTGGTGTGAATAAATCAACTGTGTGAGCAATTGTAAGACATACAAGACCATTGATAATCTCCCTCGAACTGGGGCCCCACGCAAGATCTCATCCCATGGGGTCAAAATGATCATGAGAACGGTGAGAAAAAATCCCAGAACTACATGGAGGGACCTGATGAATGACCTGCAGATTGCTGGGACCAAAGGAACAAAGGCTACCATCAGTAAAACAGTACGCCGAGAGGGACTCACAGTACGCCGACAGTGCCAGGCGTGCCCCCCCTGCTTAAGCCAGTACATGTCCAGGCCCGTCTGAAGTTTGCCAGAGAGCATATGGGAGAATATCATGTGGTCAGATGAAACCAAAATAGAACTTTTTGATAAAAACTCAACTTGTCGTGTTTGGAGGAAGAAGAATGCTGAGTTGCATCATACGTACTGTGAAGCATGGGGGTGGAAACAACATTTGTTTTTCTGCAAAGGGGACAGGACGACTGATCTGTGAAGGGAAGAATGAACGGGGCCACGTATCATGAGAACCTCCTTCCATCAGTGAGAACATTGAAGATGGAACGTGGCTGGGTCTTCCAGCATGACAATGATCCCAAACACACTGCTCGGGCAGCAAAGGAGTGGCTCCGTAAAAAGCATTTCAAAGTCCTGGAGTGGCCTAGCCAGTCTCCAGACCTCAACCCCATAGAAAATGTGTTTAGGGAGTTGAAGGTCCGTGTGGCCCCAAAACATCACTGCTCTAGAGGAGATCTGCATGGAGGAATGGGCCAAAATACCAGCTACAGTGTGTGTAAACCTGGTGAAGACGTTTGACCACTGTCATTGCCAACAAATGTTGTTTTTATTGAGAATTAAGTTGAGCATTGACCAAATACTTATTTTCCACCATAATTTACAGTTAAATTCTTTAAAAATTCTGCAGTGTGATTTTTTGGATCTTTTTTTTTCACATTTTGTCTCTCATAGTTGAAGTGTACCTATGATGAAAACTACAGACCTCTCTCATCTTTCTAAGTAGGAGAACTGGCACAATCAGTGGCTGACTAAATACTTTTTTGCCCCACTGTACATTAATGCATATAATGCCTGGATTTTGTGGGGACCTGGAATGAATTAATTCAATTAAAATTTTTCCTTTTGAGAAACTTTTACTCAGTACTTGTCGTTATTGGTTGTCGACAAGCCTTCTGGAACGAATTAATGAAGAGAACCGAAGTACCACTGTACTGAATGACTTGTGTTTAGACATCTCCCTCTGTGTTTTAGCCATCATGTTCGCTCAAACAGTCGGAGCATGTTGAAGAGCACAAGTGTAAGTGGTGAGATCTTTTCTCTGGAGCGCACGGACGGCAGCCAATCAGACACGGCTCTGGGGACGCTGGGGTCAGGAGGGAAGAAGCGACGCTCCAGTCTCAGTGCTCGTGTGGTGGCTATTGTGGGAATTCCCTCAAGACGCAGCAGCAGCACCTCTCAGCTTAGTCAGACAGGTGGGAGACTCGTCCAGTTAAGCACCCGCAGTTGTCCTTTGAAATCCTGTGACTCTTATGGCTTATGTTGGTCACCTTTGAGTGACCTTTTTTCTGTCTGTGTTTGACATCTCTGGTGTATGACATGCCTGTTTTAAGTAATTAATATGTAGTTGTATTATTCAAATGTCTTTAAATTAGTAATGTCAATCATTTTTAATACCAATTGTATAATTTATCATAATTAATCTGGGACTGTGTTGGCCTAGTGGTTAAGGTACTGGACTATGGACCAGAATTCAAACTCCCCCGCTGCCAAGTTGTCACTGTTACAGTCCTTGCGCTTGGACTGTAAGATTGTCTCAGTTGTAAGTCACTCTGGCTAAATGTAATCATATTTTACATGTCTGTATTTAACACTAAAGAAATATTTTTCTTTCAATCGCAATACAGTACATAGCCATGTGAGTGGACAATATAAGCCTCAGTAGAAAGCATTTATTACTTTGCGATAATTCAGTAAACACAAAAAATACACAATAGTGATGACAAGAACAACAGCATTTTAATGCAAAATATTCATATTTCATTTGGTACTTCTATTAGAAAGAGCATGTGCAAGCTCTTTAGCTCGTGTGCCATTGTGTTGTCAAACTACACAGTTGCACTAGAATCTGTTTATGTAATGGTATCTGCAGTCACACAATAATAAGCAAGAGGCATATAAGGAAGTGTCTCAAATGATTTACAGTTCTGTTCCCTATTGGTTAATAGTGCTATACACAGAATGGCCACTTTATTAGAGACCCATTTAGAGACCCCCACTTTATTAGAGACCTATTTAGTACTGTGTTGGACATTCTTTGGCCTTCAAAACTACAGCGGTTCATCATTGCATAGATTCCACTAGGTGTTGAAATAGTTCTGCAGGAATATTGATCCATGTGGACAGGATAGCTCAAAGTTGGTGCAAAGTAACTGACATGCTCTGACATGCTCTGAACAGCTCATTCTGCCTCATCCCAGAGATGTTCTACAGGATTAGAATCTGGATGCTATGAAGGCCAGGGAAGCAAGGAAAACTTGCCGTCATGTTCCTGGAACCAGTCCATGACTATACAACCCTTGTGGGATGGTGCAATGTCCTGCTGAAAGTGTGCTCCTGCCATAGGGTAAACAGCTGCCATCAAGGGATGAACTTGGTGGGCCACAATGTTTAGGTATGCTGTACTGTCCAAAGTGCCACAAACAGGTATCAGAGGATCCAGGGTGTGCCTAGAAAACATTCCCTGCACCATTACTCCATGACTGCCAGTCTGAACTGTTGACACCTGAGAGGAAGGAGTCATTGATTCATCCTTTTCACACCATATTCTGACCCTCCCATCAACATGGTGCAACAGATATCTGGATTAATCTGACAAGGCCATGTTTTTCCACTGCTCTGTGATCCAATGTTTGCATTCTTTTGGCCACTGGAGTCTTGCCTTTTGTTTTCCCTTGGACAGCATTGGCTCAAAATGGGTATGTGTTGTTATAGCCCATCCATGCTAAAGAATGACAAATTGTGTTATGACACATTTGTTGGAGCACCAGTGTTGTATTCTGCTGCAATTTGCTTGATGTTTTTCCTTGTTCACACTATTCTTGGTATACTTGTTGCATGAGAAAAGGTTGGCACTTCTTGAAATACTTGCCCTGGCTAATCTATCAACGATGATATGATGACCATTCAAAGCCGCTCAGATTTATGTTTTCCAATTTGGATTCACACTGAACCTAATCCACAGATAACTTGCACACTTGCTTTTATGCTGCACTCATATGTCTAATTTCCATACAGGAAAGCTCAAATCATGAAAGAACCAATGTCTCCAATAAAGTGATCACTTAGTGTATAATGAGTATAACATAGGGAATAGTAATGAAAATGTGATTAATAGTGGTAAAAATGTATTGCCAATAAAGCGTTATTAACAGGCCTACTTTTAGCTTGTGAAATAGGACATATGCATTTGTAAGAAGCTAGGTAATTCATAAATGCTTATATTTGCATTGTTTTGAGCCATGGTTTCCAACCTGCGGTCTACATCACAGGCGGTGCACAAGGTTTGTCTGCTCTGAGGTGCTCTAAGTTTGCCAAAATGGAATTTGCACATGTTAAATAAAATTTAAATAATACCACTGAAAAAATATCTGTATATAAAATTACTTTAAAAAATACTTTCACTCAAAAAGAGTAGGCACATGAATGTCTTTGGAATGTGGGAGTAAACTGGAGTAGCTAGAGTAAACCTGTGTGAATACTGGGAGGACTTGCAAACTCTGAAGAGTTTGGACTCCACCAATCCACAGTCAGACAGATTGTGTACACATGGAGGAAATTCAAGACCATTGTTACCCTCCCCAGGAGTGGTCGACCAACAAAGATCACTCCAAGAGCAAGGCATTTAATAGTTGGTGAGGTCACAAAGGACCCCAGGGTAACTTCTAAGCAACTGAAGGAATCTCTCACACTGGCTAATGTTAATGTTCATGAGTCCACCATCAGAAGAACACTGAACAACAATGGTGTGCATGGCAGGGTTGCAAGGAAAACATCATTGCTCTCCAAAAAACCCATTGCTGCTTGTTTGCAGTTTGCTAAAGATCAAGTGGACAAGCCAGAAGGCTATTGGAAGAATGTTTTGTGGACGGATGAGACCAAAATATACCTTTTTGGTTTAATAGAAAAGCATTATGTTTGGAGAAATTAAAACACTGCATTCCAGCATAAGAACCTTATCGAATTTGTGAAACATGGTGGTGGTAGTATCATGGTTTGGGCCTGTTTTGCTGCATCTGGGCCAGGACGGCTTGCCATCATTGATGGAACAATGAATTCTGAATTATATCAGAGAATTCCAAAGGAAAATGTCAGGACATCTGTCTATGAACTGAATCTCAAGAGAAGGTGGGTCATGCAGCAAGACAAACGACCCTACCTAAAGCAAACATTTCTACCAAGAATGTTAATAAAGAAGAATAAAGTTAATGTTTTGGAAATGGCCAATGTCAAAGTTTTCCTGAACCTTAAATCCAATCGAAATGTTGGGAAGGAACCTGAAGTGAGCAGTTAATGTGAAGAAACCCACCAACATCCCAGAGCTGAAGCTGTTCTGTACGGAGGAATGGGCTAAAATTCCTCCAAGCCGGTGTGCAGGACTGATCAACAGTTACAGGAAACGTTTAGTTGCAGTAATTGCTGCACAGGGGGGTCACACCAGATACTGAAAGCAAAGGTTCACATACTTTTGCCACTCACTAATATGTAATATTGGATCATTTCCTCAATAAATAAATGACCAAGTATAATGTTTTTGTCTCATTTGTTTATCTGGTGAAAATCTGATGATGTTTTAGGTCATCTTTATGCAGAAATTCAGAAACTTCTAAAGGGTTCACAAACTTTGAATCACCACAGCAGACAGGATATGGGTGTTGTGACTTTAAGTGTGTTTATGCTTTTGCACTGAGAGTGACAGCATTCTTCTGTTGAAGTGGCAGGATTTACCTCTGACAACTAGAAATTATCCCTGGACTTTATTCAGATGTAATGCAGATAAATGACTTTGAAGTTTATTCTCATATCGTTTAAAATCTCATATTTTAAGCTCTGTCTAGTTATGATTTAATAAATGGAAAAAAGAAACATTTTTAAAAGGATGTAGAAAAAAATGTGTCTGTGCCTGCCAAGCCCTTGGAGAATATCTTAAAAGGCCTGTCAGATGATAAATCAGATAAAGTAGCACAGCCTTCGTAAATCTGCTCTTCTGTTCTCTGTGTGCAGAAAAAACAGTGGTGTATCTCCAGAAAACAGGTTTCTGTTATGGATGCTGAGCACAGAGATGATACTGTACTAGTGATGGACTTAAGCAGTGACTGACAAGTTACTTTGCTGCAATGCCTGGTTTATAAACCTCATTTCATTGGTGATATAGCTTAATACTGTAGATTGATGGAGGATTATTGCAGTGAGCTCACAGAATTAACATAAACACACGATCTTGACTGGAATTTCCTTCTTTTAACTAGCAATCGGCTTCATCTGCTACCTCCAATAACCTGAACACTAATCAGAGGCCTTTCTGTAAACCTCGTTTTGACGTCTCATAAGAACCAGCTGCTGGTGGCAAGTTGATGTATGATAAAAGACGGAAAGGGCTCTTCTGTGCTGTCTGTGACATACATCAGCTTTTACAAACAGCTCTGTAGTGTCTGGCTTTTTCAAACCATCTGCAATGATTCAAAAGGCCATAAATAGTGAAGAAGGCACCCCATGCCATCCAGCAGGAGATGGTTATACTCCCCACAGCTAAAGCATCATGTCTCAGACAGCAATATTTCCTTTTGAATTAGGAACGGCAACAGTGGAAGACCAGCACGTCTTTGACTACAAGTACCACTAAAATACATCCAGAACTGAAACTATTCTTTATTTTAATAGGCTGTATTTGTTTTGTGCTTAGATTAATTGGTGACTCTTTGATGTCTGTTAAAGTATTCATATATTTGTATATAAATCTACCCTCAATTTCACAGGCTCTTTCCCTCCCTCATTCATTTCTTCTGTCCTACTTCATAAGGCTGCCCATGTGCCTGGTGGAATGATCCAGCTTTAAGTCCAAAAACTTTTTGTTTCTTCTGTTGGCAGTCCAATGTTCAGTAGAATATAAACTTACCACTAATTAGTTTTTGTCAAGGATGGGTCTGTACTTGTCTGACAGTCGTTTTTTCTGTTAAACAAGCATGCATTATATGTATTTGCTGCAGGGAACCCTAATGGGAGAGTTTGTTTGTCTGGAGTTCCAAAATAGCAGCTAATATCTAACAAAATAAGTAACTATACCTTTAATTTGTCATCTTTTTCATTTCTGGCACTGTAGAAGCAGCAAGTAAGAAGACAAAAGGCTCAAGTCAGATACAGAGGAGTCAGGAGACAGGCATGGCTGTGGAGTACCCCCGCAGTGCCATGGCTCGCCAGGCCAGCCGGGAGTCTACTGATGGCAGCATGAACAGCTACAGCTCTGAGGGAAAGTCAGTATCACAACACACATGCAACACAAACTTGCCACATGATTTCTCTTAATTCAAACCTAGCGACATGTATTTAACTTGTTGTTGAAGTAGTCTAAAAAAGACTCTTTCATTTTGTTTCATATAAAAATTCTCCATTGGAGAAGTCAGAGAGAGGTATTATATAAAGGATAACCTAATAGAAAACAGAGCTTAAGGCACTCTGTTTTTGCCCTGATTCGCAAAGTCTATTGTTTTTGCTCCGTTTTTGGAGCCAGTTGTTGATCCTTCCATCCCTCTGATAATTTCATTATTCATCATCTGTGTAGATGTGCCTTAGCAGGATCCTGCTCTAAATGCAAACTGAACAGTTATTTCTCAATCAAGAGTGAAGCACCCGGTTACACTGACCCTCACCAGTTCAGCACGGTCTGTGATACTGAGTGATTTAAACCTAATTATATGTTCGTTTGTATTGAAACGGAGTATTAGTTAGGCCTCTTATATGGTAGCATGACACCGGCTGGCACTGCTCTCAGACATTCCTGCTGGAGTTAGCTCATGGAAACTGTGCTGGTCTCGAAGGAAATATCGCTTGGGTCTGAGGGGCCGCAGTACAGGACATGGATTACATACCATGCTTAATACAGGTCTGCTGTTCAAAGACGTAAAGAGTACAGCTTTTAGCCTTTTCATATGTATGGGTCATAATTGGTGGTTATTTATTCTGGCAAATTAACAAATGTAGAAATGCAACAACCAATTCTTTTGTACATTAAGTCTATTAGAATGGTAATTTGTTTGTTCTAGTAATTGGAGTAATAACTTTTGGCAGCATACTCTGGGCTAGTTTACCCTGGTTACTGTGTGTAATTCATATATTTTAAAAGCACGGACCTGCTTGTTTCAATTTTTTTGTATCTATAATTTTTCCATATTTTAAGGTTTGAGCTATGGAAAAACAGTTCGATACAGGGCTGTATCCTTTTGCTTATGGAGACCATAATTGATCATTTTGACATTGTGCTGACGTGAGTCTGGTTTTCATGAGTAAGAGGACGTTTATTTGGAAAACTAAGAACCAAATGATTTTCTTTTGTAAGAAAAGTAAGGCTAAGACTACCATATTATTTACTTCTGATATTGGAAGTACTTCACAAAGATAATAAAGCAAGTCTCTCTCTTTCTCTCTCTCTCTCTCTCTCTCTCTCTCTCTCTCTCTCTCTCTCTCTGTTAGTCTTATCTTCTCAGGGATGAGGCTGGGGGCTGACAGTCAGTTCAGTGACTTTCTGGATGGCCTTGGCCCTGCCCAGCTAGTGGGGAGGCAGACATTAGCAACACCGTCTATGGGTGAATCTTTCTCTCTAACATATTTAACTTAATCACTAGTTGGGTTAGAAATTATTTTTAAAACCAGTTTGTATGATCCTCATGCCAGTGAATAATGTGTCTTTCAGGAGACGTTCAGATTGGGTTAATGGATAAGAAGGGGCAGCTTGAGGTGGAGGTGATCAGGGCACGTGGCCTTACCCCCAAACCAGGATCCAAATCGCTGCCAGGTAACACTGTACTTGAGCTACCTCATATGAACAGTGTGTGAGAGGAGAGGCATTCTTGAAATCATATTTGTTCATAGCAGTTACCACTTAAAGCTTGGAGATTTCATATTAATTTGTTGGCCATTTTCAGCTCCATATGTCAAGGTCTACTTGCTGGATAATGGAACGTGTAAAGCCAAAAAGAAAACCAAGATTGCACGAAAAACACTCGATCCATTGTATCAGCAATCGCTGCTGTTTGAGGAGAGTCCGCAGGGCAAAGTTCTACAGGTAGGAAATGGAGCAAGAGAAAATCTGTCCCATCTATGCAGGTAATTTCTCTGTGATATTCTAAATTATGAGCTGTGTCTGTCCAACAGGTAATAGTGTGGGGTGACTATGGACGCATGGACCACAAATGCTTCATGGGAGTGGCACAGATCCTCCTAGAGGAGCTGGATCTATCTAGTACAGTGATTGGCTGGTATAAACTGTTTCCTCCATCCTCATTGGTGGACCCAACATTAGCTCCTCTCACTCGTGCTTCCCAGTCATCACTCGATTCAGGACCACCAGGGGTCAGGTCCTAGTGAACGGGAGAATGGACGTGAGACAAACCGCGACTGAATGAAGCAAAGACCCATGGCAAAAAATAGCACCAGAGGGGCAGCCAGGCAGATGGACAGAATCATGATCAAAGCTTTGTTGGAGCCTGACAATCACTTATCCTCTCTTTTATTTCTGGTCTTTGGATCTCTGAGATTTCCCTTGATCCACTCTGGTCTTTACTGCATGTTCTGTTTGTTTTAGCCATGTTGCTGAAATGATGACTGAGACCAAATTAAAAAAGGGAATGACAAGCAGCTGAAAGCAATCCTCTGTGGCTGACAAAGAGAGCGAGAGAGAGCTAGAGTGTGAGACAGTGAGTGAGAGAGAGAGAGAGAGAGAGAGAGAGAGAGAGAGAGAGAAGCCGACCATGGTGCTGGTAGCCTTAGTCCTTCTTACCAATCAGTAACATTTCGGAGTTGTTTTCTAACCATATAAGGAGTGTGTAAGAGTATGTGAGGCAGTGATGTGATGGAGGACTAGTGAATTTGCAGACAGCGCAGCCCCTCCCCCGGCCAGATCATACAGGAAGCCTCTCTGAACCTGAGGTTAGGGGACAAAGGCAATAGTTAGACCTCACAACTTCTCCCCTCCTCTTCAGAGACGCTGAGTCCAGGGTCACCCCTTGTGCCAGTGTGGCACTGACTTAGATCAGGTGAGATAGAGGAGAGGCCAGCCTGAAAACCTTTGTCTGTTTACAGCAGTTACCACTGACTGATTTGCCTTTTTTCCACTTGCTTGTAGATTTGGTACAATGGTACACCTTGTAGAATGTGAAGACATACGTTTTCTGGTGGTTGTGTCATATATGCTTCAAGGAAGATGAAAGATACATATTAGAACACTAAGAGTAAAGTTAAACACCAGTCTGGCCTGGAGATCATAGAAGTGGTTGCACTGATCGAATTTGACCTCCCGGTTTGCTGGCCAGTTCTTGCTAGTAAATGTAGGACTGGTCATTATGGACAAACCCAGTGCACACAGTCAATAGCCAGTCACTATTTGATTTTCTCCAGTCTGTTTATGGGACCTGCCTATAAATACATTTCTATGAAGCTAGAGATGCTTGATTTTTTCAACATAATATTTTAAAGATTATAAAAGTAAATTTATTAAATTATGATCTGCATTCTATTTTTGAATTTTTCATTTTGTGGTAGTTTATGTGATGAAATAATCAAGTCCTCCCCGAGAATCCGAACGAATATAACAGTAAACGAGAAGCGGTTCAGGGATGGTGCTTCTGAGATGGTGACTTCCCAAAACTCGCCACCTTCTCTGCCCAACACAGGCAACAGCATGACTCTGGAACCTTTCCATGCTGCATGCACATTTTGTAAACAAGACAGACGAGAAAAAAAGTGACAAAAATAATTGTGTGTTAGTTCCACATACTGTAGGCCAGCTTGTATGTTGCATGTACTTGTACAGTTTGCTCGTACTTGATATTAATAGATTAACCAATAAAATGAAGCCATTCATTCCATGTGTGGGCATTTGGCCAAGTTCAGCAATGCACACAGGCCTCATTTTGGGGCAGAATGTCTATGACGTTTTCAAACTGTTTTCTTTTTTACCCTATGGATACATAAGTTCTGTCCTATAGTAATGAGCAAACATGAGGCCCCGGTTTTTACTGAAGATGTTGGGAGTACTCTGTAGTCTGCTACTGTGGGGCTAGAACTGAGCTAGATAATGTGAATAAAATCAGAGCTATCTATATATGGGAAAATGATTTTATGAAATCTACAAGAGCATAGATTTATATAATAAATAGGAGTGTATCCAAGTAAACATCGCTAACAGAAACATACATGCACATACTGTAAATATGAGTCAGCATTGAGGTTTACTTATATTTACAAAGTGGCCTGTCTAAATAGATTAATGCTCTGGCTCCTGGCTCCATGGAATGGAACAAAGGCTGAGAAGGGACATCTCCAACGTTTCTGATTCTTTCAGACATTAATGACTATTAAATAATCACTACACTTGGGACCTCTGCTTGTCTAATACTACATTAGAACAAAGTCCATGAGATGTTTTGATAACAAGTTTACTTTTCATGTCCGTTACAGCAGACTTCTTTCCTTTCCTTTGTCAGTATTATTCAAGGATACTGATTGTTTACAATTCATGTGTCCCACTGAAACAGAATAGAAAGTATTCACTGCAACATTTCTTGTTTGTATAACAGATGTGACTCAAATGTGTATGTTTTATATTAAAGAGTTCATTTTTATTATTTACAAATAAAAGACTGTGTGGAAGAAGAAAGGTGACTCGAACATTTGCATTTACTGCATTGTAGCAGAGACTTACAGTGTCACAAGGTTCAATCCTAGCAGCTGGGGGCAGAGCCTGGACTTGAAACATCAACCTTCTGATGGGTAGTCCGGTACATTAACCACTGCCTACAGTGGGGCAAAAAAAGGATTTAGTCAGTCACTGATTGTGCAAGTTCTCCTACTTAGAAAGATGAGAGAGGTCTGTAAATTTAAATCATCATAGTTACACTTCAAATATGAGGACAACTATGAGAGAACAAAATGAGAAAAAAAAAAAAAAAAAAATCCGGGAAAATGACGTTGTAGGATTTTTAAAGAATTTAATTGTAAATCATGGTGGAAAATAAGTATTTGGTTTCACCCACAAACAAGCAAGATTTCTGGCTCTTCTCACAGATCTGTAACTTCTTCTTTTCTGTCCTCCACTCGTTACCTGTATAATGGCACCTGTTTGACCTTGTTTATCTGTATAAAAAGACACCTGTCCACAGCCTTCAAACAGTCAGACTCCAACCAAACTCAACCATGGCCAAGACCAAAGAGCTGTTGAAGGACACCAGGAAGAAAATTGTAGACCTGCAGCAGGCTGGGAAGAGTGAATCTACAATAGGCAAGCAGGTTGGTGTGAATAAATCAACTGTGGGAGCAATTGTAAGACATACAAGACCATTGATAATCTCCCTTGATCTAGGGCTCCATGCAAGATCTCATCCTGTGGGGTCAAAATGATCATGAGAACAGTGAGCAAAAATCCCAGAACTACACGGAGGGACCTGATGAATGACCTGCAGAGAGCTGGGACCAAAGTAACAAAGGTTACCATCGGTAACGCACTATGCCGAGAGGAACTCGGATCCTGCAGTGCCCGGCGTGTCCCCCTGCTTAAGTTAGTACATGTTAGTACAGGTCTGAAGTTTGCCAGAGAGCATATGGATGATCCAGAAGAGGATTAGAAGAATATCATGTGGTCAGATGAAACCAAAATAGAACTTTTTGGTAAAAACTCAACTGGAGGAAGAAGAATGCTGAGTTTCATCCCAAGAGCACCATATTTGCTGTGAAGCATGGGGGTGGAAACATCATGCTTTGGGGCTGTTTTTCTGCAAAGAGGACAGGACGACTGATCTGTGTTAAGGTAAGAATGAACTGGGCCATGTATCGTGAGATTTTAAGCCAAAACCTCCTTCCATCAGTGAGAGCATTGAAGATGGAACATGGCTGGGTCTTCCAGCATGACAATGATCCCAAACACACCGCTCGGGCAACGAAGGAGTGGCACTGTAAGAAGCATTTCAAGGTCCTGAAGTGGCCTAGCCAGTCTCCAGACCTCAACCAGATAGAAAATTTGTGAAGGGAGTTGAAAGTCCATGTTGCCCAGCGACAGCCCCAAAACATCACTGCTCTAGAGGAGATCTGCATGGAGGAATGGGCCAAAATAGCAGCTACAGTGTGTGCCAACCTGGTGAAGACTTAAAGGAAATGTTTGACCTCGGTCATTGCCAACAAAGGCTATGTTACAGAGTACTAAGTTGAACTTTTAGTTATTGACCAAATACTTGTTTTCCACCATAATTTACAATTAAATTCTTTAAAAATCCTACAATGTGATTTCCTGGATTTTTTTCTCATTTTGTCTCTCATAGTTGAAGTGTACCTATGATGAAAATTACAGACCTCTCTCATCTTTCTCAGTAGGAGAACTTGCACAATCAGTGGCTGACTAAATATTTTTTTGCCCCACTGTATATCACTGAACATACACATACTTTACTGAAAAAGAGTATAGATTGTTACATAGCTGTTTTCTGCAAAGTGTTTAAATATGTAAAGTAATGTTGTTTCATGTCTGTTAAATGTAATAGTTTGGGAGTACGTAGCTGAAACCAGTATTATATAAAACTATATGTTTATACAGTACTCCATGCTTTAATATGATTTTGGTCTAATGTGCATTAAACAGATTGGTGGTATGGTGCCATTACACTGGGGACAAAGCATGGAGCAACATAGTGTGATTGAGGCAGTGGAGATCCAGACTAGGGGTGGGAGGTATGGCAGAAACCCTTAAAATACATTGTTACATACAGTACAGTCTTGTATGTTGGAAGTAAGACTGGAAACAGCTGTTCCTTAGGACCTGAGTTCGAGCCACAAATAGGGCTTACAACCCCCCCTATTACATTTTGGTTTGACTGAGGATTTAGCTAAGAAATTACAGACTATTGTCATTCTCTTTAGTAAAAATATTTTCATATATTTAAATTACTGTATGTAAAGAATACAGAATACAAGAATACACTACATCAAATACAACTGACTTGTGTCAAATACACAAGTAATTTGCATTCAATATTGAGACGGTATCATTTTCAAATGTACATTTTCGAAAATACATTCATATTTCAGTTTTACAAGTATGTTATAGCTCTTGTACTAAAAATAATTTATCTGCAAAATATGTCTTATTTGGTATCATCTTTTTTATTATCAGTATGTATTTTATTATTTGGCTAACAATCCAAAGACTCCACCATGTGGACACAGTAAGTATTACACACTCCTTACTACACAAGGTACCTTTATACTGTACATCACATACATGTTATCACAGGCCGGTGTTTTAAGGGGCGAGTTTCAATGAGCTGGATTTTATTGGTGATGGCATGCATAACCACATAATCCCTATTTACAAATCTCATTCAGTTCCAGAATTATTGGCACTCTTGGCAAATATGGATAAAAACGCCATTAAAATGTATTTGTTGTTAATTACCTTAATCTTGCACTGAAAATATGAACAAAGTATAAATTAAGAAAAATATATATATTTAAAAAATGTTTTTTTAAACAAAACCAGATGTGTAACAATTATTGCTGGAAGATCCTACCTCGATCCAGATGTTGCTTCTTGGCAGAGGCACCTAAAATGTAGTTTTAAAATCTCTAGGTACTCCATGGAGTCCATCATTCTTAACAAGGTTCCCATGGCCTCTGGGAACATCACAACACCACAGGTCCTCCACCATAATTAACTTTTCTTTTTACACCAAGCCCACCTTGAGTGGTGTGGCCAAAAAAACACTACTTGAAGCATGTAGGCTACACTGGATGAAAGAGCAGATTTTCTTCTGGCATGCCTATTAAACGGTTTATTAACTTTGATGTGATATGTAATTGTAGAGTTGGAGAGGTGGTGTCCCCATCCTGCTCACTGTTCATGGGCTGTGAGTATTTGTAGGACTGTAGTGATTTTCTATACACTTCCTGCAACCTTAATCTAATGAAAACATTGTAATACCATTTTTCCCATCTTTACCATGCGTGCCAATATTTCTGGAGTTGACTGTATTCCTATTTATAGGTAATAAATATTCGGTTAATTACTCAGGTATAAACATACATTTATTCCCAGAACTTTCTGGTAGATTTAATAATGATACAAGTTTTATTTATAAGAATGCCTAGTCTTTCTGACCAAACATAGACAAATGTATTTCTCTAGTGTAACATGAGTTTTTACTCTGTTGGGTTATTTTATTGTTTTTATTTAAAATTCCTACCCTTTTAGCCTCCTCAGATATTTGGACATATGTTCCCACAGACTGTTTCTTATCACTGCCCAGTGTGATAGTGTGTCAGACAACTGAGCAGACAGCAGTAAATTAGATCACTCCACTCTAGTATTAGCTTTTAGTTGTACCAGGTTTTCCAATATGACCTGCTACTACTTTTGTGGAAAATGGGAGCATTATAATAGTTCAGTTTTATAGCAAAACATACGCTTACAAATCTACATAGACGTTGAGGCATTAATGTTATACACTTAATCCTAGCAAAGCTCACTGGGAGCTGGGGCCTAACTGGAAGCACAGGGCACAAGGTTGGAACAAACGCCAGGCAGGGTACCAATCCATCACAGGGCACGTGCACACATCCACCCCAACACACACAAACACACACTTCCTCAAACTGGGACACCAACTGACTTGGTGACATGGACTTCGGAATCGCTAATGGAACCCAACAGGACACAAGGAGAACATGTAAAATCTATACAGATGGAGTCTGAACTATAAATCAAACCAGAGATATCTGTGAGACATCATCCCTAACCACTTACCTCTGTACCACTCATTCACATTTACAACTGAGGTTAAAATAGACACATGCTATCTATTTGTCAATTAATCTGGTGCCACTGGTGATCCAGAATGGACCCAGCTGTTGTATTATTTCAGTAGTTGGCAGCAGTGTGAGCTCCTGTCTGGTTTCAGCCTGCATGGGGAAATGAAACAGGGTCATGAAAAGATTTCTAACATTTTTTAAACAGGTGTTGATTTATTCTGAGTCGTGCAAATATGATTTAAAAAACGCATCGCAGTGTTCCAGAGCACCATTCCTCAGATTAATATATTACTAATATTTTAAAAGTCATTGCTCATTCTTCACTGCCTTGATCCCAGTGTCCATGTAATTCTTACAGTGCTTTTACGACTAGGATCGTTGGAGAGCTCATCTGAGCGCACATCATCTTTAAGCACCACGCCATACGCGCATCGTGCAGAAATGTGTTTCAGGTTGATGGATTCTTAGGATAAAGTCCAAACATTTAGAGGCTAAACTACCTTTTCTCTGACGCATGCCTGTCCAATGCTGCTCTAATGGAGATCAGTCTAAGTTTGACTTTCTGTTGACCTTTTGCAAAATATTGTAAATCACTAGCTATTGTAGCATTTCTTTAGAGGCGATCCACCTGAAAGATCACTTTTCAGTGCTGCAATGACAAGCATGTACCACTAGAGTGTGTTCCTGTTAGCTGTGTGCAACACACTCCGTGCACCCAAAACACTGTGCAATAACAAATCATCACTCATTGTTAGCGTAAATTAGTCAATTATAGTAAGGAAGTTGGCAGACTCATAAGACACAGGCATAACAACATTTTCCAGAACAGTAAACCGTATTGCAACAGTATTGTGTTCATCTGAGTTTATCTTTAAATGTAAATGTATTTCATATTACATATACATGCTAATTTCATTCACGTTTCCTTCCGCTTCCGCACCGCTTTCAGGCAGTATGTACAAAATGTAATCAAAACCATGGATTTTCAGAAGTGTACATGGTAACTTGATAAATCATCACTCTTTAATCATTTGTGCAGATGTGCATTTTATCATAATCCATGACTACATTACTAAAATACAATAAGTCTCACTGTGCTAATGCAACATCTATGCAGTTCTTATACTTAAAGCTAGACATGTCATACACTGGATAATCATATCAATATGAAGTCTTAAATATCCTTCTCTATATTTATAATTCAAAAGAGGAAAATTTTGCCTGTTTTCTTCCCACATTTTATATGTACAGAATTACCTTAAATAAAAATGTAAATGGTATGTGGGCACATATTTTCTGGGATTTTTCCCACAGCCCTCTACAGGTCATACCATGGCCATTCAAAACATTCTGCCTCTAATTTACTAGTGTTTGTTTTTATTACATAATATAACATCTGGTGATTGAATGCTTTCTGACATAAAGTGCCTATAGAAAATATTAATACCCATTTGAAATACTAACTATTGTGTCTTACAGCCTAAAATCAAAACCCATTAAAATATATTTTCCAGTTTTATGTACACGTTTTAGTACATTCAAGTAATGGGGAAAAAAGGCAGCAGTTCTGAAATGTCATAAAAATGAAAAACTGGAATAACAAAGTTGGGGAAAGTGACAGTCTCCTGAATTAATACTTTGTACAGCCACCTTTTTCTTTAATTCTAACCCTCAGTATTTGGATATGTCTCTACAAGACTTTGGAATTTGTACATTATTCCTTGTAGAATTTTTCAATTCCAGTCAGATTTTGTGGTCAGGTAGCTGTTCTCTTCAAGTCAATCTCCAGATTGTCGATCAGATTTAGGACAGGTCTCTGATTTAGCCACTCAAGGACATTCACCTTTCAGTCCTTAAGTCATTGCATTATTTGTTTGGAGGCATGTTTAAGGCCATTTTTGTGCTGGAAGGTGAACCACCTGTCTATCTTCAGCTGTCTAGAAGAGGGCCGCAGGTTTTTCAATCATTTGATAAGAACATTCTACGAGATACACTGTGAAGGTTCGCCTTAGTTTACATCAACAACATACCAGTTTTTACCCAGTCTTTCCAAGTATATCTCTCATGAACATTAGGTCCTCTGGCACAAGCTTCAGAACAAGCTCTCTATTAAAGCCGAGAAATGCGAGTTCATGTGCACATTCCTCGGCTACCTCATTTCACCTACAGGCATCACCATGGATGATGATAAAATGAATATGGTACTCATCTAGCCACAACCCAGCTTTTTAAAGGATTTTTGACACTTTTTTGGGCTTCACCATCTTTTATAAGCATTTCATCCCCAACTTCAGTAGCATCACCATCCGTCTTCTATCGCTCAGTAAAAGTAAGAAGTCTTCCAGAGGAATTATCATGCAGACCGAGCCTTTCTGAAGAAGTGAAGAAGGCATTCACCACTGTGTCCATATTATGGCAAATGGTTTCAATGTGGTCCTTTGCTGTAGTGGTTGATGTCTCGAGTTTAGGCATAGATGCCAACCTCTCCCAATAATGAGGTTCTTCTGCTAAACTGTTCTCTTTGGCCTTTTTCCCCCATAAGCTCTGCCCCATGGAGCATAACAATGGGAATATAATCTGTCACTGGAAACTTATCACTTTCAAACTCATCCTGGATAAGTGGTGAGTGGGCTTTCTTGATTTACACAGATAACAAGAACCTTGATTATCTGAAGGGAGCCAAGAGGCTGGACCCCTGCCAGGCCCAGTGGTCATTATATTTCTCATGGTTTCAGTTTACCATCTCCTACTGTCCTGGTAATAAGAAGCAAAAGGTAGATGCGCTGTCTCGTATTTATGCCTGTAAGTAAAGCTCGGACTCTGCACTCAAGACCAAGATCAAGAAAGGGTCTGAGATTGCCAAAACTTGTTCATGCACTCAAGCACAAGGATGGGTACGGCCTAGAGCAGCACTGTTGGGTGGCTACCCAGGATGTTCTGCCTTGCTCTCATTCAAAAATTCCATGTCATGCATCCTGACAGTCCGGCTCCTTGCCTATGTGGGCGACCACCTTCGCATCCTTTTCCTTGTCTGTGTAAGACTCCTCATTTATATATTATTGTTTATCTCTCTCTACTGATCTTTTGCCTACTGACTAGTGCAAAACTGACGAGATTTAGATTGTTTCTGTTTATTTGTTGAAGAAAGTGCACATCAATTAATTAATGTAGTTAAGAAACATTTTTTTAGTATTCATTTGTGCTTAATTTCTCATCCATGGCAGACTAACATCTACTGTCACACTTTTTACCAAGTGGCACCAGTTGCGTCCCAACACCTGACTGACAAGCAGAGGAGGACAGCTTTGCACCGGTATTACTAAACTAATAATCTGGTATCAGTTGGCCTCTTTTAACACGTGTTGAATGCTTTTGTATGCATTTTAAAGTGCACTGTGTTAAATTTACATTTACATTTACAGCATTTAGCAGACACCCTTATCCACAGCGACTTACAATCCAAGCAATTGTGGGTTAAGGGTCTTGCTCAGCTTGGCAGCGGTGGGATTTGAACCCTGGACCTTCTGGTCCATAGTCCAGTACCTTACCCACTAGGCTACTACAGTCCCAATCTTGCTGTAGTGATTAAAGATAAACTACAAAAACACTTAAGTGGTTTGTTAACTACTAGACACCACCTCCCATGTACATTTACCGAAGTCCTTGAATTTAATGTGACAGGTGGAGTTCCTCAAATTAGCTGGACAGGATGTAACCTCAGCCAGGAATCCATGTCAGTATTAGCAGTAGGCATCTGCAATTCATATTATATGCTATATCATGTTTAATGATGGCGAACAGCTGTCCTCCTCTCTCAGATTCACTCAAATGTTAAACATTACTGCATTCTGCAAGTGCAGACCACCCTACAGAATATTTAGTGTCATGCTGTTTCTTCCTTCTTTTTTTTTTAAACTACTTGTGTTTAGTTGATTTTGATCATCCCTTGCTAGTTCGTCCTCTAATTTTATTTACAGCCTTACACTTTGGTCATCTTTGCTATGAAACTTAATGACATATTTATCCTTAATGGCTGGTGTCAGTGGTGAACAGATAAACTCAGTGCTACACAATACTGACTGATTTTCTCTGGCCATATGTTTTCCAGTGTGGTCATTCTGCCCGACTGTGTGTGTGTGTGTGTGTGTGTGTGTGTGTGTGGTAGGCTACTGTAGTCACTGAATCACGTGGTTGGTGTGACAGTAGCTTTCTCTCCGCGTGAGTACCTCTGTGTGTAGAAATGGAGAACACGCGATCCCTGCGAGTGTCCTTCGGATATGGCGAACTGGAGCTTAACACCAGAAACAGGTTAACATTCGACAGAAAAGACAAAAACAATACACACGTAAAGTTTTTATTTTTTCTAAACACGAACGAGTCTCGCAAAATAGCCTAAAGTAGTCCAGGTAGAAAATTGACGCATCTAGGCTATAAGTAGTAAATTAGCAAACAATGCAGATGCGTTATGTGAACTAACCGTTTATCCTGCTTGTGCTGTTTAATGTGGAAATGTGTGCAATAGGCTATAAAGGGCGAGAATAGGTGCAAAGAATGAATACGAAGTCGTATGGGCTTGCTTAAACATAACGTGTCTTAGCTGGGCTATGTGCATACATTTTCAGTCGTGTTCATATTGTTTTAGTGTACTATTTAAGTTTATCAACAGTTATCACGGTTTGTTAGTCCGTACGGTTTGTGTCAGAGGGAGAGGGAACGCCGGTGTGACTTGCGGCTCAATGTCTCTCCGTTTACAGCGACATAAATGGAAATACACTGAACACGCTTGGGAAAATGTACTAAACTCCGGTTTTAAGGTACAGACCGTTGCATACCTTTGGTCAGAGGAACATAGTTGTATAGAAATGCCATAATGGTAACAATAAAGCCACACTGTTGTACAAAAATAGACCTGAACAGTACCGGTACCTGGCACTGAAGAAGCCTGTTTGCGATAGTCGAAGACTTCTGATTGTGATTTTGAGTAGCCTAGATGGTCGTGTACGTCGCCCTACCTCGTTCTTCGGGTTCATTAGGCTAACCAACGGGATGTTACAGAAGCTCCGTCTGTTGAAGTCGAGGTTAGGCTTCGTGCGCTCCGTTACAGTCTCAAATATTGGCCGGTAGAAAGAAGGAAAGAGCAGCAGCTTTCTGTGTTTTGGCTCAGAGAGTGTGTATAAACGGAGTTGGAGTAAAACAGAGTATCACCGACACTCGCGGACAGAGGGAGGGGACGATGGAGGTTACGTTAAAGTCAGAAGATGCCCTCCCCTCATCAGATTTCTACCCCTGACATGGTGACACTTCTTCAGAAGTGCAATTTAGAAGTGTACACTTTGCCTCAGCCGACTGAAGCTGAAGGGAGCGTGGATGCTCTTCAGCAGGTGTAGTCAGTGAGTTCCAATAAATCCAGTTCTCTTGATAAGAGTTTGGACATTGTGAGCTCCAGGCTGCAGCATCAGAATCTTCCCTGGTGGCGCTCACTGTATATGCGCGCTTTGCCGGTGCCCAGGGCGCGTGACCAGCCATTGCTGGCGATGCAATGCCGCGCGATCACGGCGGCGATGAGAGTACCTCTGGCCTCTGGATGAAAACATCCCCAGGCCGACGGGCCGAGAACTACGGCCTGAAGGATGTGGAGAGCGGCTGCAGGGCGATTGGCAGCGCGGAGACCGGGAGCAGAGTGCGCGGAGCCCGGCTCAGTCTGCTCGGCAAACCGCTGGCGTACGGAGCGCCAAGCGGCCGCAGGAACGCGCGTTACCGCAAACTGCAGAACTACCTGTACAACGTGCTGGAGAGACCCCGAGCCTGGGCCTTTGTCTACCACGCCTTCGTGTGAGTGCCACCTTTCTTTTTTACTCACCTGCACCTGTTGCACATTTTTGATTGTTTCGGAATTTGCTCTCACAATATATTTAGTTCTCTTCTATTTATTCTCATTTGCTACTAAACACAATGTTTATAAGGAATTATCCTATATCATAACTAAATGTGAACGCAGAAAAAGTTAAAAGTCGAACATCCATTTACATTAGTGGCATATAGCAGTTCATCCGTTTATTATAGATATGACGTTACGTGTGTTATGCATACAGACAATGCAGTTTTGGGAGACTACCCATTTTCAGCAAGTAATTTAAGAACTACTGTCAGAAATATATCATATGAAAAATCGACACGTCTAATACCAACAATTATTTGAATTTAACACCATTTTCTGTTTTGTTATATACATTACTGAGAAAAGACTGTGGAACAAAATTATAGAAACAAAATTATATCTCATGACTGCATGTTTAATAACTTAATGAAGTAACCAAAACATGAATTAAATATAAACTAACAAGACTTAACGACTTAGATGGCAATTAAATTAAACTGAACTTTTCATTTTGTTCCCCAGTAAGGTCTTAATAATTGACTGTTTCAATCAGGCTTTTCTGTAAATGTGGGCAGAGAGCAATAGCGTGAGAGTGCTGGCCTTTGTAGTAAAAATTGTGCATGCTGGATTGCCTCTTTCCAGCAGTCAGCAGCTGTGATAGAGAGTACTGTGAACTTTTTCTGCACCCATCCAACATAAATCGCAGACTGGCCAGTCCAAATGCAAAACTGTCAGTTATGTTTGTGGTAAGAAGTAAATACATGCTCCTGTCAACACTTTCAAAGTATCATTTTAAGGGGCATTACAGTTGGGTTAAATGATATTTACTTAGGCTGCTAAAAAGTATGTACAAAACCATTCCATTTTGCAAGTCTTTTATGTAACCTTAAAGTAACGTCTGTGTGGAGACATTTAGGAGAGATACAAGCATATAGCACTCACCTAGAGTGATTTTACTGAGTTGTCTAGTTTTTATGCAGTTTTGCACAAATGTCTACTGATGTTTTTAAGTAAAGTATGCAGTGTTCATTTAGGTTCAACAAGGGCTAGGCAGTATGGCCAAGAATTTGTATCACAGTATTTTTAAGGATTCTACCAGTTTTCCGATATGTCATGGTATTTTTGTCCCAGGTCCCAGGTGGGGGATTGTTGGGGGGATAACAGGCTTGTTGTAGCTCACTCTACTGTCAGGAGTAAATATATATAAATATAAAGGAGTAAGTTATTTATAGCTATATATATATATATATATAATTTTCTATATTTCTGCATAAATATGACACCCTAAAACATCATCAGATCTTCACACAAGTTCTAAAACTAGGATAAAAGAGAAACCCAGTTAAACAAATGAGAACAAAAAATATTATACTTGCTGATTAATTTATTGAAGGAAAATGAAAAATCCAATTATACATATTAGTGAGTGGCAAAAAAGTATGTGAACCCTTTGCTTTCAGTATCTTTAGTAAACCCCCTGTGCAGCAATAAACTGCAAACTAAACGTTTGCTGTAACTGTGGATCAGTCCTGCACGGCTTGGAGGAATTTTAGCCCATTCCTCCGTACAGAACAGCTTCCAGCTCTGAGATGTTGGTGGGTTTCCTCACATTAACTGCTCGCTTCAGGTCCTTCCAAAAATTTCGATTGGATTAAAAGTCAGGACTTTGACTTGGCCATTCCAAAACATTACATTTATTCTTCTTTAACCATTTTTTTGGGTGTAGAACGACTTGTGTGCTTAGGGTCGTTGTCTTGCTGCATGACCCACCTTCTCTTGAGATTCAGTTCATGGACAGATTGTCCTGACATTTTCCTTTAGAATCTCTGATGTAATTCAGAAAAGAAATCATTGTTTCCATCAATGATGGCAAAGCCATCCTGGGCCCAGATGCAGCAAAAAAAGGCCCAAACCATGATACTACCAACCACCATGTTTCACAGATGGGAGGAAGGTTCTTCTTATGCTGGAATGCAGTGTGTTTTCCTTTCTCCAAACATAACAGCTTTCTTTTAACCAAGAAGTTCTGTTTTGGTCTCAGCCGTCATTAAAACATCCTTCCAATAGCCTTCTGGCTTGTCCATGTGATCTTTAGCAAATTGCAGATGAAGCAGCAATGTTTCTTTTGGAGAGGAGTGGCTTTCTCTTTGCAACCCCTGCCATGCACACCATTGTTGTTTAGTGTTCTTCTGATGGTGGACTCATGAACATTAACAATAGCCAATGGGAGAGGCCTTCAGTTGCTTAGAAGTTACCCTGGGGTCCTTTGTGACCTCACCAACTATTACACACCTTGCTTTTGGAGTGAAATTAGAGTCAGGTGTTTTCAATCAATGGGATTACAATCAGTTGTGAGTGGGCACCCTGTTTTATTTAAAGAACAGGGATATATCAAAGTCTGCTCTTCACAACACATGTTTATGGAAGTGTATCATGGCACGAACAAAGGAGAACCTCAGAAAAAGAGTTGTTGATGCTCATCAGGCTGGAAAAGGTTACAATCCAATCCACAGTCAGACAGATTGTGTACAAATAGAGGAAATGCAAGACCATTGTTACCCTCCCCAGGAGTGGTCAACCAGCAAAGATCCAAGAGCAAGGCATGTAATGGTTGATGAGGTCACAAAGGACCCCAGGGTAACTTCTAAGCAACTGAAGGCCTCTCTCACATTGGCTAATGTTAGTGTTCATGAGTCCACCATCAGTAGAACACTGTACAACAATGGTGTGCATGGCTGGGTTGCTAGGAGAATGCCAATGCTCTCCAAAAAGAACATTTCTGCTCGTCTGCAGTTTGTTAAAGATCACGTGGACAAGTCAGAAGGCTATTGGAAGAATATTTTGTGGACGGATGAGACCAAAATAGAACCTTTTGGTTTAAAAGAAAAGCGTTACGTTTGGAAGAAGGAAAACACTGCATTCCAGCAGGACCAGAACCTTATCCCATCTGTGAAACATGGTGGTGGTAGTATCATGGTTTGGACCTGTTTTGCTGCATCTGGGCCAGGATGGCTTGCCATCATTGATGGAACAATGAATTCTGAGTGATATCAGAGAAATCTAAAGGAAAATCTGTCCATGAACAACGAGCAAGACAACGAGCCTAACCACACAAGTCGTTCTACTAAAAAATGGTTAAAGAAGAATACAGTTAATGTTTTGGAATGCCAAGTCAAAGTCCAGAGTTGAAACTGTTCTGTACGGAGGAATGGGCTAAAATTCCTCTAAGCCAGTATGCAGGACTGATCAACAGTTACAGGAACGTTTAGTTGCAGTTATTGCTGCACAGGGGGGTCACACCAGATACTGAAAGCAAAGGTTCACATACATTTTCCTCTCACTAATATGTAATATTGGATAATTTTCCTCAATAAGTAAATGATTAAGTATAATATTTTGTCTCATTTGTTTTACTGGGTTCTCTTTATCTACCTTTAGGACTTGTGTGAAAATCTGATGATGTTTTAGGTCATATTTATGCAGAAATATAGACATTTCTAAACGCTTCACAAATTTTCAAGCACCACTGCACATATGGTGATAGATAGATAGATAGATAGATATAGATATAGATATAGATATAGATATGTGTGTGTGTGTGTGTGTGTGTGTGTGTGTGTGTGTGTGTGTGTGTGTGTATTTGTTTATTTATTACATGATTCACCGAATGCTCTGTTAAGAAAAATAGCAGGGGCTGCTGGCTTTTACCTGACTTTGTGCTGTTGCTAGCTTCTATGTCAAACTCTGCATATTCATTGGGGTGATGCTGTTTTAAATGTCTTAGTAAATCCGTTATTCTGATCGTTTTCGGAGTTGATCCTCCATGGCTTATTTTCGCCATGTACACACGTAGACAAAATTGTTGTTACCCCTCAGTTAATGAAAGAAAAACCCACAATGGTAACAGAAATAACTTTAATCTGACAAAAGTAATAATAAATACAAAGTCTGTGAAAATGAACAAATGAAAGTCAGACATTGCTTTTCAACCATGCTTCAACAGAATTATTAAAAAAAATAAACTCATGAAACAGGCCTGGACAGAAATGATGGTACCCCTGAAAAATGTGACCAAAGGACATGTTAAATCAAGGTGTGTTGACTAATTAGCATCACAGGTGTCTACAATCTCGTGATGAGTCAGTGGGCCTATATATAGGGCTTCTGGTAGTCACTGTGCTGTTTGGTGACAAGGTGTGCACCACACTCACCATGGACCAGAGGAAGCAAAGGAAAGAGTTGTCTCAGGACATTAGAAAGAAAAGCATAGACAAGCATGTTAAATGTAAAGGTTATAAGACCATCTCCAAGCAGCTTGATGTTCCTGTGACTACAGTTGCATATATTATTCAGAAATTTAAGACCCATGGGACTGTAGCCAACCTCCCTGGATGTGGACGCAGGAGGAAAATTAATGACAAATCAAACAGACGGATAATACGAATGGTAACAAAAGAGCCAAGAAAGGGTGTTTTGAATCTGTGCAGGGTACAATGAAGTCTCAAGACTAGCAAGGAATTCTAGAGAGAAATGTGCTGCCTAGTGTCAGAAAGCTTGGTCTCAGTTGCAGGTCATGGGTCTTGCAACAGGATTATAACCCAAAACACACATCTAAAAACACCCAAGAATGGCTAAGAGGAAAACACTGGACTATTCTGAAGTGGCCTTCTATGAGCCCTGACCTAAATCCTATTGAGCATCTTTGGAAGGAGCTGAAACATGCCATCTGGAAAAGGCACCCTTCAAACCTGAGACAACTGGAGCAGTTTGCTCATGTGGAGTGGGCCAAAATACCTGCTGAAAGGTGCAGAAGTCTCATTGACAGATACATTAATCGTTTGATTGCAGTAATTGCCTCAAAAGGTTGTGCAACAAAATATTAAGTTAAGGGTACCATCATTTCTGTCCAGGCCTGTTTCATGAGTTTATTTTTGAAAATAATTCTGTTGAAACATGGTTGAAAAGCAATGTCTGACTTTCATTTCTTCATTTTCATAGACGTATTCATTATTACTTTTGTCAGATTAAAGTTATTTCTGTTACCGTTGTGGGTTTTTCTTTCATTAACTGAGGGGTACCAACAATTTTGTCCATGTGTGTATGTTATCCAAACAGCACACTGCAAAAGTTTCCATGCAGGAGACATGTTTTGTGTTCAAAATGGATAACAAAACCCTTAGTAGTGTCCTTAGTCCATCAATCAGTAATACGGTATTTAGGGGGACTATCTAGTTGACTAGCTTAAGTAGCATTCAAAACACAGCCTAAACAAACCCTTAAACATGTAATGAAACTTTGAATTATGAACTGAATTATGAATTAATGTTAGTAACAGCACTGTGCTGTTCATGTGGTAGACCGGCACAGAATCAGTAATATGAGACCGCCTGAAGCTGATCACGCTAAAACCGGCCGAATAGGTTTTATATATGTATATAATGAAGGCTTTACTATAAGGTTTACTTCACCCCACAAAATTACACAAATCAGAATGCATGAAACTGTTGCCGAATGTAAACAAAGCGGTGCCTATTTTTGGCTGATGTATTTTCGCTCTGAATCAGTCTCGACAACAGTTACTGCGTTCATAATGTGGTTCTTCTTTTGCATCGCCGATCTCCCTTTATAATCCAGTTCTGTGTTCTGTTCCTTAATGTGATGGAGCTTTTCCAGCTGTTAACAGACTATTTCTAGCCTGTGGTGTATGTTATGCTACCTGGCTAGCGAGGTTTACCCAGCATGCTGTTCTGTGATGTAGTTCTACTCAGAGCTCAGCAGCGCTCGAATCGGCGAAAAATATTATATAATTTGCTGCCTATTTTTTAGCCCAGCCCTAGGTTCAACAGGACACAAGGTCAATGAGTTAGTTCACTGACCAAGGCTTTGCTGAGTTGTGAAAGGTAATGTTTATTCACTGGTAGCACAAGTTTTAAAGCATGTTCTTCAAGCTGCATCTCAGTCTAAGTAAGGGAGGTGAGCTGTCACTCGACTGGTATAATTGAGGCCCTCTGGTGACATTCTGGCATGGGAAATCGATTAAAACGTAAAGTGATACTCCTTTTCTATGTTGCATGCCTGGTTTTCAAATAGTGTTGTTACACTTTAGTTGTATTTACTGTATTTAATGCATAGTAAATGCCGTTTGTTTAATAGAAATGTGTTGGTCGCAGCTTAGTCTGTTATTAGACCGACAGAATAGATCCATTTAATTGTAATGGTCCCCTTGTTTCCCTTAACAATGCTACACAGGGAAACAGACACCATGAATACAGAGGATTGTAGTGTTGATTTGATGATATTTTTAATATCCAAAATTAGCTAACGCCAGTTTACACTTTTTAATTAGTTCTCCTCTAATGCACAACAGCTGTCAGCCTCAGAAGGTGAGGACTATCATGTACTTTCTACAAGACACAGGAAGTCAGCTTCCTAAGCTGATGAACTATGAGAGGGAAATGCCTTCCATCACACACAGGCAGCATTAGCACTTGTGTTGTCTTGGACTACTGGCAACTAATAGGTGTGCCATCACTGGGGCTGTTGATCTTACAATCTCATGACTGAGTGAGAGATCAACCATTTTTAACAGGTTACTAATTACACATACATTATATCTCTGTTTTTATATGTTTTGCATTGTTATCATCTGTATAACATTAAGCCAATATATATGGAGGAATGAAAATTCTCTTTTGACAGAAGTTATATATTTAGAATATGCATTACATGGCAGGGTTCAAAAATAACAATTGCCTGAATGCCCAGGGCAAGTAAAACCTGACATTGGCACAAAAAGCAGCACAAAAAGAACTTGCCCAGTTGTGTTGGGGTGCACAGTGTGTTAACAGAACAATGTAACTGAGGCCAACGTTAACTCACTTGAATATTTAATTCCTGGTCATGCAAAAAAGCCTTATCCAGTTACATGTCCAGTCAAAACAAACCAATGACCAAAGACAAGGAAAATGTCTGCAAAACGTGAATACGAATCAAGGCAAGTCCGCAGCTTTACATTTACATTTACAGCATTTAGCAGACGCCCTTATCCAGAGCGACTTACAGTTGGTACAGTCTTACAATCCAAGCAATTGTGGGTTAAGGGTCTTGCTCAAGGACCCAACAGTGGCAGCTTGGCAGAGGTGGGATTTAAACCCTTGACCTTCTGGTACAGAGTCCAGTACCTTAACCACTAGACTCCCACAGCAGCTTCATTCCTTTGTGGAAAACTTTGTTTTCATTGGTCGATTTTGACTCCTCTGTACACCAGAGAGCCGTAATATACTAACAAGACAGGCAAAAGTGACTGGAACTACAGCTTTTAGAAAACAATAAGTAGAGTGTCACCACAAATCACTTTGTAACATTGAATAGCCTCGAAAAAAGCCTCTAGCGGGTTGGTACCACTGGACATGTGCATATGATGGATGAACAGTGAAGCAGATTTCAAGTTGACAAAGTTAGTCACAACAGCATATCACATGGTTAAATGAGAAAGACCTTTCACCGACTATCCGCATGAGATAGACCTTCAAATAGAAATAGATAAGCGAAAAAGAAGATGATGATGGTACTGATGATGAAAATTAACTTAGTAGCCAATGTTTAACTGATATGACTTGCAGAAGGAAAGCTAATATAATGCGTGTGATTTATAGCTTTAACGTGAATGTATTTATAATAAAATAGAAATAATCTTAGGTCTTAGGAATTTGATCAGTTTTATTTAAAAACATAGTTTCAATCATTCGGTTTACCAATAGTGATCTGTGATGTTTTTTTTGATATTATGAAACCTTTGCTTATTTAAAACAGAAAGAAAATAAGTTGTCCGTCAGATTGTTGCAAAACTCGCTATGCAGTTATGTCTCAGGTAGACATGTAAATGATTAGAGGTGTGGTCTGATTAGACACTGGGTTTTGCCACAAGAAGGCGTAAATGTGCTTCTCCTGCTGCTCTATAAAAAGGCTCTCAGATGCTACTTTTGGGTAGTGTAACTCTTGGTGAGAGATCATTGCCTGCGAGACATGCCTCTTCGATACACTCAAAAACATTTTGTCCAGTTGACAGACATTGATAGGGGACGCATCATTGAACTGAGAGAAGCAAAATAGTGGTTTCTCGACTAATTGCCGCCATCTACTCTGTTCTGACCTAGCTGTTAGGAGTTGTTGGGGGCAATGGTCCTGTGAGGGCACCCACACAGAGCAAAAAGGCTCCTGATGGCCTAGTAGAGAGCATAATTTGATCCACCAAACATGCAGCACAGCTACCACAGTTTTGTTGTCCACCATCCAAACACAGATGGCACCTTCACTACACACCCTTGTCTCAGAAGGAAAGGAGGAACTTTATTGTCATGGTGTCCATTACGTGTCCTGCCATTGACAGCCAGACACTGTCACCTTCATTTGCAGTGGTGCTGTGAACAAGAAACCTGGACTGCTATGGACTGGAACCATATTGTCTTTAGCGACAAATCCAGGTTCTGTTCGGCATCCGATGACGGTCGGGTTTGAGTAAGGAGGCCTCATGGTGAACGCATCAATCCTGCCTTTGCTGTGAAGTGACAAATGCTAGTGTGACGATCTGAGTCATTTCATACGACAGCTGGTCACCACTAGTAGTGATACATGGGACACTAACACATGTTGCCTCTCATGGCAGGGCTTCCAACTGGCATTTTTCAGCAGGATAATGCTCGTCCACACACAGCAAGGTTTTCCCAGGATATCTCCACCAGATTGGAACACTTCCTTGGTCTGCCCAGTCACCAAAGAGATTGCTAGTCGAGCATTTATGGGACCAGCTGGGACACCATCTTTGGCAACCTTTGAGTGTGCAAGATCTACAAGCCCAGCTGCAACATCTGTGGGAAGTTGTGTAAAAGAGGCATGTCTAGGAGTCAACGATCTCTCACCAAGAGGACCAAGAGGTACTACCCAAAAGTAGGCTTTTTATAGGACAGTAAGGGAAGCAATGTTATGCTTTCTTGTGGCAAGACCCGTTGTCTAATCAGACCACACCTGTAATCATTTACATATCAGCTGTAGACATAACTGCATACTGAGTTTTACAGCAATCCAACATTTCTATCTGTATGTACTTTTTTTTGTCAATGAGTGTATATTGTGGGAATTTACACTTATTTAAGCAGTAATACACGGAGTGCTTTAACATGAGATATTGCACGGGTGCCAATCATCAGCAGCTAATTCGAGCATCAGCAGCTTTGGTGGGTTAAGGCTTACAGACGGTGTTAATTTCACTGACGAATGATTTTCGTCATAGTTTTCCTCAACGACCCTTTTCTTTCTTCAAACGAGTTGATGACTAAACTAAAGTGAATAAAAACGAAAAAAAGTTTGGCAGAGATGACATACAATCAGATCTGATTTAGTTTTGTGGCAGGTATGGACAAGTTCAGAAAATATCCAATTATAACTTTAGTATATGTGGAGACAGGCGGGACAAGTACCGATCCAAAGCAGGAAGATGCACACATTTCATCTAACCCCGGGAAGACCGTACTAGCTCGACAATGTCAACACCTGGGAGAAACAGGAGAGTCGATGGGTGAGTCCCATTTCAGTCCCATTTGCATCCTTCTAAGGTTGCATTTGAAGACCGATTGCGTCATAGCGACACACCTAGGCTGTCCCATTTTGAAGGCTCCTTCATATGCGGCCAACAAATGCGCTCTTCTTTTCCCTGATAACGATACAACTGATGTATCCTTCGCCACCCAACATATCTCAAGGTGCATTGCGTGTTGGAATACAAACCAGAAATCTGCTGTAAAGCAAACTGTCTCATTTCAGTTCAGCCTTCGACGCGGTCTACGTGGTCTTCAAAGTACATGCCTTCATAGATCGTGTAGACCGCATCCTTCGAAGGATGCAGCCCCTGAAATGGGATGCAGCCGTTATATGGGCACGTTTCTCATTTGATGTCAAGGAAAACAAGACTCTTTGTAAACCATGTGGAGGTTGAAACAACATCTGCAGGCATGTCATCCTGACACTGCGGTCAGGCTATCTGCACCTAAATAGCGAATACAGTAGGGATTAAAATATGTTTTCACTTCGCCACATGGATATATTTTAACTTTGTCTAAAAACAAATTTGTCTATGAACTTTGTTCATACTACAGTGGTGCTTGAAAGTTTGTGAACCCTTTAGAATTTTTTAGATTTCTGCATAAATATGACCTAAAACATCATCAGATTTTCACACTAGTCCTAAAAGTAAATAAAGAGAGCCCAGTTAAACAATTGAGACAAAAATATTATATTTGGTCATTTATTTATTGAGGAAAATTATCCAATATTACATATTAGTGAGTGGCAAAAGTATGTGAACCTCTGCTTTCAGTATCTGGTGTGACCCTCCTGTGCAGCAATAACTGCAACTAAACATTTCCTGTAACTGTTGATCAGTCCTGCACACCAGCTTGGAGGAATTTTAGCCCATTCCTCCGTACAGAACAGCTTCAACTCTGTGATTTTGGTGGATTTCCTCGTTTCAGGTCCATCCACAACATTTCGATTGGATTAAGGTCAGGACTTTGACTTGGCCATTCCAAAACATTAACTTTATTATTCTATAACCATTCTTTGGTAGAGCGACTTGTGTACTTAAGGTCGTTCTCTTGCTGCATGACCCACTTTCTCTTGAGATTCAGTTCATGGACAGATGTCCTGACATTTTCCTTTAGAATTCTCTGATATAATTCAGAATTCATTGTTCCATCAATGATGGCAAGCCGTCCTGGCCCAGATGCAGCAAAAGGGGCCCAAACTGTGATGCTACCACCACCATGTTTCACAGATGGGATAAGGTTTTTATGCTGGAATGCAGTGTTTTCCTTTCTCCAAACATAATGCTTTCTTTTAAACAAAAAAGTTCTATTTTGGTCTCATCCTTCCACAAAACATTCTTCCAATAGCCTTCTGGCTTGTCCACATGATCTTTAGCAAACTGCAGACGAGCAGAAATGTTTTTTGAAGAGGAGTGGCTTTCTCCTTGCAACCGTGTCATGCAGGCCATTGTTGTTCAATGTTCTTCTGATGATGGACTCATGAACATTAACATTAGCCAATGTGAGAGGCCTTCAATTGCTTAGAAGTTACCCTGGGGTCCTTTGTGACCTCGCCAACTATTAAATGTCTTGCTCTTGGAGTGATCTTTGTTGGTCGACCACTCCTGGGGAGGGTAACAATGGTCTTGCATTTCCTCCATTTGTACACAATCTGTCTGATTGTGGATTGGTGGAGTCCAAACTATTTAGAGATGGTTTTGTAACCTTTTCCAGTTCTGATGAGCATCAACATCTCTTTTACTGAGGTCCTCAGAAATCTCCTTTGTTCGTGCCATGATACACTTCCACAAACGTGTTGTGAAGAGCAGACTTTGATAGATCCCTGTTCTTTAAATAAAACAGGGTGCCCACTCACACCTGATTGTCATCCCATTGATTGAAAACACCTGACTCTAATTTCACCTTCAAATTAATTGCTAATTCTAGAGGTTCACATACTTTTGAGACTCACTAATATGTAATATTGGTTCATTTTTCTCAATAAATAAATGACCAAGTATAATATTTTCGTCTCATTTGTTTAACTGGGTTCTCTTTATCTACTTTTAGGACTTGTGTGAAAATCTGATGATGTTTTAGGTTGTATTTATGCAGAAATATAGAAGTTTCTAAAGGGTTCAAAAAGCACCACCTTTCAAGCACCACGTTATATTTAAGGCGTATTTGGGTAACATAACTCCATTTTATACTATAATTATGAATAAATGCATATAGAGCATGCATCTGATCTTATATGTTTAATAAATCTCATAATATATGATGTATTCCAATTTGATTCTATTCTACAATATCTCATGAGTGTCCACACTGAGTTTGAAGCAGATCTTTGATGGAAATTATGAGTTTTGGTGACCACTTTACTGTGTGCTGTTATTATCAATGCATACATATAGACTAGAGCTTATATCCTAATTAGGTCTTATAATATATCATTTATTCCAATTTGATTCTATTGTAGAATGTTCACACCAAGTTTGAAACAGATCTATTATGGAAAGTTTGTGTAATAACACGTTAATGTATTCTTTTATTATCAATGCATATGCATGTAGATGTTTCATTTTAAAAGGGAAATGTTAAAAAAGCATTTACGTATTGCAACCTTTACATTTCTACTGTAGATTTTGTCGAATATAATTTAATTATAATTAGTCAACAAAACTAGACTAAACCTAAAAACAAAATTAACTAAAGACTAAATTATGACTAAAACTAATTTACGTTTTAGTCAAAAGTGTCTGACTAAAACTAAATCAAAATTTGCTGTCAAAATTAACACTGCTTACAGATGACATAACCGTGGATGGTGTTTAATGAAATGACACCAGCTAATGATGTCTTTGTGAGTGATGAAGCTGACTCAGTCCATTTTTGTTGATGTGACTAAAACTGATCTTCAGTCTCGTTGCTCTTCAGTTGAGCTGTGAATCCATTAAGAGCCCGGGACGTTTGATTTAAAATACTGACTTTGTTTCGCTTTTCCAGCTTCCAAATCCTAAAGGTGATAAACCTTCAGCTCAGGTTGGTCATTAATAGCTTCATCTTCCAAATTTAAATAGTTTTCAAAACCAGTATATTTTCTAAACTAATTATAGCTTTCATTTCGGCAGTGTTTTACTTGTGTCATTATAAGTTGGCTGCTTTTTAGGATGAGATTCAAGAGTGGCAGAGAAGTATGTGAGGGTGGTGCAGAACATGTATGAGGACATTGTTATGGTGGCAAGTTAGGAATGACAGAAGGGTTTGAGGTAGAGGTGGGATTGCATCAAGGATTGGTTCTGAGCCCTTTCTTGTTTGCACAGGTTGATGCACAGGTTGATGGACAAGATCAGACAGGAGTCTCCATGGAGAGAAGGGGAGTGAAAGTCAGTAGATGCAAATGGGGGATGTGTGTGTGAATGAGAGGGACAGCAGCAGAATGGTGCGGTTGCAATAAGCAGCGGTAGGTGAAGATGGATGAGGTTAAATACTTGGCTTTGAGTGTTTAGAGTAATGGAAATTGCGGTAGAGAGGAGAAGATGAAAGGGTGGCGTGGGTGGTGGAGGATGGTTAGAGTGATTTGTGATAAAAGGTTATCTGCAAGAATGAAAGGGAAAGTTTACAAGAAGGTAACGAAACCAGCAATGTTGTATGGCTTGGATGTGGTGGTGCTGAAAAAAAGACAGTCAGTGGAGCTGGCAGAGACAGAGTTGAATATATAGGTATGCGCCGTTTAACAACCACATTATGTTCTGTGAAACAGGTCGTTAACCAAACTGGCCATTAACCGGACATTACCATAATCACATAGTCTATTTATGCTACTCTAAGGTAAATATTATGAAAACTGTGTGCGACAATATGTAAATGCATTAGAGATACTGTTGAAAACATGACTGGAATCCTAAAATTCACAATAACTATAATCATTACAGTTTTGTACTGTTACAAGCCACAACACTTAAGAGGATGGTATGATGGACCTGGCACTTTTGTTTGACAGAAACCAAAAATGCATGGATAGACAGTATTACAAACAACACGATAGAGCCACCAGATGAAACAGAGACTCAACAAATGACTGTGAACCAGTTTATAAAGTTAGAGAGAATTTACAGGTAGGTGGGGGGATAAACAAAGGAGCACTACTTACAATAGGACAGGCACATGCACTTACAAATGCCATTTACAGCTTGTTACAAATAAGCAGAGGAAAGTCATTCACACAAGCACAAACAAGTGGAAAGTTACACACAAACTTGCCCAAAAAAGTCTCTAAACACAATTGAGCTAGAACAGCCTGTAGTCCAAACATAAGCTAACAAGCAAGCAAGCACACTGCTGGTAAGGTACTTACACATGCACCCACACACACACACTGTCGCACTATCCAGGTGGGGATTTTCCTTAGACAAATGACTACTGTAGCTAATTAATGCTACACCTACACCTACCCCTACCCCTAACCTTTACCTTAGTAACCTAAAGCAAATATTATGACACTTTTGGTTTTTCAATAGAAAGTTGCGATTTTTGTTAAAAAAAGCATTTGTATCCGTGGGGACCACCCTGCCAAAAATGTTAGATCTTTCTATCCTTGTGGGGACATTTGGTCCCCACGAGGTGATTTAAGTCAAAGTGAAGATTTATGGATGTGGTAAAGGACAAAATGCAGATGAAAGATACAAATGAAAGCTGTGGCAAGCCTAACAGGAGCAGCTGAAATGATAATAAGAAGAAAATTCCTAAACCAAATCATACAATGTGCCAAATCAATCATGGGTGAAAACAACTGAACCCATTGTCAGGCTCAGCCAGGTGTGAAAACTCTATTAGTATTTAAGAATTCTAATAATTCCTCTTTGAGTATAAATGTGTTACTACATTGCTTTGACCCCCAACAACTTTTATTTCATTGCACCTGCAAGACTGCAGCTAAGCACATTTTTCAAGGTTAAAGATGGATTCCTAGACTCATAACTTCAGTTCATCTACCATTCTATCATCTATGCTTGCCTAACACAAAAATGGTGTGATATTTCGCCAACTAGTTGTAATGTGCACACGTATTTCTCTAATTATAATAAAATGCCATATCAATTACTTTTGCCAAAATTAGAATTAAATGTCATATCAGTCACTTTTGTGAGTGGCTCGGTGGGTACTACCGTCACGTCACAGCAAGAAGGTCCTGGGTTCAATCCCAGGTGGAACAAAGTGGGTCCTTTCTGTCAGGCTGCATGTCGTCCATGTGGGTTTACTTTGGGTCCAAAAATAGCCATTGATGCTGAAAGAGATGTTAAATAAATCAAACAAACAAATAATCGCTTTTGCCTATCCTGTTGTGGTATACTACACACTATTTGATTTGTAAGCTCTGAATCATATTTTTAGATTTTTTTCTATCCATCTGCTGAACAAATTCCTTTTTTATGCACTGCCAACCACAGAAGAAGAAGAGTGAGAGAAAAAAATACTTATGAGTAATCACATAGCAGTGCTATTACAGTAAATAACACTATTGTGGTCTATATCTGTTCACCATGAAAAAATGAACCACGAGTCAATGGCACTCAATTCATTACATTGTGAGCAGGACAACTTACCCTTGGATGTCTTTTACTGAGTTTTTGAGCATGTTCATTACCAAGCTGTGTTTAATTGACTGTATATAAAATGTGTTTGAACATCAGATATACTTCTTTGCAACAGTATTTTGCGTCTGCTGCCATCCATGTGTGTACTGAACAAACACCATGAGTACAGGCCAAGCTAGGTGGATTTAAAGGGATTACATGTATTGAATCAAGACCACTAAATGACCTTAATATTGACATTAGGATTTACCTTGAATAGGTTTGTCTGAAAAGAACAAGACAGGCTGCAGTCTGTAGTGATTGGTGCATATGTTTTATGTAAAACATGTAAATGATCCATAGTAAATGGAATGGAATATGTAGTCAGTCACACTTTGCATGGGATTTCCCACAAACACTGCTTTAGGCTCGTACACCAGGTTCATACATAGCACATGCAGGGGAAGACTGCACAAAAAGACTTTAGCCTTTTTTACTCTTTCCTCAATGTGCTTGGGGAATAGATCTGAACAAAGCTTGTGCTTTTACTGATTGTTAATGTTCTACATTTGATGTTCATTTGTTGCCATTGAATACATTGGGGCAACTTTGATGTCATGATTACTTTGACTTTAACAGCACAGCTTCTTTCATTTGTGATGGCTCCCACCACTATCATAGTCAAAACATGTCGCTGGACATAAAAAACACAAGCTGCTAGTTTCTCACCAGTTAAGAAGGTTGGTGTACTATGGAAAACCAGCATTGGCTCTCACCCAATGGAAAAATGTTCTAAGACAAACTCAAACAAATTTAAGCAGAACCCATGAATATGTGCAACAGAGAGATGGTGATTAAACAGGATGTCATGCTTTTATTCCTGTAGAAGTGTGAATGGTAAGGGGAAAAGCTTTTTAAAGTGATGTCTGATTACCCTGAGAGGCACCTGACATTAGACAGAACTGAAAGACCATGGGCAATGGTGTAATCCACTCTGTCAGCCCCTAAGAGAAAATAAGCAGTACAAAATATAGTTTACAAGCAATACTGGCCATTCTGTTTCCAATTATTCTAATTGTTATAGATGCAATGTGGCATGCATTTACTGAATGCTTTAAAAGGAAGAAACATACTAGTAACTAATACAGTGGTACCTTGGTTCTCAACCATCTTGGAACTCATCGAATTCGGTTCTTAACGTATTTTGACCAGAAAAACTTGTCTCAGTTCTCGTTGGATGCTCGGTACTCGGCGCACTTGCTTAAACTTGTGAGTCGAGCTGACAACTGGCCAAAAATCGATTCACGATTCATGATTCCTCATTCAAGATTCAGTACACAGTGATTCAGTGGTTCAGATCCACAATAGCGGTTTCCCAGAGAAGATCTGCACATTTCCATTGTGTTTTTCTCTATTTTACATCTACAGTACTGTATTCTTAGTGCAAATAATTCTCCATGGATTCTAAAAAGGGTTGTATTGACTGCCAACCGAAAGGGAAACAGGAACTTAATACTCCAGAACACAGGCTGCAGTTAACATTAGCAGCTATGCTAGTGCCCTGACTTCACTAATACAATAAGTGTTGCTTTTACTTTTGACTTTCGATCCATTACTCACTACATTGCATGAGATTTTTCAACAAGTTATTATAAAATAATCTTTGTGCTAATGGTTTTGGCCAACTGTAGGTGTTTCAAATATGAATATACTTATTATTACTTATCGTAATATCCTTTCCAAATCTCTGCTAAGGTACAATATAGAGAGCTAAGGTACAGTATAGGTACAATATAAACTCATCACTTCATAATACAATTAACTATTTAAGTTAGGCTGGATTTGTAGGAACATATTCCCATCATAAATCAGAGAGCACATGTGCAGTACAACTCCATTAATGCATATAAAGCCTTATACAGTGTGTATTTTATGGGGGTCTGGAATGGATTCATTTAATTTACATTTCTCCATGTGGGAAAAATATGCTTAGTACTCGTCGTTTTCAGTTCTCGACCAGCCTTCTGGAACAAATTAATGACGAGAACCACTGTATTTCAATTAAAAGATACTGTAAGACAATGTATCCTAGTGAGTTTCAAGGGCAGCTCTTTCAGATCACTGAGTGCAAACTAAAAATCTGACCAAATCTATGAAATTATCTTTTTTACAGTGTAAATGATATATTTTTAAACGATATATTTTTCCTATATATAGTATAGCTATATATAGTTCCTAACCTCACCAAATAGAAATCTCAGGACTCAGTATGAAACAATATCAACTGTATGAGTTAGGATGAGGTTAGTATGCTTACAAATGTATATAATTAAGCTATTTATACAAATTTTAATGTTGCCATCACTCATATCTGAGTTCATACAAATTTTGCAAGTGATCAGTCTGTTATTATAGCACTTATAACTAACAATAATTAAATCAGTGATGAAAAAATGAATTAGAATCTCCTCCAGTACTCGCAAAAGGAGTCTACCGGATGTTTTATCAATCATGATATGAAGTTATTAGCAAGCAGAAAGTAGTGTAGATGATTAGGTGTAAGACATAGAAGAAAGTCCTTATAATTTACTAATTTGTAGCTCTCCAAGTTTTTGCTCAGTAGTTTGTGTCCAGATGCAGGATTTGCTCTGCGCATTACCAGAGGTCATGCAGTCATAAGGAAGGTTCAGTGAGTTCCCTTTTGATCACCGCCGGATGGTTGCCCCTTCTGCTTCCTTCATTTAACTTTTATTCATCTTAATTATGACTCAGAGGTGTTTCTTTTGGACATTTTTGTCCATTTTTGGCACGTGTGCCTTGCAATTTTAGAATTGCACACTACACCATGGCATTTTTTGGAGTGCATTAAATGGTGATTCTTTCTTTCATTTTACAAGAGTTGTTACTTTCTGCTTTTACAGTCCTTACCTGCTGATGTGGTTTATGTAGTAGCTATTGCTGTGCAGTTCTTTGCTGTAAAATAATATAAAAATGTATAATATTTTTGCCATATGGTTTTTCTTGCCATTCTAAATTGTATTTCCACAGTAAGCAGGCAAGCGAGTTTTTTATTTTTAACAGCGCCTAGTGATTACAGGTAGAAATACTTGTTTATACACACACAAATCCGGATTGACAAAGGAGTAGAGTAGAGTTGCACATGAGAAGATTAGAAATGGCATACCTTTAACCTCACAATTAACTTTGCCAGATAGATTTTTAGCTTTCACATTACCTTGCCATTTATGATCAAAGTTACTTACGCATTATCAAATCTTGAACTGCGACAATGCACATGTTCACCAGGGTTTTAATTTTTTGAATGGCATTTTATGATTAAAATGTAACAATATAATCACAGCATGCAACATATGTGCCCATTTCCTGGACTGCTACTGCTTTTTTGCCCTCTCTTTACCAAGTTGAGGAAGAATAAAAAGAAAGTTGTGGCACCACGAACACAGTTTTTTATTGGTGTTTTAAGACTCTGTGTTTGTTGTGGTGATTTTTCATGAAAGCCCTTTGAAGTGCTACAAGGATGGAATGTTTGCACATATGTTTAACTGCTAATGAAATATATTTAACCATTTGTCATCAGGAACATCAGGATCAGCTTATACAGGCTGGCTTGTTCTCCATGGTGTTCCATTTTATGTGTCAGATAAATAGAAAAAAAACTTGAACAGACTAGCACCAAATTTTTTAAATGGATGTCAAAGTGTCTGATCTACCTTATATGTGGCCCTTCAACAAGGAGCCATGTGTTATACCCTCCATTTGCAACCCATTTAAAATGTGAATTCAAATGAATACAGTCAACACCAATTCCTCTTTCAAATGCTGATTGTGTGAAACATCAGTCATTTAGTGATCTGATTATCTCATAACATACAAGATAAGTAAAGTAGAATATTTTCTGCTTCCTTATTCCTTAGCACCACCGCCTCACAGCAAGGAGGTCCTGGGTTCAATCCCAGGGTGGAGCGGCCTGGGTCCTTTCTGTGTGGAGACTGCATGTCCTCCCCGTGTCCATGTGGGTTTACTCCGTGTACTCCGGTTTCCTCCCACAGTCCAAAAACATGTGTGTTAGGTTAACTGATTATGCTAAATCGGCATTGACTTGAGTGTATATATATACTAGTCTTGATCTAACCTTGTGTGTAGATGTAACTTTGCGTGTGTCGCTGAAATGGCCACCAATGTTGATAGCAATGTTAAATAAACCAAATAAACAAACAAACTGATACCTAATAACCTAAAATGTGACAGCTTTCTCTGTGCAGTGAAATGTCTTTCATAATGTGTCTCTACTCTAGGATCAGTTTAAAAATCCATGTCTGTCTCACCTTATATAATAAACACTTCAATTCAGTACTCTCAAGCTGTATGCCAATACTTTATCTTAATAGTTATCAACTGATATTTATAAATACACTCATATAATATCTTACTGCTATTATAAATAAAGTCTGATGGTTTCCATTCCCAAACTGGAGATTTTCCATGTACCAGCTCAACTGCACTGGTACTCGGACTTCAGTAATACATACTGTAAATGACTTTTGTGAATGAGGAACACAAACAAGCCAGTGAGGCCTCCAGGGCACACATAGTGTAGTTAGATGTAAAATGAGTGTTATATTGAATTTTCTGTCCTCAGAAAGAGTTATACTTTTGAACCATTCATTGTTGGCTTACTCCTTTCCACTTATTATTTACAGCATTATTTTGTCACTTTCCATTTTGAATGTTATTTCCCCTACTGCTAGTTCATAATTACACTTTGTCACACAGACACAGACAAAGCTGTATTTCTGTTGTGTTGAATTATGCTTGTTTGGGCACTAGTAAAGTTTGTGGAGTAGAATTGTTGCTCTTGGCAGGTTTGCAGAAGATGGAAAACCAAGCGTCATAATAGTTTTTATTGGATAATTAAAATTGTTTTATGAGAGATTTATATATAACTTTTATTTAACCCTAATCCCTAAAGAATGAGGCACTTCAAATCTGCTTTCTGCATCTTGTTTCGAGGCACTCATATACGACTGTTCATTCCTGCTCCTGTTTGTGTTGGGCCATTGCACAATAATCTGAGAGGAGTTCACTCTTATTTGTGCTTCCCAGTACAGTGGATGGACCACCCAAACATGCATTCTACTCAAACCAAACACCAGAAATGTGATTCGGGACACCTAATCCAACAGATCAACCAAACTGGTGACAAGTGTCCAGTTCACATACACAAAAGAGGACGTTTTGTCTTGCTTTCACTGACCCTGTAAAACAAAGGAAGTGATGCCTCACTGAGATCAGGCACATGGTGTTGTCTTCAAAAGGGTACTGTATATTGTAACTCGTGGGTATCAGACATTGAAGAGAAGATGGATGGTTACTGCTTGAAAGAAGAGAGGAAACATTAAGCGATTAATGGAGGCACCCAAGATTAGATAAAAGCCAGAGAGTGAGTAGTGACTGGCAGTGAGTTACTACAGACTGACAGGAAACCTGCAGACGATCTCCAGGAGCTGGTGGCTTTGGTCACATGCCCCAGCACTCTGTGTGCCAAAAGGAAACAGAGACAGGGACAATGGCCGTATATTAGAGTGGGAAACCACACACATTAACTTTCCAAATGGGAGGTTAAGCACAGTGTAAAAAACAGTTTTGGCACTTATGCTACTGGATTATTGACCAAAAGTTCCAGGATTTAATTCCCATTACTGCCAAGCTGACACTGTTGAGCCCTTGAGCAGACCCTTAGACAATAATTACTTGGATTTTACACACAGTATGATTATATCAGTTGTCTTTGGATAAGGGCATCTGTTCATTGCTGTTACTTTAAATTTGCACCACCACTTTGAAGTCCATGCAACTTGCAGCTTGAAACCAAACTCAAACTTCACCATGCCAGAGGTGGGATAGGAACTGTTGCAAAAAGGCAGTTTGTGAAACTTCTTCCCTCCTAGATATTACACAATCAACTGTGAGTGGTATTAATGAAAAGTGGCAGAGTTTAGAACCCACAGCAATTCAATAACTGCAGAGTTCCAAACCTGCTCTAGCATTAACATTGGCACAAAAACTGTGTGCTGAGAACTTTATGGCATGAGTTTCTATGACCAAGCAGCTGCATGCAAGCCTTACATCACCTAGCACAATACTAAGGGTCGGATGAAGTGATGTATAGCACGCCTCCACTGGACTCTGGAGCAGTCAAATGTTTTTTTACTGTGGAATGATGAATGAAGCTGCTCTATCTGGTAGTCTGATGGTTGAGTCTGGGTTTGGCAAATACAAGGCAAACGTTACCTGCCTGATTACATCGTGCTAACTGTAGTTTACTGGAGGAGGGATAATGCTATGGGGTTGTTTTTTCAGGGGCTAGCATATGCCCATTAGTTAAAGTGAAAAGAAATCTTAATACTTCAGCATACCAAGACATTTTTGACAAATGTATGCCTCCTACATTGTGGGAACAGTATGTGGAAGGCCCTTTTCTGTTCCAGCATTACTGTGCCCCAGTGCACAAAGCTAGGTCCATAAAGGCATGGTTGGGTGAGTTTGGACTGTCCTACACAGAGCCTTGAACTCAACGCTATCGAACACCGCTGGGATAAACTAGAACAGAGATTGTGAGCCAGGCCCTCTCATCCAACATCAGTGTCTGCCCTCACAAATGCTCTTCTGGCTGTATGGGGCAAAATTCCCACAGAGACAGTCCAAAATATTGTAAGACAAAGCCTGCCCAGAAGAGTGGAAGCTGTTATAGCTGTAAAAGGGGGACAACTCCCAACTTAGATTGGGATGTCATAAATTCTTCTGTAGGTGTCTAGGTGTGTAGGTGTGGGTGTAGGTGTGTAGGTGTCTCAATATACACTCAATATATATATATATATATATATGTATATATATATATATAGTGTGTGTGTGTGTGTGTGTGTGTGTGTGTGTGTGTGTGTGTGTGTGTGTGTGTGTGTGTGTGTGTAAAGTTCCCTTCTAAGGTCTGAGAATGTGAAGTGGCAGTCTTTGTGAAACAGCTCTTTTCTGATAGGAATCTCTACCTGCTTTCCAGCTGCACTCCAGTTCTCATGGTAACACATAAAATTCTGCAGTGTATGAACTCTCTGTGAGATGCTGTTTAGGCAAAGGTTTCTTTTATCTGCTCAGTTTCTTTGTACTTAATTTTTTATACAGTGATTATTTTTACTACCCTACAAAGCATTTTAATAATGTGTTAGAAGGAAATTTGGAGTAAGGAGTGTAGGTAGGTTTTGTGAGCTATTTTATAACTCTTGGTAGAATAAGCAGCTGAGCACTTGTTTGGTTCCATAGTTGTGGACCAGCAGGTGGGTTAGTTTTATTAGGCTCTTGCCATCCCCAGGCTCCTTATACTTATATATACTTAGTGCTCTACCACTGTTGTACAATTTGCAGTTTGTAACTTAGTCTGTTTGTATGATTTAAGGTAAATACACAGGCATGAACTGTGTCCATTCAGTTTTCCACAAGCTTTGTCATACAGTATAAGTCATGGCGTGTTGCAAAATATAACAGCTTTTAATTGCTTATAAATTTCTCTTACAAGTGTTCTGACATCATGTATCACATGAAAAATGGAAAGAGTGGGCAGGGATTCCTAAATAAAACCCCAAATGACATTTCGGGTTGCAGTGACAAAGTCGCTTTCACACATATTGAAAATCATGATTTTTGAGTGTTCTGCAAAAATAAGTTACAAGTAACGTAGTGCCGCCGGTGGCTTTTGGCAGGGTTGAGCTTGTACAGGCACAATTATCCATACTTGAGTACCTGAGTAGCCTGGCGCTCTAACATCGACACAGTTGTATGCATGCGCTGGACAGAAGGGCAGTGGACCAACAGCATCGGTGGAACTGTGTTCCCTGGTATAGGCTAACACAGCCCCAGAGGGACTTACAACAATGTCCAAGAATTGTATAGTGAGGGCCTTCCTTAAGGGCCCAGAAGTGGCAGCCTGGCCCTTGAGGTCCATAGTTCAGTACCTTAACTGCTGCATCATCACAGCCTCCTGGTCAGGTTGAGCATAATTAGTTGTGTCTGAGGGTTGGATCTTTCAAAAGTACTGTTTACGATTAAACCTCACTATGTGAATGTACCTCATACTGGAAAGTGGTTTGGATAGCTACTCTTCAGAAAGTTGTTAGCCAAATCTCCACTGATTAGAGGAAACCTTACCTCATTTCAGCATCTTCCAAACCCAGCCTCCATTAAATTATGGCAGCATAATATTGCGGAGCAAGGGACTTTCTCGTTGAGCCTCCTGTCTGTTATCTGCGGATTGGCCAGAACTTTCCCTCTATACAATGTGCAATGTCTTGTTCCTGTACCAGTACTATTTTAGACATGTTCTCTAATGCATTTGTGATGTAAAAATGAGGCTGTGTTTCTGAAACTGTGAACTGGGTTTGTCAGAGTATCAATGCTGTTCTTAGTGCAGATGGCTTTGTTAATTCCTCTCCTCTCTACTGCATAGGTAGCTATGATTTCAACCAGCTTACACAACCATGTAGTTGAGAAGCCTGGTATGCTGATAAGTCAGACCTTTCATGTGCACTTTTCATCTCCTCAGAATCTTACTAATAGCCTCTCACATTTCTTTTGTCAAACTTCATATCATTCTGAGCAATGAATCATACCTCCTAGCACTTGGGCACGTATTTGAATTTGAAAATGAATTATGTTTTGTGAGAAAGATGTCTCCTGTCATGTTTCTTATTCTATAGGTATGTTATCTATAGCCTAAATTGCATGGCTTGACACTGACTTAAGAAGCCATGACAATATTTAATTTTTTACTTAGGTCAACAGACTTTTGTTAGTTTAGTTAAGAGAACCAGCCATAGGTGTGGGGAATGGGATGCTGCTGGGACTAAACACCACACACTTAGTGATTAGGCTGTTTGGTTCAGTCCCACTGTAAGTGCCCCCTTATGTTCAGTGGGTTGCCACCCTAATTAAATGTATTCCCATGTGCCTGGAAACAACATTTTTGGTTGTTTCCTTTACATATCACAGGTTATTGGGAAATAGGGGTTTATAGCACAGCATCCGCTATGATATGAGCCCTTGGAGCAGGGTGGGTTAAGTGCCTTGCTTAAGGGCCCAACAATGGCAGGCTGAATTGGAAGCACCGATTGTATGCTCCTTATGTGGTGTTCATGTCTTCCTAATAGGTTTCATCATTCACTGCTTGGTCCATTGAGAATCAAACAATAGCCACTGAATGTTTGTCAGTGTTAAAAGGAATGGAGTAAATGCTTTTTTCCGTCTTGAAGTAATTGCTGAATTTAGGGTGTTGTGGTCAGCTCATAAAGTTGCAATGCTTTTATCTGCTCTTGTTGTCTCTTTTTTCCCTGTGTCATGTTTTCATTGTTTTTTCCATTATAAATCACTTTTTATTTCATAATTAAGAAAATTACTTGGCCTAATAATACAGAATAAAGAGAACACGCCTTTTGCCTTTAGTGCAGATGGTTTCTAATGTGTGCTATAACTAAAATTACAGGGCAAGAGTAGATTAAAACCTTACCGTTCAAAACAATATTCTCAGCAGTTTGTCATGTCATCATTAGCATGCAGCTTTGTTTATGACCATGGCTTCTGGCTACAGAAGCACTGTGCTACCACTTTTTTCATTTCTTACTTCATTCATTTATTTTGTACAGTGAATACATTTAGTTTAGATATCATATTAAGAGTTATAGGTTATTTATGGTATGGCTCTTTAAGGAACCATGTACAATAGAAGATATTTATGCAAAAAAAAAAAGCAGCATGTACCCAGTTCAATTCAGGCCTGAGCAGGGGTCGCTATTGCATTGCTACGGAATAATTCCTTTGTCTGGCTTCCTCTTCCTTGCAGTAAGTTGTGCCTGTGGGATTCCCAGCCTGGCCAGAATAAATAGTATAATAAATAATATAGTTAAATAATACACATACAACTAAGCTCGACCAAATACGAGAGAACAGGCATGCAGCCAAGGTCAATCTTCAAGATGCCAAGGCCAAAATGGAAAGCAAAGTGGAAAGCAAAGTGCAGAAGAGCAGACCTTGAACACAGTGGGACAAAGGCTTGGAAAACGACAAGATTATATACGGAGATAACACGCAAATGTTTTCAACAGTTAGTTGGCCTTTTAAGATTTTCCAGTCAGTCCTTAATATGCATTTAATGTATCTGTACAATAGGACATGAATGTTGTCTATTTGTATGACTATACTGTTCATCTCTGATGCTGCCCATCAGCTTTGTTCTCTGTTATTCCTTTCCTGTGTCAACATGTAAACAGAAATCCATGACAAGCAAACACTCCATCACTCATTTAACACAATGTGACACTCCTTTCATGATATATTTGTCACACAGTCATTTATCCAGTTTTATTACTTTGTACATTATATCTAGTTTATTGTCTTTTAATTTAACTTTAATCTGCGATGAAATACAGATTCGTTTAAGTGACTATGAACTGTGAACATGGAAAATAACTTTCAAAATGACTGCTTTGTGTGGATTGGAATACCCTATGGTCAGTCTCTTTATAAGTATCTATCTTTTTGACTGGCAGACTCATGGTTGTCTTGGAAACTGGATTTTGTAGGCTGTATCTTGCTGATTATTCACTGCCCTTTTAAGCAGAACTGCATGCTGTGAAGTGCTCCTATAGAATACTTGGTCATTATAATGAATTGAAGCCAGCTAAGGACAGGCTTTTATGATTGCTCTATAGACTTGTGGAAACAAATGATCCACTGTCTCAGTGTCAGATTCATTTTGGATGAACATTGTGACATCAGTGGACACCTGGCTTCATCATTGTCTATTTAAAAAAACCAAACAGACCCAGTGACTCTAATGCATGCCCTGCCATGCCCTCACCATTTAACACACTCACACTGGACCATATCATACACTGGATGAGTTCATGAAAAATTAGATCTTTATATTGACTAGGTTACTAGGCAAAGGAACCAAGACTGGAGGTTCTTGCCATTTTTCTTAAGAAATTAATTTAATATACTAATATTCAGCCATTTCTATGCCATGTAAACATACTATACTTTTGAGAGCTGATTCATTACTGCTGATACGTCATTATATTCTATATTGAGCTCTTTCTGACCACACACAATATCTCAACCTGACCATGTATCTTAAATGCATCACACAAACATAAATCTTAACGTCAGGCTATTCAAAATAAATAGTGTTCATTGATTGGGTACTAAAAGAGAAGAGCAGTTACTTGTCTTTCCCCAATAGCCAATTTGAGTTTATTTAGAAATGTAGAGAAAGGACTGATATATTATGTTTGAATGGATTGATGATATTCAATAAAAAAATAAAAAAGTTCAGTTCATAATTAACTTTACAAGAGTACTACAACACTAGATGTATTCATGAAATGCGCTCAGATTCCTTCTTGTTTGTGTCTGATTTGTAAACATTTGATTGTGTCAATCAGAGCTCCATAGTAAAGCCAATAAAATCAATTACAAAATAAATCACTTTGCCCTCACTTTTCACAAGATTCCTCAGTAGAAATATGCTGATCCACATTATTCAGCTGATCTATTGGCTTCAGTGAAAGTGGGAGGTTTTTGGTATGTGTGAGTGTGTGCCTTAAGCTATGTGAAGTAATACATTATTAGCTAATGGTGCAACTAGTCGTCTTTATTAATATGCAGAGGTGATAACTGATAATGTAGATGTAATTATTTCATTTTACTTTTCACCTTTACCCAAAAACAAACAAAACCTTACACAGGATATACAACAAAATGGCTGTTCCTTGTGGAGTCTACAACTAGTTCATGATAAAGCAAATAATTCAATATGGTTGGAAAGGGCTTGTAGAAACGCACAAATCTCTTGGAGTACAATTCAGAGCATTGCTAAGAAGAAGCAAGTCTATGGCACCATCAACACCTTGCCTAAATTATGCCATTCTTCCAAGCTGCATGACCGAGCCTGGCTCATTTGCGCTTCTGATGCCATGTGGTAAAAGTTTTATGGTCAAATGAGACCAAGACTGAACATTTTGGAGCCTTGACCTAAATATGTGGATCGACTTGAAAAGAGCAGTCCATTGCTGCTCACTACAAAATTTGACTGAGATTGAGCAGTTCTGCATGGGCCAAGCATTGCTGGTAGAATCATATCCAATGAGACAGATGGCTTTTTCTTGTTACTTGGAAGTTGTAAGGCAAAATGTGTCAATAAAGCTAGAATGATATGTTTTGGGGTGTTGAGTTTGAGGTGTCAGGTTGGCATGTGCAAGGGGCATATGTTCCTGTGCTTTTTCTCCAGCTGAAGAAGCCAAAGTCGACAGTGCAAGCTAGCATTGCCAGAGGTGTATTATAAGGTGGCTTGTCATCAGTTGTAGTCTACACTTGCCATACTGATTACACATGTTGGACACACTACGGGTATGTGCCGCATAACACACATTTGCTCACATGTACCTCCGTGGTTCAATAAGTTTATTATCCTTATTGTCAATTTTATTAACCTACTTATCCCATATATTACCTTGCCAGATACATTAGCTGTTGTGGTACAGCAGTACAGTAGACAGCATATCCTCTGGTGCAGAAAGTTTTATTAAACACAAAGTTAATAAACACATGCAATATCAGTGTTACCATACTGAATTCTGAGCAGGATTTGACTGGTGTGGGCTCCTTATTAGGACCGAGATAATGATGCTAAGCAGGTTTACCAGGTGAATTATGTGCACTGGATCTGCTCCTCAGTGTGAGAACTGTGAATGGATCGTGGGACAGTTGTGTAACACTTTCTTTTTGAGGGGTAGTTTGTATTTGGGGCAGACAGCTGACGCATCATGGAGGGAGAAACAAGTGGAGTAAGAGGAGGTGCATTTTTGTGACCTAGCACGCCGGATAAACAAGGGTAGAATGAAGAGAGAGAAAGAGAAAGTGAGACAGACAGAGAAGATAGACAGAAGTAAAGAGGGTCTGAGCAAATCAATGCGGAACACTGAAGTTTGATGATTTTCCGCTCTTAAACAGTGAATTTTTATATCATTTGTATATCAGTATGTTGTGGTCAATGTTGATATTAACATTGATATTGATACTAACACGGTGCACTACAGCATCTCATATAGCATTGCTACGTAAGGTAATATAATATTTACGTTACTTTTTTTTAACATTTATGTCATTTAGCACACATCCTTATCCAGAGCAACTTGCAATTGATACAATCTTACATCACAAGCAATTGTGGGTTAAGGGTCTTGCTCAAGGACCCAACAGTGACAGCTTGGCAGAGAAGAGATTTGAAACCTGGACCTTCTGGTCCATAATCCTAGCCTAGTTAGTACCTCAACCATTAGGCTACCACAATAATATGGTGTTCGGACAATTTCACAGACCATATTTGTGGATGTAATAATACGCATGCTGTGTTTAGGAATGAAAATGTCGGTGTCTATTTAAGGCATCACCGGTACAAGTGGTAGAGGTATCCTCAAAGTTAAAAGTGGTAGCCTGTTTTTTGAAGTGCATGTATATGCTGTCATGGCCGTTGAGATGGTGTGCCATGAGATCTTGTCATGAGAAGTATAGAATAGATTTTAAGTTTTGATTTTAAATATCTTTTGATTGATTTTCACATGCGCTCATTGTCTGGGTGTTTTACCAGAGGAAAAGAAATTCCAACCTCTTATTTTGTGGCTCTGCACTTAACAATGGTTTCCCCCCTATATCATTCTCTTAGGGGATCATCCCCAGATACAGCAGCAGTGACCTTTGCTCAGCCTAGTCATGGACTGGCACCCCATGCACCGAATACTTCCATCTATGCCCTGTGTTCTCTGGGGATAGGTGGCATAGCGCCCATGACCCTGATCATGAATACTACACTTACACAACATTTTTATCTTTTATTTGGAACTTGAATAGATGGCCATTACTGTATATGTTCACATTTCACACGTAAATTAAGCAAGTCATTGTTTTCTTTGTTCGTTCTCTCCATGTCTCTTCATGGCTTCCCACATGGGCCCTGTGATGAATTGCCAGTTTGCTCGAAACAGCAGCTCCTGGGATCAACTCAGTTTTTTCCTCCTTTAGTCTGAAATGTATTTATGTTTCCTTTTTTGTCTCATTAAGGAATTTAAGAAGAAATGTTTGTGACAAAGTTGATACATAAACATTAAATAAAATCACCATGAAGCCTCCTGAGATATGAAAGTGCAATCGCTGAGCACTAAAATTTTCCTTTGGTTTATTATAATATCTATGTTAAATAATAGATAAATTCTAATTGCTTTTTTATTTTGGTAAATACATTGTCGTATTTATTTAGCTTTTTATGCACTTAACACTTAAGTTATACCAAGGTAATGAAAACAATGTGTGAACATTACAAAAATGATACTAAGTACAAAACAAAAATTAGTTTTTATATCATACATCATACAGTTATATCATATCATACAGTTACAAAACATATGTTTCACCTAATACTGCATTAACACTTACAATAAAATGTTTAGATCTTGTTTTATTTTTCAAAACATATTAAATAAGATAATGATATAAGAAACAGCATTAATGTACAAACCACTGCATATAAGTGTATAGGAATAAACAACACCTAAAAATGATACAGTTTGACATGTGTATCATCAAACTTCAACAAACGTGTACACACCCCATATAATTTCTACAAGCAATTCTCTGTGCTGCATGCTCTCTCAATCATCAGCAGTCTGTTGAATAGAAGTTGCTGTTAGAATGCACTGTTTTAGCATGACTGCAGGGTTGATTACAAATAAGTAACTGCAGAGGGAAATTTTGGTGTAACCTTAAGTATTTGATTAATTGTAAAGCAATTATTGTTATTGTGAAACATACAGTTGCAGAAATGTACAGTGTGTATTGTGGAAACAAGAGTCTTCAATTTGCACTGATGTACCTCCTAGCATTCAGCTCTAGACTGTAGTGTTTGAATAATGTAAGGAGTTAATCTGGGGCTCTTCATTGGTATTTCCTCTTCCTGAATGTGTCATTTTGTTGAAATGACCAGTATACACTGACTGTTTGGCGGATCAGATTAGGGTCACCAGTACAGAGATCTCTGCTAAACAGAGAGATTTGGTACATTTGATACATTTGGTATTTGAAGAGTCAGCAGGGCTAAAAAGAATCTATCCAGAGCAAAATGAGCAGTACATGATATAAGCCAACACAAGAGAAGGCTGAGTTCTCTGGGGACACCTTCATTTTTTTCTTTCCCGCTCTTTATCTTGACCTTTCTCTATTTACCTTAGTGTCTCTCTCTTTCACTGTCTCTCTCTTTTAATCTTTTATTCATTCTCTTTCTTTCTTTCTTTCTTTCTAATTGCTTTAAGCCTTATTGGTCACATTGTGCAATGAATAGCCATCTGTTGTGCTATGAGTGCACTTGTTGTGGTAGAAGTTTCAATTTCCCTTTGCCTGGTGTCTTTGTTTTCTATATTTTGTTATAGTTTTTTTTTGCTTTGGGGTTTTCTTATGTTGAATCATTTATTCTGTCACACAGTGTCCTCAATTGCAACTGTCTCTGTTTGTTTTCTTTCTCAAATAGTCCCACCTCAGTATGGAATTTGTATGTGAGGTTGAGGGCCAATTTACAGCTGTTTTTTGTCATATACAAATGTTGCTTCTCTCAAATTTGTCCCACGTGTAAGTTTATGAAGGGTGTGAAAAGTGACTGTCTGTGCTGGGAGACAAAGGGTTCTGGTAGCTAATTGGAAGTTGAAGAGAGAGAGGAAAGTAAGACACTCAAACAGTTTTTATTCTTAAAACATTTTTGTTTTGTTTTTGAAGCTGTTCTTTGTCTTTTGTTCCATGTCTTTTAAGTTCTTTGTCTTTTAAGGTCTTTTAAATTATATACCTGACATTATACTATTCTAGCTATGATTGTCTGTATTGTAAGGCAATAAGATTGTGCATGTAGAAGCAACATAAAACATAAAATGACAAAAATGAAAATTTAAATGACCAGAATATTTCAAGTACTTTTAAGTTATTGGTTTACTAATAAAATAAATACATTGTTGTCTTTAACAGTGTTCTCTACAGCAATGTTTCTCAACCTTTTCACCTCAAGGCAAATGCATTTATATCTAGAAAAACTTCACAGGAAAAAAATTGCATACTATTTATCTTTTGATTAAATGCTTACACTGAAAACTAAGAAATATAAAGTAATTATGTTAAAAAATGAATAATTTTCTTAGCTTTAACTCTGAAAAGAACAGCCTTAAACAGGTTTCTTGAACACCCATCAGTGTTTTATATGTAGTGGAGATAAATGTAACACATAGAATAACACATGGAATACTATTGCAATGTATTATCTGAGCATTTTAATTAAAAAATTACATTGTTTATCATTTGATAACACTTGATTTTTAAAGTTCTCAGCAGCAAAATGGTCAGATAATTAGCAATAATAAAACACACAGATTAAACAAACTTGTTATGGTTAGCATTTCCCTTTGATTTGAAGTGTTTTTCTTTTTTTTTCAAAAAATCTGTTTTTCACTTGGTAATTGCTTCAAACAGTTGATGGAAATTTCCCATTTAGTTTTTGTTCAATGTGAAACCAAATACAGGTTCAAATTTGGACTTTGACCATCCCAAAACATGAGCCTGATGGACTTGTTTTCAAACCACTTCTTGGCGGACTTTACAGTGTGAGCAATGTCATCTTAAAAATAGCATGCCATCGTTCCTCTTTAGAAAAAACTTTTCAGTTGTGTAAAGCAAGCCTGTCTGCATATTTTCCTATACTCCAAAGCATTGATTGACTTTTCATAGTGAAAACGCTCACCAGTACCAGCAGCTCCCCACACTGTGACACCTCTACCTCCATGCTTAATGGTAGCAGAGATGCATTCACTGCTGTATTTCTCACCAGATCTTCGACGACACCTCTCTGGACCATCATGAAAGTCAAATTGTGATTCATCAGTCCGCACAACTCTGCTGAACCACTCTGAATCAAACTTTCCATATTCTGCTGGAAACTTTATACTGTCCTTGAAGTTTTTCTTAGACAGCAATGGCTTTTTAATATGTCTTCTAGACAAAAAAAAACTACATTAGACAACCTTCTGGTTATTGTTCTTCTTGAAAGCATTTTGTTTTCAGATTTCTTGAATTCTGCTGACAGGTTTGAAGGCTTGTTCTCCTATCTGGGTAAATTTCAGCTAGGGGTCATCTGCGCTTGAAGAGACTTTGGGCCTTAAGAATAGAATAGAATAGAATAGAATAGAATAGAATAGAATAGAATCTTTATTGTCATTATACCAAAGGTACAACGGAATTATACTATTGACCAATATTTTAAGAAAAAAAAGACAGAAGATATTTTAGACCAATTTAAACACCCAGAAATGTGTTAGTTTGAGTTTTATATCAAGCATGAAAATCTCATGTTTTCATTCCTTCAAGATTTTATACACTCTTTGAAAAAAAAATGAAGCACCCATGACAAATGTGCCTCTATGACACATTTGCCCACAGCTGGGCCTGTAGATGTTCCACACTTATTGTTTGCCGGAGCTGCCGTCCCAACTAGTCCCATAAATACTCAATTGGCGATAAACCCGGCGACCAGGCAGGCCAAGGAAGGAGACATTCCTGTGAAACACTTGCTGTGTGTGGGTGAGCATTATCGTGTTGTAAAATGCCAAGCCCTACCATAAGAGGCAACACATGTGGCTGCAGGATGTCCTGCACATATTGCTGAGTTGTTATTGTCCCTGGTATCACTACTAGGGGTGGCTGACTGTCGTATGCGATGGCTCCCTGGATCATCACACCAGCATTTGGGGCAGTGTGTTGCTCCACAGCAAAGACAGAATTGAAGCGCTCACTACAAGGCTTCCACACTTGAACCCAACCATTGTCAGATCCCAAACAGAACCTGCAACGTCACTGAAGACAATTTGGTTCCAGTCCATAGCAGTCCAGGATTCTTGTTCACAATACAACTGCAAATGAAGGCGATGATGGCTGGCTATCAATGGTAGGACACATAATGGATGCCATGACAACAAATTTCCTTCTGCTAAGTGCCTGGAAATGGTCTTGGCACAGACAGGGGTGTGAAGTGAAGGTGATTGAATGGTGGACAATAAAACTGGAAACTGCTCATGCTTGTCAGGGGATCAAATGATCCTCTTTCTGGTGGTCTGTCTGCGCTATTTGGAGCCTATTTGCCATTTGCGTGTCCCCTCATGGAACCACTGCTCTCAACACCTCCTAACAGCTAGTCAGAATGGCTTAGATGGTGGACAATTCTTCGAAACGACCATCCTGCTTCTCTCAGTCCAATGATGCGCCCCCTCTCAAAGTCTGTCAACTGGGCAAAATGTCTTTGAGTGTATAGTAGAGGCATGTCTAGCAGACAATGATCTCTCAGCAAGAGGTACACTACTCAAAAGTGTACCTTTTTTAGAAGCATGGGTAGTACTTTTATGGCCCCTTGTGGGAAAGACCCAGTGTCTAATCACACCACACCTGTAATCATTTACATATCTGCCTGTGACAAAACTGCATGCCGAGTTTTGCAGCACTCCTACGTTTCTATCTGGGTGCGTTATAATTTTATGTCAGTGAGTGTATTTGTGTACAAGAAGACTAAGTAAGTGAATTTCCCTGTTTCCAGGTTTTTACCTCAACATTTTACTGGTTTCAGGTTTCACGAGTGCGTTTTCTTAGTTTCTTAGTGTGCATTTATTTTTGGCCCAAGAGTGTACAGTGAAAATGTAGGTAGTGTGTAATTATCTCACATTCCCCAGAGACATTAGACAAATCTGTAATTACTGGTCATGTGAGGTATTATGTGTCATTCAAAAGTAAAAACACAAACAAGACCAAGGCAGTGTGAGTGTGGTCCAGCACTGACTGAGAGTGTGAACTGCGCCTGTGTAAGATTAACATGTCAACTTAGATTCCCCATGGACTTCGACAAGCAAGCCAGAAGTCAAGACAGGTGGCACGTTTGGCACGTATGAACGTCAGACCTTTTTTTTTTCATTTTGGTTTGGGTTGTAATTTGTTCTGTGTTCAAAATTTCGGTCTGGCCACAAATTAATATGTCAGCACATCTCTATTTTTTATTCACTGCCAGCCCATTTTGAACTACAGCTTCTCCTGTGAGAATAGGTGCGAATATCAATAGTGGGTGCTTTCAATGGTTAAAAAACCCAACTCTAAAACATTACATAATTTGCAGACAGAGCATCACTACTAAGTACCTCTGTTTGAAGGCAACAGAAATATCACCTTTAGTGTGAATTTAAAACATTTTCTTCATGAAAATGCCCCCCCCAAATTTAGTTTGAAAAACGTGTTTGTGTGTTTGCTACAATGGTCATTTAAAGTACGTCTGGTCAAATTGTTTGGAACACCTTGTGCCAAATTATATCTGCTCAACTGTGCATATGGTATCAATAAAACAGTTACAGCCCCAAATATAATTAACATTTTAAGACTTGCACCACTCCAGCACAGTAATTTGGTGTTTTTGGCTAGCTATATATCTTTTTTAACCACAGTGCAGAATAGGATATTGTAAGGTTTGTTTTTGTTCATTTTTGTTTTCTGCATTAATAGTATGTACTTTTTAGAATGGGGTATTTTTTACTGTGAAGATCCCGCATGATGTAACTCTGCTTCTTTCACTTGTTAAGCTTTTATGTGTGAAGTGAGCTACTGACAGAGATTTGGCAGATTTCTAAGCCTGCAGCAGAGCCTGACCTTTAAAATTGAGAGCGGGAAATGAGTCAGACACATTGAGAGGGGCAGTGAGACCGAGGAAAAAGAAAGAAGCCATTTCTAGTGTATTAGTTTACATTAGTGATATACCCTGATCTGTGATAACATTAAACCACCTGCCTAATGTTGTGTAGGTCCTCCTCATGCTCTCAAGTCTCTGGCCTGTTGAGGCATGAACTCCAGAAGACCACTGAAGTTATTGTGAGGCATCTGGCACCAAGATGTTAGCAGCAGATCCTTTAAGTTCTATAGTATAAGGTGTAAGATGGGGTCGGACTTGTTTGTCCAGAACATCCCACATATGTTTGACTGGCTTGAGATCTGGGGCATTTGGAGGCCAGGTCAACACCTTCAACTCTTTATGTTCTTCATACCATTCTGGAACTATTTTTGCAGTGTGTCAAATGGGAATACATTAGGGAATGTCTGCAACATCCACATGAATGCCAGGACCCAGTGTTTCCATGTAGAACAAAGAACCTCACACTGTCAGTGAGTGGGTTTAAATGCACGTAAAAATCCTATCATAATCAGATTTCTGCAGTCATGTTAACAGCATACACCAGTTTCCTAGATCATATTAAGAAATCTGAAAAAGGGAGCTGGATTTAATCTCAGTAATTTGATTTCTCAGTGCATGTATGCCGTTACACGACCTTTAATCATGTTTCTTAGCCTGCACATGCAGGCAAACGTAACCGAATAGCATGTAGAGCTGTCCCGGAAGGGGCAAGCAAAATCAAACGCAGTTGCCAGGTCCTCTCATTCTGAGCGACTTTGGGATTATTTGTCTATGTGCATTTTTTTAACTGATAGAGTGGTCACTCATGTTTTTGACTCTTTTTTTTTCATTTTATGGAGCAAATTTGCTTCTTTTATGCTTGATTCCATAGATCAGGTTGCTTGTCTCTATTGCAGGATCTGGTAACCCTGGAATTAAATGCAGCACCCACAAAATGCCTACCAAACACTTTTGATGGAGACTCTGAAATATAGTATATGCTTGAGGAGAAGAAGAATTTGAATATTCTTCATCTTCTAAACGGTAGTAGACATTGGAACTGAGACTTTTTAAAGAAGTTCTCTGATAAAATGGCCTTGTCTGGGTTTATAGAGAAAGTTATCAGAAGGGCAGCATTGTGCACATTTAAAAAAATGCAATCCAAAGTGGGTCCAACTTTTCATCACATCCTTCTGTGAGATTACTTGCTGGTTGTAAAGTAGAAATGCGATTCTTGCTTGATTCATGTAAACCCAGAGTTTTCCCATTATTTGATTACTGCAGTGCATGTAGACTCCTTGATCAGATTCTAACAAAATCTGACTTTTGGATTAAGTAAATGCACTCACTGTTATTCACTTCACATGTCAATGGTTTTAATGCTATTGCTGATCAGTATGTAATGTTCTATGTGTTATATACGTAGATGGTGTGTAGTAAACAAAATTTTGAATTGTGCCTTCTGGTATAAACTAATGCTGGGCTGATCCTGAGCTAACAACAAGGTGTTGGCAAGTTTATACAAATTACAAAGCTGAATGAAAACTGTTTGGTATCATTTATCAAATTTTATCATGCACATAGTTGGCACTTCACTTGCTGTGTTTTATATTTCATGCTTTCGCAAAGTCTTGTATGTGATTAAATAAATATCAAGCATCTACTAGTGATAAGTGATGACTGCAGTTCATATAGTTACATCTATCACTGTGCAGCTCCAAACCCTAAACTATTTTTGAACTGAAAACCCATGCTGATAAAAGCATGAGCATAATGGTCAACGTCGTGGAGTGTTATAGCATAAGACGAGTCTTAGACAGTAACATGCATGCTTCCTCTAATTACTTCTTATACAATAAAATAATTTAAAAAATAATTAAAAAAATGACACATTTCTGTTCATGGTAACTTCAGTGTTTAATAGTTTAATTTAGATCTCAGTTTTCATTTGAAATTGTTGTTATTTTTTTCTTGTTGTTCTGTAGGATTTTTATTTATTTGTAGTGTTCTATTGTATTTTTTGTAGGTAAAGACAGGGTTGAGAATTTTCTAATAGTTGAGGCTCATTCAAAAGTTAACAGATTGGGTTTGCATTTTTTCAAGTTGTGCGATGAGGTTGTATTGATCCTTCAGCTCATTGATCCTTGATCCCATACTGTAGTTCTACCTTGAATTACAAAAGCATTTGTAAATAAAGTAGAAGAGGTGAATATAATATACCCAGCCAGCTTTTGTGCTGCTTTCCCACACATTTAAATCTGCTGTCTCTACACTGGCCATTCCTCTGCAGCCCAGAAAATGCCAATGGTTTCGTTTACTTGAGGACTAATTAGACATGTGGACAATTCTGAGAATTGTGGTTAAACATCTCAGAGCTGTGTGGAAAAACACATACTTGACCCCAAGAACTCACTCTCACTCTTGCCTCACACATAGTTTGCTTGTTAGACAGTGGCAAGGGAGTTAGAGAGTGACAGGGATGGGGTTTAGTTAATTGGGATAATTTTCCCAATGTATATACTGTGTGTGCGTCTGTGTGTGTGTGTCTGTGTGTGTGTGTGTGTACCAATCAGCCATAACATTAAAACTACTTTCTTGTTTTTTCACTCATCGTCCATTTTATCAGCTCCGTTTCCCATATATGTGCAGTTTGTATTATGTTGCTCTTTGTACTTTGTTAGTCCCCTTTACTCCGTTCTCTATTGGTCAGAACTGCCACAGGACCACAGAGGAGGTATTATTTAGATGGTGGACCATCCTCAGAACTTCAGCGGTATTGAGTTGGTCACCACATGTTAACCTGGGGGTCCTGACCATTGATGAACATGGTGAAAGTGGGCTAACAGTATGCAGGGCAACAGATGGACTAGAGACTCTAATTGTGGAACTCAAAGTACATGTATATGGTAAGTAGAGCTGAGAAAATGGACATTGAGTAAAGATACAAGAAGAGGATTTTAATGCTGATCTCTGTCTCTCTCTCTCTCTCTCTCTCTCTCTCTCTCTCTCTCACACACACACACACACACACACACACACACACACACACAGGCACGCACGCACACACAGTACATAAAGTATTCTACAAATTAATATTTTATTGGCACTAATAAAGCACCACCCACAAGCTAAAAACCCTGACATTGCTAACTGCCATATAAACTACAATTCACAATGCCAGGACAGTTTAATTTGATCACAGACATTTAACACTGTACATTTTATAAAGTTCACAGCCACACAGCTCTATTGTTCTCATTACTATGTTTAACTAAACTGACAACATTTTAGATTTCTGACTGCCGTTGCAGTAATTTTAAAATGTGTAGCCATTGTGCTTGAACACCTACCCAAATTAAGCACCTACTAACAGTGGCAGCCCTACTAAAAAAAGCCAGTGATGTCAAATGCAATTTTAGGAACAGTAGCGTGATGGCAGCTGAGCTTATGGAAGTGCTTGATTGATGCTCGGAATGCTCTTTGGGAGTTTGGTTCCACCAGAACCTAGACAGGATGCATGGCAACCGCACTGGCAGGGTCACAGGCGCATATGGAAACACTATGTTTCCAGCTAGGACTCACCACACTGTCTCACCCAATAAAAGTTACTACCCATGTCTATTCTTCTTCAATCTCCCAATTAATTCATTCTGATCCTCTTTGTGGTGGCTAAGCCAGATAAAATGTGTTTTCTGCTCTCAGTGACCAGGGCATGATCTGCAGCCCCGCCATCACAAAAAGAATTTGAACAGCCTATGAATAAAGTATTTTGTACAAATGCTAACCCCAGCCCTAACTCTATACAAAAAACAGATCTAGCATCTCTTTAACCCTGGTAACTGGTAACTAGGTCCCCCCTGGCTGTATTTATACATTCAGAGGTTACACTCAGTCTCTTCTACTATTCCTGGTGAGGTTCATTGTGGCAACAGGCGGAGAAGGTCAGCCCAGACTTCTCTTTCCCCAGCCACAGATTCCAGCTCCTCTTGATGTGACTTCAACCATAACAGTAATGGTTTAGGCTCTAAAACATGGAACTTTAGTCAGTATACCTAAACTAGATGATATCACATGTCTGTGATTACATTGTTTAATATTGGTATGCCTCTGAAATACTTAAGGCAGAAAAGTGGCTCTTAAGGAAGAAAAAAGACTCCCCTCTTCATTCACTGTGTTACTTAGCTATCTACATATATACTCACTGAGAAAAAAAACACAACAGAGATAGAAGTGTCAGATTGCTGCAAAACTTGGTATGCAGTTATGTCTCAGGCAGATAAATGATTACAGGTGTGGTCTGATTAGACACTGTGTCTTGCCACAAGAAGGTGTAAAATTGCTTCCCTTGCTGCCCTATAAAAAGGCTCTCAGAGTGTACTTTTGGATAATGTACCTCTTGGTGAGAGATCACTGACTGCTAGTCAAGCCTCTACGACACACTCAAAGACATTTTTCCCAATTGACAAACTTCACATCATTGGACTGAGAGAAGCAGGATGTTCATTTTAACAAATTGCCTGTCATCTAGGCTGTCCTGACCTAGCTGTTAGGAGGTGTTGGGAGCAGTGGTTCCGTGAGGGCACACACATGGCAGACAGGCTCCAAATGGCCCAGACAGACCATCAGTAGAAGGGATCTTTTGATCCACCAACAAGCACGTGTAGCTCCATCCAGACACAGGTGGCACCTTCACTACACTCCCCTGTCTCTGCCCGGACCATTTCCTGGTGTTTAGCAGAAGGAAATTTGTTGTCACAGCCATTATCACAGCCAGCCACCGTCACCTTCTTTTGCAGTGGTGTCATGCACAAGAAACCTTGACTGCTATGGAAAAGAACCTTATTGTCTTTAGTGATGAATTCAGGTTCTGTTTGGAATCTGACAATGGTCGGGTTTGAGTATGGAAGCCTCGTGGTGAGTGCTTCAATCCTGCCTTTACTGTGGACACTACCCCAACTGCTGGTGTGATGATCTGGAGAGCCATAGCATATGACAGTCGGTCACCCCTGGTTGTGACACTAACAAATCAGTGATACGTACAGGACATCCTGCGGAATAATGCTCGCCCACACAGAGCAAGGGCTTCCCAGCAATGCATCCACCAGATTGCAACACTTCCTTGGCATGACCGATCGCCAGATTTATTGCTAATTGAGCATTTATTTGGCAGTTTACGAGTGTTCAATATCTACAGGCACAGCAGCATCATCTGCATGCAAATGTGCTGCAGGATACAATACAGAACCTGTATGCCTCAATGCCCAACCATATCTCATCTTGTATCCAGGCTAGATGTGGCCTGACAGGGTGATAGAGCCACCTTTCAATTGCAGTTTTTCCAAATACACTTATCCTTTCGCTCTAATATCGTAATCACTTCTATATACCATCGTTACGTTCAGACATGTAAAGTTTCATTCGATTCCAATAATTTCTTGGTGAGTTTTTTTATTCAGTGAGTGTACATCTGTACTAAGGAGAATGCAAAGCACTGCAGTCGCTGTAAGTCGCTCTGTATATGGCCATCTGCTAAATACCAAATGCTGTAAACTAGACCCCTCCCTAGTGACGCTTGGCCTGGCTTAAGTGTAAATTTTTTAATATAGTCATGCACATTGTTATGAATTCACAAGCATAAGACCACAGTGTCAGCAAAAATATGCAGAGAGCAGTATGAGCAAGTGAAATTAGTGGGAAAGTGGTAGTGCCTAAGTGATAATCTGCCTTTTTACTTTTAATTGTGCTTTTACTTTAATTCTGCCATAAGTACTTCATTTTAATTTATAAAAGTACCTTTAGTCTCCCATCATCAAAGACTCTAGCAGCAGACTCAGCAATCGGAGGTTTTTGGAAAAAAAAAAAAAAATCTTTTTCATACTCTTAATTTGACCCTCTGATAATGGACATTCGTTGGTAAGTCTGCACTAATGAGTCTTTACATATTTCATATGACTTATTTGGCATTATTGAAGATTTAATATTTTATTATCAGGATGATTGATATTTGCACCAAAAATAGAAACTTGGCGACTGTGCAAGCAGAAGTCTTTTATTGTATGCAATGAACATGTGTGTGTGTGTGTGTGTGTGTGTGTGTGTGTGTGTGTGTGTGTGTGTGTGTGTTTGAGAGACAGGAAGAGAGAGAGAGAGAGAGAGAGAGAGACTGGGGGGTTTATATTGATTGACAATCTCTGCAAGAAGCCTGGGATCATGCGTTGCTGTCTTTTTTCTCTCCAGACAGGCTGTGCTCTGCTAGCTCATATTAAATGCGTGCGCACACTTACCCACACACACACACACACACACAGGCAGGCAGACATGCCACAAACTGCAGCTAAAAGCTGCCTTGCACCCTATGCTGCCAGCTAGGCACCGGCTCTCCCTCGACCCTGTTCAGTAATATTCAGATAAGAAAGTGAATGAATAAATTAATTTTAATTTTCCGCACGATTTTCAGTGTTTGCCAGAGACTTCACTTAAATATACTCTGTCATTAGGCCCCAGAGAGCTCAACTAGCTGTGGAGTCTGAGATGAAGCAGAGGGCTTGCTCCTCCTTAATACTGAGAATGAGTAAAGAGAGTGCAGTCTTCATCTAAAGACTGAAGAACAGCTTAGTAAAGCTGCCTCTGTGCTGTATAGACTACGCCTTTAACACGAACTAAACCACACTGTACAAAACACGAAATGTGTCTTAGTCTCTCCTGTTTACAGAGAATTCTGACAGAACAGAGTCACAGGTTTAATGGTTCACACAACAAATAATTGGTCAGAGAATTAGCAAGAAGTTAGACCTGTACCCCTGAGACACTGCATGTCTGAGAACTTTATCACAATTTGCTCATCACTGCTCGTTACTGAAGTGAAGTGATGGGAGAAAAAACTGGTAACAGTGAAATTAATTTAGATAGTCTTTATGTATACAAAGATTCAATCATGAAAATATTCCAGTGTTTGATCCCAAACTAACACATTTTATTTTTTTCTTAAAAGATTAGTTAGTTTGTATTCTGCCACAGTCCATCAGATTCATATTCTGGTCTGGTCAAGATTTGATCACTATAGAGAATGGTTGGTTTCACATTAAACACAAACTAACTAGAAAACATTTTTCACCTACTGATCAACTGTTTGGAGCCACTGATGAACAACACTGATTCAGCTTTTTTTTCATTTATTTATTTACTTTTTTTTTTTTTAACATTGTATGTATGTATTATTTTGGACATTAGTGTATATAAAAAAATCTATAATGGTCCTCCACCATACTTTAAACATAAATAACCATAATAGTTGATATAATTTATAATGCATCTACACTCCTGGGTACCAGAAATGGGGTAAACGACTAATCTTTTAAGAAAAAAGGCAAGATAGATGATATTTTGGAAGATTTTGAATATCCAGCAAATCTCCCTGTTTCCATCAACCCCCCTCCCCATATATTTATATGCGGGGGTTTTGATGGAAGCAGGGAGATTTTTATATATATATATATATTATATATTATATATATAATATATATATATATACACACACACACAGATATATATATAATATATATATATATATATATACGTATAACATGTGTGTATATATGTATACTCTATGTATATATATATAATATATATATATATATATATATATATATATATATATATATATATATATATATATATATATACATTTTAACGTTTGCATTTTGCCCAGGAGGAATGACATCAACCCCCAAAATAACAGAGTAGCTAGATAGTTTGTTTTTGCGCATAAACTACATGTTAGATGACAACTAATGTGTGAGTTCCAAAATAGTTTAACAAACATTACCTAAATTAATCTGATATGTAATAAAAGTAAAATATGTAAAATATATAAAAGTGTGTTCCATTACTGTGCTTAGATACTGTGTATATATCGGTCAGTTTTGGTTTTGAGTCTAACCTTTCCTACAGACCTATTTGTATATGCTATAATGATTACTTATTACTGGAAATATTATCTGGTGGAATAGTTGTCAGCTACATTTAGTACTTGTGACAGCACAGGCTGCTGTAGTTAACAAATACCCAGATTAGCATGGCCACCCTCTTGTTTTACTCTCAGTGCAGTTTCTTTCTTCTGCTAGTCTCAGATTACAGGTTTAATAAAGTCCTGAGTGAATACAGTTCTGTAAATGCTAAACTGTGCAGTTCAATCAGAAGTGAACCCTCAGTCGATTGTTTGGGAAAGTGTTGTTGAGAGTGATTTGTGAAGGGGCCCCTGACAGGATGGTGTGTGGAATTTTGCGACATAGGAACCAAAAGGAGGGTTCACACAGTAATGATAACCTAATGATGATTTCCTGCTCGGAACTGTGGATTCCTCACTGATGATGTGGCTTTGGCCCTGGCAGGATAAATCAATGTCTGTTTCGCCCCAGAGACAGACGCACCCTCCCTGCGTGGTCTGTGCCAAAGTGAAATACTCATTCCCTGTACAGTGAGATGGACACATTTGTATGGGCTATAACACATATAAAACCTAACTTAAAAAAAATAATAAAATAAAATATGCATTTACCAGCCAAAAATCGGATTAATAGTAAATATGTCCATAAGTCTACATTACTGAAATATTCCGATGTTTTTAATAACTAGACAAGAAGCGATGAGAAGTTGAGCTGTGTTAAGTTTTTATGCACTTGGGTGATCAGATAATGGGAAACCTCCGGGTTTATATGACTCAGGCAGTAATCTACTTTGCAACCAGCAAGTAATCTCACAGAAGGATGTGATGTGCACTTCAAAGTTTAGTAATTTATTAATAAAATTCTTCATTTCCTCAAACATATACTGGGTATCAGGGTCCCCCCTAATATGTTTGTTATCCATTTTGTGGGTGCTGCGTTTAATTCCAGGCTTGCGCGAGAGGAGCATTCAACCAGGTCTATGAAAACAAGCCCCAAAAAGTTACGTCTCTTAGAATACACGGACCTGGCAACCGTGTATGATTCTGTTAGCTGCTTTCGCAGCAGCTCTACTCTCTTTACGGTTATGCATGTGCAGACTGAGAAAACCGATTGAAATCAGAGTAAGGGTATACATGCACTGAGAAAACCTAGCTCTTTTTAACAGATTTCTTAATCTGGTTTCTAGGCCTTAATCCAATCTAAGAAGTTAATGCATGCTGTTTACATGACCACTTGAATAATCAGATAACTGCAGAAATCCCATTATGATTGGATTATTAAGTGTATGTAAACACATTGATCCACATATACATCTGAAAATACAGTTGGATGCAAAATATGCCATCGCCTGGCTCTGCAATAGTGACCCTTAACCACAACTGGAATGGACTTGAGTCTCCTGCAGGGCATGGTTACCCTGACACACTGTTTTATGTGGATAAGTGCCAGAACCCCTTGACAAAGATGTGGTTAAAATGGAAATAAAACAAACAAACTAATAAATAAATCATAACATTTATATATTAATAAATACATTTCTTTTTTGCGCAAGTCCATTGTGCAAACATTTTCTCATCACATAGAATTGAAAAAATACATTATAAAAATACAACTTAATTCAAAAAAACTATGTGCTATGAATGGTCATGCGAGCTACTGTCATCTCGATAAATGAAACTGATGCATCACAAAGTCCAGAATGCCTGCAGCACCATCATGGTCAGACTAGCTGGATGAATTCCATAAAGATTCATTGCTGCAGCTTGAAGAGTCTTTATAACCAGAGATGAGACTCAGCAAAAATATGGTTGTTACAGCCAATTAAAATAATGGTATCTGTGATTTACCTTGCAACTAGCACATTATTAGAACCAGGCTGTCACAAAAAATGATCAACACCTTTTGACTAATTAGAGTCAGTAAGTGGCACAGTGGTTAGCGTGGTCACCTCACAGCGTCAGCATCCCCAGTTTGATCCCAACCTCAGATTCCCCTCGTGTGGAGTTTGCATGTCCTCCCTGTGTCCGCATGGATTTACTCTGTGTGCTCCAGGTTCCTCCCACATCCCAAAGACAAACAGACAAATTGATTACACTAAATTAGCCTAGTGTGAGTGTGTATGACTAGTTTCGATGTAACCTTGTGCCTGTCAGGAATGGCCATTGGTGCGACATTAATAATCAAACAAACAAATAAATAAATAATTAAATTAATAAGAATCAATAAGTAAATACCTCTGCTGCATAAATCATCTCAAGTTTTTTTAAGCCCTTCAGTTGTTTTACTTTCTTTTAGTTCTTTCTCCCCATGCCCATTTAATTGACTTTCACTGCACATACAGTGGGGCAAAAAATATTTAGTCAGACACTGATTGTGGAAGTTCTCCTACTAAGAAAGATGAGAGAGGTCTGTAAGTTTCATCATGCATCTTCCCCTGTGTCCACTCCCGCCTGTTGATAGTCAGCCGACCATTTCGCTCCTGCTTCTGTACGAGGTTTGGGGTCCCCTGAATCGCCTCCCGTACTATTATCATCCCAACCCCCTTCTATTGCTTCCTACCCTGCTTTCGCAGTGTTTTGCCTTGATATGATATAAGTCAGTGGATGCCTGCCTCCTCCCTTTCATCTCATGTTCTATTCACGCTTTGAAGGTTTACAACCTCATACCCCCTCCCTTATGTTATGCAGAGACAAAATTGTTGCAAAAAAAAAAATCCACGGAAATCATCCATTGTATTGCGATTTTTAAATAATGTAATTGTAAATCATGGTGGAAAAAAGTATGTGGTTTCATTAATAAAAGTTCAACTCAATACTTTATACACATACCTTGTGTAGGCAATGACAGGTCAAACGTTTTCCTCCCTAGAAGTCTCCACCAGGTTTGCACACACTGTAGCTGGTCTTTTGGCCCATTCCTCTGTTGCAGATGGGCCCAAAATTTGTGAAGGGAGTTGAAAGTCCCATGTTGCCCAGCGACAGCCCCAAAGCATCACTGCTCTAAAAGGAGTCCTGAGTTCAGTGATGCTTGGGGCTTGTCGCTGGGCAACATGAACTTTCAAACTCCCTTCACAAATGTTCTATGGAGTTGAGGTCTGGAGACTGGCTAGGCCATCCAGGATCCTTGAAATGGCTTTTTACAGAGCCCTCTCCTTCGTTGCCTGAGGCGGTGTGTGTTTGGGATCATTGTCATGCTGGAAAGACAGAAGAAGAGAAGAAGAAACCAAAAACATAAGACCAAGACACCATAAAAGTGGACACCCACACCCAACCCCCGCGCAGCTTCCAACCATCTTCCATCTCAATGCTCTCACTAGATGGAAGGAGGTTTTGGCTTAAAATCTCACGATAGATACATGGCCCCGTTCATTCGGTCCCTTAACACGGATCAGTGTTTCGTCCTGTCCCCCTTTGCGCAGATGCAACTCAGCATTCTTCTTCCTTCTCCAAACACGACGAGTTGAGTTTTTTTGTTACCAAAAAGTTTTACCAAAAGTCCCTCTCTTCGTAGTGTGTTACTGATCGGTAGCTTTGCATCCCAGTCCCGCATTCATCAGGTCCACTCCGTGTAAGATCTCGATTTTTGCTCATCCGTTTCTCATATGATCATTTGGACCCTACAGGATGAGATCTTGCATGGGGCCCCCAGATCGAGGGCCCGATTATTCAATGGTCTTGTATGTTTTCCCCCTTTTCTTAAAATTGCTCCCACAGTTGATTTATTCACACCAACCCTGCTTGCCTACTGTAGATTCACTCTTCCCATCCTGGTGCCAGGTCTATAATTTTCTCTTCCCTGGTGTCCCTCAACAGCTCTTTGGTCTTGGTCATGGTTGAGTTTGGAGTCCTGACTGTTTGAGGCTGTGGACAGCTGTCTTTTATACCCGATAACGAGGTCAAACAGGTGGCCATTAATACAGGTAACGAGTGGAGGACAGAAGAGCCTTCTTAATAAGAAGTTACAGGTCTGTGCGAGCCAGAAATCTTGCAATCTTCCTAAAGTGTGATTCGTGGATTTTTTTTTTTTCCTCATTTTGTCTCTCATAGTTTGAAGTGTACGTTATGATGAAAATGGACAGACCTCTCTCAATCTTTCTAAGTAGGAGAACTTTGCACAATCAGTGTCTTCTGACTAAATACTTTTTGCCCCACTGTATGTGTCTCTTCCTGCAATGTTATTTAGTCCTAAAAAAGGGATTGTACTTTAGTGAATTATTGGGTAAAAGCATACCTGTTGGGAGAGATATTGATTACAGAACTATCACAAGTAATTTTATTTTACAAATGGGAATTTTATATTCGTGGTCGACCCTCTTATAGCCTCAAAAGACTAAAAATTATTTGTCATTATTCTGTTCTTCTAATGCACCACAGCACTACAATCTAGGCCTTATTTCAATTAGTCCGTAACTTGTGTTTACAAGGGCAAGTAAGGATCTATTTTGATCCTTTGAAGGATGATGGTTGAGTGGGACAAAAATCTGCATAAAACTTGTGGTAAACCTTGAGAAACACAGGTTTGGCAGGTGTTACAGTACTTCCCATTTGCGACTTAAATGACACTATCACAGTGTTAACTGCAGGTGAATGTGTCCCTTTATATTAGCATGCAACACAAAACTGATCATATGACCATGTCTGGACACATACAGTGTATTTAGGTTTATATGCAATAGAAATTCAAGAAACACACCTGGGGTCATGTTGATTTCATAACTAACTTCCCAATAAGTTCAGGACACTCAAACATTTGGACCCACAGGCCATCACCCTAAGAAACTAAGCTCCAAATAGGGCTTTAGTCTCTGATGTGTCATATAGTCTACCCGTGATGCAGAGTGGATGGGAAAGGCTTCAGGGGGTTGATCAGGCAGCACTAAGTTGCTGATAAGAGGATGTTTAATCAGTGCATATCCAGGCTCTCATATAATTCATCTGACTGCATTATTCATACTCATTTGCGCAACTTAATCTCTTCAGTCCTGTCATTGTTTGACAGCGATCATCTTGTATGACAGGGATGCACAAAGCAGTTCAAAACACACACACACACACACACACACACAAGCCTTCTTCAGTATGGGGACTTTTCACCGACATACTGTGACGTTACTATAGGTAATTAATGCTACACCTAAACCTAATCCTAACATTAACCTCAGTTACCTAAAGCAAATATGTGTCTTTTGTTTTTTCAACAGAAAATTGCAGTTTTCTTTAAACATGTAATTTACATTGTGGGGACCAGCAAAATGTAAATTTACAAGTGTCAAATATTTCTGAACTTGTTTGGACATTTTGTCCCAACAGTGATAAACTTGACCATCTATCCTGACACACACCCACTACACACACATAAAATTGCACAAAGATGAACATATAGCATTCTTTTTCACTGCCCCCACCATGCTTATGTGTAGCTTAACATAAAAATCTAATAACGATTTTGAAATGTAAGCAGTCATCCTAACATCCTAACTCTCTAAAGCAGATCAAATTCATACTGCGCTTTTACACTGGGCGTCTATACTGCCCCACACTGCTCCATTATGTGCCCTAGCCTGTGGAGATGCTAAATATGTTGAAATGACGCAGATGACCCAGTTAACTCTATGTGTGCTGATATCACAAGAAAACACACAGTGGTTGTACAGTGCTTGTAAGGCTATATAATAGCCATTAAAATGCTGACATGCCTGTTGAGCTCAGCTGAGACAGAGTGAATGGTGAATATGTTCATTTAGTTATGAATCAAAATTTGTAAAAAAGTAAATGCAATAACTGTCCAACTCTTGTCAGCCATCTGTTTTGGAATTTTCCATTTAAGATGGCAACTTAAGTGTAAATTATATACCATTGAGCTCCCTGTGCATGAAGTCAAGAAAAGCTTGTTCCATTTAAAACAAGAAAAAAATGTAATATTACATCTGTGGACTGGTAAATTAAGCCACATTTTATGGTGCTATGGTTCATTAAGAACTCTTTAGTATTATTGTACTGACAGCACAGGAATGGTAAAGCTCATAAAATAAAGTGCGAATAAATAACACAATTAATCATTTCATAAGCAATAATCTTTTTATCCAAATTATAATTTGGATTTCCATATGCAGAACCTAATATCATTCACATCATACCAACTGTTAGTGAGTGGATTAGTGTCTTGTACAGAAGTCCCTGACCAGTATAAAGCTACACTACATTGCCAAAAGTATTCAGTCACCCAACCAAATCACTGAATTCAGGTGTTCCAATCACTTCCATTGCCACAGGTGTATAAAATCAAGCACCCATGATGCGGACTGCTTCTACAAACATTTGTGAAAGAATGGGTCGCTCTCAGGAGCTCAGTGAATTCCAGCGTGGTACTGTGTTGGGATGCCACCTGTGCAACAAGTGCAGTCATGGAATTTCCTCAATGTTAAATATTCCACAGTCAACTTTCAGTGGTATTATAACAAAGTGGAAGCGACTGGGAACAACAGCAGGCCATGTAAAATGACAGAGCAGGGTCAGTGGATGCTAAGGCGCGTAATGTGCAGAGGTCGCCAACTTTCTGCAGAGTCAGCCGCTACAGACCTCCAAACTTTGTGTGGCCTTCATATTGCCTCATGGACAGTGCATAGACAGCTTCATGGAATGGGTTTCCATGGCCGAGCAGCACTGACTGACAGCTCTGCAAGACTGCAAGCCAGGCCTTCTCGTCCAACATCAGTGTCTGACCTCAGAAATGCGCTACTGGAAGAATGGTCAAAAACACAAACACACTCCTAAACCTTGTGGAAAGCCTTTCCAGAAGAGCTGAATCTGCAAAGGGTGGGCCAACATCACATTAAACCCTATGGATTAAAAATGAGATGTCACTCAAGTTCATATGTGTGTGAACGCAGACGAGCAAATACTTTTGGCAATATAGTGTTTTATTGAATTAATGAATCAATTGTAGGGTCAGAAGTGCTGGGTGTTTCAGCAATTGTATTTTCTTTTCATATAAGTCAACTCCTTGTTCAGTCATAAGCAATCCCAAAACATTAATCAAATCCCAGCAAATCCCTATCTTCCCTATATATTTTTAATCTATAGCCAGTATTACTGTAGCAGTAACTATGACTAGTGTTGCTTACAGGATATAGGAATACCATCATGTAGGCCCAGAGTGCAAGGTCAATTATGGTATAACAGAACAGATACACTCATTGACAAAAAAAAACTTACCAAGAAGGATTATGTATGTATGAATGTAATGTTGATATACATATGTGATTATTTTGGGATAACTGAACAACTGAAAAAAGGCTGTAGTACCCTGTTAGGCCACCTCTAACCTGGATACAAGAAGACATACATTTGGGCATTGGAAGAAACAGGTTCTGTATGATATCCTGTTTCACAATTTCAGGCAATTTGTCAAAACGACCATCCTGCTTCTGTCAGTCCAATGATGTGCCACCTCTCAAAGTCTGTCAACTGGACAAAGTGTCTTTGAGTGTATAGTATAGGCATGTCTAGCAGTCAACAATCTCTCACCAGGAAGTACACTACTCAAAAGTACCATCTGAGAACCTTTTTATAGGGCAATAGGGGAAGCACGTTTACACCCTCTTGGGCAAGACCCCGTGTATAATAAGACCACACGTGTGATCATTTACATATCTACCTGAGATGGAACTGCATCAATCCAACATTTCTATCTGTGTGTGTTATTTTTTTGTGTGTGTGTGTGACTGAGTATAGTTCTATTACTGGCAATTTGCAATCTTCTGACAATATAATGAGCACTGATGCAGAACACAAAAACATAAATGCCCCGAATGGTCACATGAGTGATCAGTATATCTCAGCTCTTTATTCACTTACACATGGGTCTGCTTTCACTCTCCAGGCTTAGGCCTCAGTGTTTTGATCAGACAGGAGTTCAACTGTAGAAGGGCCTTTCAGGGATGCAGTTGTTCTTGTACTTGACATTTTAATCCTATTTAATGCTGCTTCTGTGAGGCACAAAGTGCATGTTGCATACCCTCAGTGCAAATTAGGCCTGTTAAACAGCAGTGAATAGAGGATCTGTGGTGTTTACGATTATGTAATAAACTGGGTCATTGTATAATATGATAGGAAGTCATCTACCTCTCCCACACTATTCTCTTCCAGATATACTGAGACAAAACAAATGATACACTACGTAGCCAAACGTATGTGGACACCCATTCTAATTAGTGGTTTGACTCTAATTAGTGGTTTTGGCACAAATTAAAATTCAGCTCTGTTTAGAGCTGCACTAGCCAACTATATACACTGTTACTGTGAAATGGAAATGTTTAAGAGCAACAATATGTGAAGAGGTAGACAAGATTACAGAATGTGGCGGCCATGTGATGTCTGTTCATGCTTGCAGTATTCACTACCAAGGGTTTAATCTGATTTCTGTAAGCATTTTCAGCATAATACCTGTTTGTGCTAAATGAATGCAATTTTCATGACTGAGCAGCCACACACTAGAAACTTTATAGCCATCGAAGCAAACACAGTTTCGGCACATCTTATCACTGGAACACGGTGTCAAGACTGAGGGGGTGTCTGAAATTGCGTCTATAGACTGATATATGTATACATCAAACAATTATATGATAAGAAAAAAGAATAGCATATAAAATACATAACATGCCTATGATGACGGCAATCCCAGCATGCATGCCCCGATTAGAATAGGTGCTGATAACACCTGACAAGGGACACCTGCTCGTTCAGGTTTTTAGAGCCGTTTGAGAGCAGTGTCTCTATATTGTTAGGGTCAGATTCCGGTGTGACTGGCTCTTTTTTTGGCACCCTTTGATCCTCCAACCTGCCTAGCGACATTAGCTTAGTCGCCATAGCAACACGAGCGTCCATTTCAATTGTTCACTGATTATACTCTGTACTCGTCAGTTTATATTAGCAATCGGGTGTTGTATTGTGCCTCGTTTTCACTGTGTGCGCTGCACCCTTTTATCAGCGCTTCCCCTTTGTTTTTCTGAACGTTCACTCTTGTCGAGTTATGTCAGCTCCATCACCGACGACATGAGCTTCCTCTTCGTTTCTAGTACATTTTCACTGATATATCTGCTTAGCATTTGTGAGCTTATTCTAGTTATCAGGTTCTTGTGTTTGCTTCCCGTTCACTGCCTTGCAAGCGCTGTATTTTTTGTCAGCGCCTTCTGTTTTTTTTTTTTGCGACCTGGGGTTGTTGAAATTGTGCACACCCAGGCATTTGTTTTGCGAATCGTTTACAGTCGATTCACCACTTAGAGTCGGCGCATTTGAACAAGCCCTTCTGCGTTATCATGCTCTTTACACCACTGGGTTGGCTTTACAAACATTCTTGCGTATGCTAGAGGGCAGTGTTGACTCATTAATTGTCCTGAAGCTCACACTGCGTTCTGTGGCTCACAGGCTCCAGTTTTTGTGGAATTAATTGCCAAATTCGCAACACATGCTGGCTCAGGTATTTAAGAATGTCCCTGAGCCTAGTCAGGTGTTGCACCCTTACATGCTTGCCTGTCGTGGCGTCCTCATTGCTCTGCGTTTCGGCATTCGTCCTGCATACATGACAGCATGTCCACCAGTTGTCACGATCAGGAGTAGTGACAAGCTGTGGACTTTGAAGAGCTCTAGCCACGTAGAGCTGGAAGGCTCGAGGTGACCGCATGGACATAGTTGGTCAGTGTAGGGTAAGATACTCCGCGGCCATTGGTTCCCTCGCACTCCCTTCCTTCCGCGTTCACGTTAATTTGGCAAACCTTAACAATTTTGAGTCTGTCTCAGAACGGCTCTTGCGTTTGGCCTTAAAGCCACCTATTTCCACACTTTACTACTCTGAGCTGAAGTAGCACAGTTGTTCCCACACAAGAGATCTGGGTTCAACCCCTGCAGCCTGCTCAACAGGTGTAAATCATTATTTTCTTTTCCATTCCTTTATTTTCACCCGCACCTTACTCCCATATATACATCTATATACATACACATACATTCTCATTCATGTGTGTATGCATATACATGTATATACGTGGCTTTGTTTTGTGAAGTGCCAACAGTCCCAGTCTTAAGCATGTTAAGCCTCTCCTTAGCCCCAATAGCAGGGTTTAGTTACACCAGCTACCTGCACTTGGGTCCTAAATCACCCTGGTTCGTAGGTGAACCATAACATTAAACATGTTCGAAGTCCAAATTTGGGGACAAAAAAAAATTTCAAAGGAACCTTTCAATGTCTGAGTTGTTCAAGTGAAGTGACGTTCGGATTCCAGGGTTCCACTGTACATTTGTCTCTCTGTATTTACATTGCATGTAAGGAACAGGAAGAACTGTGGCAATACATAACACTAGAAGTCTACAAAAGACACTACAAAAACACTACAAACATTTTCTACAAGTTGAGGGCACACACTGTTGATGCTACTCTCTTAAGGGTTGAACATCCTGCAAGTCTTGCAGCACCATTGGGTAGTGCTGAAGACGTCTGCAAAACGTCATGACTCAGGAATGCGGTCTGAATTGATGACAGATGATTGGCAGTTCCTGAGTCCAGCAATGAATGTGGTGGCATTTCTGGCATGGTTGTCATATATGGTTCTCCTTTAATGTATCACAACACTATATAGACAAACTTTGGTGGCCATCCCTTCTATTTATTAGTGTGATCACCTACATAGGCGATCACACTATTGTTATCTGATTCTGAACATTCCGAAATTTTTGACGCGTATCAACTGCCGCAATTTTTGAGATATCGACCCCGTTCCAGTGCCATTGCATCCGGTCAGGTCGGGAATAGTGTGCTTGTATAGGGCTTTCCGGTCGGACTTTGGGGGGCCCCATAGGGGCCCCTGTAAAGTCCAAAATTTTCCCATAGGAAATGAATAGACCCAAAGTTAACGAATCATAAATCAGTCAGTTTTCGACCTACGGCCACGAAATTTGGCAGGCTTGGTCCTGGGTGCAATCTGAGGTGATATGTGATGCCCATAGGGCCCCTCTGGACCCCGGCTGGGCACTGGGGCCCCTGGCGGGCCAATGAGCGTAACTCAGTCAGTTTTTCACCTGTGTCCACGAAATTTGGCAGGGTTGGTCCCAGGTGCAATCTGAGGTGACATGTGATGCCCATGGGGCCCCTTATGTAGGTTCAGGGTCGACCGTTGCAGAGTGACAATCACACTCGCATTTTCTTTAGGAAATGCACCTCTATAGTTGAGCTCTGATATTTCAGCACACTCACTTGTAACACATTCAAAATATAAAGCATACATTTCTGGATTCTCTGTAGACAAACAGTAGCAGTAAAATGGGTTGTACCGAATACCCCAGTTACTCTCAATATGACACATTTATAGGTTTCCACTTCCAACAAGTCAGTTCATCAACTTTCTGCCCTGCTGTCTTTAAACAAAGTCCATAGAGAATTGGTTTTCTAACTTTGATTGACACCTGGGTGGCTTGCACAAAACCTTGACCTCAACTCCATCAGACACCTTGAAAGTGCAGTGGAATGTCAACAATGAGCCAGGGATTATTATCTAATATCAGAAGCCGAACTCACAGTCTTGTTCCAAGATCTTGTGGAAAGCCCTTTTAGAAGAGTAAAGTTTGTTGGCAAATTCCATATTAATACCCATGTTTTGGATGTAATTGTTTGGGTGTCCACAAACGTTTGTAGTGTATTAAGACCATTAAGACTATATAGTGAATTAAGACCACTCTCAAAATGTTTTGTGGAGGGAGCGGTTTGTGATATGGAGTCCTTATTGATGTTGCTTGGAAGTGGCATTTTTTTCCCCTTGTGACCTTAAAATGCAGAGAGCATACTCTGTTTGGTTACCATGGTTTTGGTGTTATGACTATAAGTGATGTGCTCTCAGTGGCAGGGACAGGGCTTTGTGGGTGTAATCTGAGCTTCATGATAAACTGCAACAAAGTTGTTGCAGACAGAAGGATCTGTCAGCACTTCATAAACTCACCCCATCTATCCAGTCTGGGCGACTGCACACACACACACTCACACACACACACACACACACACACAGAAACACAGTGCATGCTCCTCTCAACAACCCAACCAAAACCCCCCACCCACCCCCCAAAGTCTCCGTACAGGCAGCAGTTGGGGTACTCCCTGTGAGTATGAGTTTCGAGCTGGTAACACACCCAGAGGAAAGGTTATTGTAGCAGGTGATTTATTAGCTAATTAACACTATGAGTAATGTTGCTGATCAGAAAATGTGAATGTAGGAGCAGAAGTGTTCTGTGCCACTTCTGGCTTTCATTTGCCTTTTTCCTGTTCATCATTAAAAAAAAACTGTTGAGTCAACCGAACAATTTCAAGCTGTTTTTAATATCGCCACCCTGATTTATTTTGAGCCTGCGAGTTTGTGGAGGATGCAGTGGAAGGCAGGGCTATGCCACGCTCAGAGCCGAAGGGACATATTACTCTTGTAGCTGTCGATGTAGTACATGGCTTTCCTAAAGCATTCAGGGTCTAATGCAAAGCACTTTGAAAGCATGTCCCTAATGATGACAATATTTTCTGAGCCCTTACCATATGTTTGCAACTAGGCAGGTTTTTGTTAAGCACTGGGTGTGTCCACATGCATGAGCTATTCTGAGACATTGAAGTAAAAGGCGTATATAAATATAATGGGGGGTGGCTAGTTTAAATGTCATTGTGAGGATCAAATGTCGCCGCTAGTATAGAAAAACTGATTATTTTGCATTTTGCAAAAGGATTTGTTTTTAATTTGCTGCAACATTTGTTTGAAAATCCAAAAGAGATTTGCTTTAGGTTACTAGCTGGGGTCAGATGTAGGTGTGTAGTATTAATTAGCTACAATAATATTGTGTCAATATAAGGTCTACATGATCATAGAAAGACAAATGTAGTCCCCACAAGGAAATTACTAGGTGAAGGAATATCAATAAGCTTCAGTAATCTTTATGTCAATGGAAAGTCCTCAAAACATATGCTTACCAAGGCTGTGTGTGTTTGTGTGTGTGTGTGTGTGTGTGTGTGTGTGTGTGTGAATGAGTGAGAGAGAGAGAGAGAGCTTATGTGTGCACACTAACTACAGCTGCAAGAGCTTGTCACAGTCAAAAAGTAGAAAGTTATGCATCTCTGACATGGTGCTTCCAGGAAGTTAAATAGACATGACAATGCTAGTTCATATATTATTATTCCACTTTAACATTCTCTCTGTATAATTATGTTATTAATTATATAACAAATTATAATATTTAGTCTAAAGGAAATTAACAAAAAAGCTTTCTACACACACCTATTTTGTGTACATCAATATTTGATTTGTAAATGGACCCGTGTCGTGCCATGCCACAAAAACGTCCTGGCTATCTAACATCATAAAATAGAACAGCTTGCAATCCTCACATGTATGATTTTGGTATCTGACTCACAATATGACTCAGAATAATATTCTTAGGCTTTTACTGGGATTAAGCATGTCAAAACACAATGACAGTATTTGGGAGTCTCTTTGATCAAGAGTTACAATTGGTTGCTTTTTAAAGTGCATCCAACTTGACTTTTCCAAGGTGTTAGAAGTATCCTCTCACAATTTGATGTATGTAGTATGTCATATGGGAATTTTAGGTGGACAGCTAGGTAACTAGGTACAGTATCTGGTTATTGTTATGTGTAAGAATGACTTGGATTTGAATATCAAGGTCATTGGGTCAAAAATACCAATCTTGTCTACAATTGTCCTTAATAGTAACAAAATATGCCTAAATATACTAAATATACCATTATTATTATTATTATTATTTTGAGTTTATGCTGATAAACTTAGTGCACTTCAGTATACTGACTTACTATCTAGGGCATGCTTATGCCTGTGCCCTGTGTTATATATAAATAACACAGGGCACAGGCATAAGCATGCACTATATATACACAATGCATCCGAAAAGTCTTCAGACCCTTTCTCTTTTTTCACATTTTTTTATTTTGTGGCCTTGTGCTAAAATAATAAACACTCAAGCCTTTCCCCAATCATTCTGCACTTAATAAATGATAATGGCAAAGTGAAAACAGAATTTTAAATATTTGTGCAACTTTGTTGAAAAGGAAAAAGTAAAATATTGCATTCACATAAGTATTCAGACCTTTTACTCAGTACTTAGTTGAAGCACCTTTTTGAGCGATTACAGCATCCAGTTTTCTTGGGTATGATGCTAAAAGGTTTGCAGACCTGGATCATCAGACTCTGTATCATCTCAAGCTCTGGACTGGGACAGTTGATGGACTGGGACAGTTGATGGACTGGGACAGTTGATAGACAGTTATATTCAGGTCGCTCCAGAGATATTTGATTAGGTTCAAGTCAAGTTGTCCCAAAGCCACTGTTGTCTTGACTGTGTGCTTTGGGTCATTGCCTTGTTGGAAGGTGAACATTCGGCCTAGTCTGAGGTACCAAGCGCTCTGGATCAGGTTTTCATTAATAACAACTCTGTATTATGCTCCATTCAGCTTTCCTTCAATCCTGACAAGTCTCCCCATCCCAGCCGCTGAAAAACACCCCCACAGCATGACACTGCCACCAATCTGCTTCACTCTAGGAATGGTATTGGGCAGGTGATGAGCAGTGTCTGGTTTCCTCTGGACATGATTCAAAGAATTGAGGCCTTGTTTTTCAGTCTGAGAGGTGCTTTTTCATGTGTCTTTTCCTGAGGAGAGGCTTATATCTGGCCACTCTGCCATAAAGCCCAAATTGGTGGAGTGCTGCAGTGACAGTTGACCTCCTGGAAGTTTCGCTCATCTTCAGTCAGGATCTTTAGAGCTCAGCCAGAGTGACCATTGGGTTCTTTATCACCTCTCTTATCAAGGCCCTTCTGCACCGATTACTTAGTTTGGTGGGGTGGCCAGCTCTAGGAAGAGTCCTGGCTGTTACATTTTTTTCAATTTAAGAATTATGGTGACTGTGCTCTTGGGAACTTTCAGTGCAGCAAAATTTTTGTAGCCTTCTCCAGATCAGTGCCTCCACACAATCCTTTCTCAAACACACACACACACACACACACACACACACACACACACACACAGGCACCAGTTGACATACTCATGTAAAAACAACTGATACGCTTTGTAACCAAATGTATGTGGACTGCACTTCTCATTAGAACATGCAACCTCCATGCAAGCTATATAAAGTATATAAAGATACAACATTAAATGTTTCCAAGATTTCACAGAATAGTGCATGTGTAAGTATAAGGCCATGATGAGCTACACTAGAGATTTAAGGTTTTATTAAAATGTATTTCTACTGAGTGTAACTCTTAAGACGTAAAATAAGTCAGCATGATTGAAGAAAAGATACCATAATATTTGTATTAATTAAACCTACAGTTTGATTCTAAATATGTTTCAGTACTACAGTATAGGTTTAGCTATAGTCAATGTAGCCATTTCCCAGGTTTGGTGTGCAAATGTAACTAAACCAGACTTTGTCTAGTAATTGCCTCTAAAGTGAATTTTAAGGCTAACTTGCAATACTGAAGCATGCCCTTGGAGAGCTGACCCTCAATACTGACCTACATCTGTTGCTTATCTCTGAGTAAAGACAGTCACAGAGGGAAGCCAGGAGTGCACAGTGGGAAAGCTTCTCACCTGCGGAGGAGAAAGGATTAAACAACCCATGGAGATGTAATAGGCCCCATCATTATTTGACAGCAGAGACTGAGCACACACATACCGAGACCAGCGCTTAAGTGAATCGGCACTTCGAGCATTAATCTATTGACTTATTTATTCTAAGCTTTTGCCATATAAATAATTGCATTTCTCCTAACCCACAGTACAAATACTAGCTGGCGTCATTTCACATCAATTATGGTAGTTGGATGTGAGAGGGTGGGGTGTTCCCAAAAAGATCAAAGAGGATATTGAAAGAAGGAGATATGCAGAGAGGGAAAGACTCAATGGAAAAAGACATAAATAAGTGTGAGGAATGAGGGACATTGTGCTGTCAGTGAGAGGCAAAATGCAGAGCAGATGTGTCAGTGGCACTGCAGTACACAACCGTACTATTACACAAGGAGTGTGATCTTTTGGTTATTTTGTTTATCTTATTCTTCTTTCTTACTGATATAAACATGTTTGGGGAATCCTCCATGCATGGGGCCTGATGTAACCCAAACATTAGAGCAATATTTCCCTTCTTTAATACAATACTGTGCAGAAATCTTAGGCTACCATAATTCTAATAAAAAAGACCAAGATCACAATTATATATGGTCATTAAACCATCCAATGGTGGACTAAGACTTTTGCCAAGTACTGTACATTTTGTAGTGTCTTCCATCACACCAGATTAAAAATGGTCTTGGTACTAACACAAGTTCCTTATCAAGATTAAGTGTTTTCTTTAAAAAAAAGAAAATAAGTTCTTATGGCAGATGGACAAAGCAGGTCAACATGCTCCTTGCACTTGTGTTCCTAGCAGTAAGTGACATGAGGCAGACTGGCTAGCCCTGTTTCTCAGCTTGTGAAACTTTAATGAGTCAAATGTACAGCAACAGACAAACCAAATACCCGTAGTGGAAAGACTAATTTAAGTCATTTATCTTCTCACAGCTTGGCTTTTATTCAGAGTTGAGAGAAAGTGAAAGCTATAAACAGATGAGCAAAGAATAAGACAGACAAAAGGCACACGCATGAAGGGAAAACTTAGTTTGCAACCTTGTTAAGAATTTTGGTTACAAATAGTAAAACAAAGTGCAATTAAAAGCAGCCTTGACGTTTATAGAACTCCTGCAAGGTTAGTGTTGTGTTTATTTGAATCGTAAATGTTGTAGACACATTTCATTAATTAACTCTCACTTTACAGCAAATTAAACAGCATCAGATTTTTCTATGTTTCCTAACATAAAAAATACAGCGGCTACTGTAGTCTTATGGAAAAGTATTGTTGTGCTTCATTTCCTCACGTGACACCTGCATTTAGGTTATAAGAAATTGTAGCAGGTTTTCCATCCAGCAAGTTTTTGAATTATGAAAAGAAAAACCTGAATGAAAAAAAACAAACAAATTAAACAAACACCCAAATATCGCAAAAAACAAAACAAAACAACATTTAGAATATTGTTACATGCGCAAAAAAGGGATGGAAAAGGCTTTTTCGAATAAACAAAGATGTATCAAGCTGTGATTGGCGGATCAAGTCACATGATTTCGTTCCACCTGATCAGACCAAAAAAAAACTAAATTGTTTTGTTACATTTTAGATATACTTTTAGATATGATTTAATAGTTGATTCATTTACATTTACAGCATTTAGCAGACGCCCTTATCCAGAGCGACTTACGATTGATACACTCTTACAATCCAAGCAGTTGTGGGTTAAGGGACTTGCTCAAGGACCCAACAGTGGCAGCTTGTCAGAGGTGGGATTTGAACCCTGAAATCCATAGTCCAGTACCTTAACCGCTAGGCTACTACAGTCCCATGAATTCAATTGAATGTGAATGTGACTGTTTAATTTTTAATGTATACCTAATAACGCCGATAAGTGAATTAATGAATGAATGAATGAAGAGGTGTTTTAAAGAAGAATGTTTTAAAGACAGCAATGTCATGATCTTGCCGGCAAACAACACGCACACACATTTCAGCCCTCATTAGCAGGGCCACTGCTTGTCCTGGTCGGCGTTAAAAGCCATAAAGCATTGTAAATACATGGAAAGATTATTCTTCTAAAAGACTGAGGTAAATTCCTCCTTCTTGTTTGTTCCAATGCCACTTCGTGTTAGCCTACGTCATCTAGAGTTAATGCAGTGGATGGAAACATCACTTAATTGGCGTTTTTTTCTGCCGAAACTTCGTAAATGCGCATAACATCTGCGAAACGTTTGTGACATGTATGAAATGGCCTTCTTGTTGTGCGTCCATGTAGACTTTGTGTAATCTCTTAGCCCTGCTCAATGCACTTTCCACGGCCTGTCCTGATCCACTGGCCAAGTGTCATTCCTTTGGTCGCCTTTGATGTACAATCTCTCTTCCAGACCCTGCAGATCTGCCCCACAGCTGGAGCTAACTTTGCCTTTCTTAGTTTGTGCACACTGGTCAGTTAAACACTTTCTAACCTCATTCTGATATCTCTAAAAAGACTTTCCCCAAACCTGTCAGACTAAAACTCATAATGAATATGATGTTACAACATAGTATAAAAGCTTGTTTAGAGGACACTATAAACTAGTAGTAAACACATGTCTGAAGTGTTTATTAAATAAAACATCGACATCCTCTTTATAAGCATACACTCAATTATGTGCTTCTATAAACAATAATTATACTGTAACACTATTTTGTGTTACTCTTTTGTGTGCTTTAGGGAAAGATTGAACTTATTCTGCTCTCTCACCTTCAGTTATGAACAGCCAGACCACAATGGGATGACCCACTCGTCACCTTGGCCGGTCTCTCAGTTCCCCATGCTCAGGTTTCTGATGTGTGTTTTACCGGCTGTCTGATGGGCTCAGGATCCGGGTAATCAGGCACATAAAGTGGGCTGCCGGTTTCTTAATGAGAGCTAGGGGTAGGAGCTCATCACCCAATAAAGTTTGTGTGTCCGGCAACAAAGGCTGCCACTGGGCTCAGTCATAGAGTACCAGCAGGGTGGCAGAATCATTTCCAGATGCAGCAGGTGTGAAAAGGCTTAAGCAGGCAATGTGGGCTTCTCAGAGGGAGGTGTTGAGGTCCAGGAAGGTCTCTTCTGGGTCACCCTCTTTGGGTCCAGCACTAATAAAGTGTACTAGTAGGAAAGGTTAAATGCAGTAGCATGACAGAAGCTGGAAGTTTTGGGTCAGATGGTTGACTGGGACTTCACTGGAAGTAAATATGTGCATAAAATGTACACGTTATTATGCATGGCAATAAATGGTCAATGACAGAAACACAAGGCCACGTTAAGAGAAATAAATAGTCATCCTGACATTATCCTGCCAGGACAGATTGCTGCTTAAGGATATATGTCCATATCTGAGAGTATTGCTGTCTTGGCCAGATCCAGAGGCCTGCGGATATATAGCAATGATTTAAAAGAAAAAAAAAACTGCAGATGGATCGATTAGAAAATTAGTTATCTGAGCAAGGCTGCTGATGTAAGTGGTGTTCAGCCTAATCAAAAAATTAACTGAGACAACTCAGCGGTTTCCTTCCTGAACCACAGGCAAGAAGAAGGTCTATAGTCTATAGTAAATCTTTAGTGCAGTATTAGTTTGGATGTTTATTACTTTTTAATGGTGATTTGATTTCATCACATGGTATTTACATGCTGTTCTATGCTACAGTAAGAAAGCTATTAGGTTTCTGTACAAGCAGACCAACATTCAGGACTTCTGTGATTATGGCTACATTACAGCTCACTGAGTAAGTGAAACACCTGATCAAAGCAGTCTGATGAAAGCACTTGTACAAATTATCCTTGGATCCACATTACTCCTGCACAGACATTACAGGACATTGCTGCTCCATTCTAGTATATACTCACCAGCCACTTTATTAGGTACACCTAGGACTGGGTTGGCCCCTCTATCGGCTGTGGTGCTAAAACAATGCCCAACTGGTTTTAAGGAGCCCAAGAATATATCCCTCACACCATTACACCACCACCAGTAGCCTGAACTATTGATAAAAGGTAGGACTGATCCATGCTTTCATGTAGTTTATGCCAGATTCTTACCATACCACTGGAATGTCACAATAGAAGTTGAGACTCATCAGACGAGGAGATGTTTCCATTTCCTTGCTGTCCAATACTGGTGAGCCCGAGTGAATTGTGGCCTCAGTGGCAGGAGTAGCAGCCAATGTAGGTCTTCTGTTGATGTAGCCCAATGGCTTCAAGGTTTGACATGTTATGCTTTCATAACTGTTGCCTTTGTATCAGCTCGAACCAGTCTGGAGATTCTCTGGCATCAACAAGCCATTTTCACCCAGAGAACTGCCACTCACTGGATTATTGTCTTTTTTTCAGAACATTCTCTGTCAACTGTAGGGATGGCTGTGTGTGAACATCCCAGTAGATCAGCAGTTTCTGAAATACTCAGCCTATCCAGCTCCACCTTTCTTGGCCATTCTGATGCTCAGTTTGAAGTTCAGCATGGTATCTTGACCATGTCTACATGCCTAAATGCATTGAGTTGATGCCATGGGATTGGCTGATTAGATCTTTGCGTTAACAAGCAGTCGAACAGGTGTAGCTAATAAAGTGGCCAGTGAGTGTGTATCTTATACATTTGCTGCCTCAGTGTTTTGTAGAACATCACAATTTTCTTTACAACATTATGAAAATAGTCCAGCATTACAATGGTGCCCCAAGATAATAATAAAAAGTCATATCAATTCTTTTCTAATCATATTGTGTGCATTTAAACAAGTAATTTATTCATATAACTGTGCGTGTGCTGAAGCATAATTGAACATATGGAAAAATACTCTGTCACTTTCCAAGCCACATACCACCATGCTAAATAATGTGTAGAGCCGCACCACTGCCTGTAATCATTGTACTGTACTTGGATTGCCACACTGTTTGGAAAGCAGATTAGCATATAAACAGTTGAAAAATGAAAGCATTTGGAGGGGAAAAATGAGCCAGGATCCATATTTATCATTAATCAGCAAAGCAAAGTGCTACAGTCAGTAAACTCAAATGCTTCGGAAAAATATATATTGCTTTAAAAGATACTTGAGTGAGTCTCGATCAGATTGTTCTCAAAATTTTTTTGAGTGTTTGTCTGTACATGTAAACACTCTTTATTGTCACATGAGAGGCTCCTCATTGAGCACTAGGCTCAGCTCATTGTATATTGCACTGAAGAGTGAATTCTCACTGCGTCTTATCTAGATTAGTTAAAATAGAGTCTGTAATTTTGAAGTCACAAGACCTTTTGTTATGTTTGGCAAAGTTTGCATCCATGCAGCTGTCAATTAAATAAAACACAAAACTGTGTCTGGCCATGCTCTATAAACAGAATTTTTCCTTACACATGCATTTCACATGCATGAGACACAAACAATGGCACAACATCTCACACATAATTACCTACTTTAGTTTCAACTCCCTCTCTCTCTCTCTCTCTCTCTCTCTCTCTCTCACACACACACACCTCACTCGCTCACTCTCTCTTTCACTTTGTGTGACTGCTTCTCGCTCAGTGCAGTACCGCTCCCTGTGGGGATACTGATAAATTACTGTTTTAAAGAACAGATGAGATGCACTAGGGCTCAGCTAATGAGTAATACAGTATGAAAACTGACTTTTCAGCAATCCTATACCCAGAAGTGAATCCATTTTGCTAACAGGTTGTATGGAAACTGAAAGAAACAGTGTTCCCAAACTGTTGAGACTGATGAATTGTTGTAAACACTATGCCAGTGTTTCAGCATTGTACTTGCCAGCGGGTTGGTTGAGCAGGCCAGTAATATTTGGCATTTTGTGGTAATGAGCTTTCATGCTAAAGACACTCAAGTTTTTTTTTTCTAAATGACTTGTTTTGAACTGGAGTTACAGCTTTCATGTATGCTTTAGATAATCTTTAGCACGCATTCCCATTGTCCCATACTCAGAGATGGCATACATTGTGACATACTGATATGTACTGACTATCACGCTGTAGCTTGGGAATGTAAGACATACATCATTGTATTGGATCAGCAGAACTCTGCTGCTTAATTTTTGGCACTGTCATGATTCTCTGGTCGACAAAGCACTTTGGTAAGGAATAAGACCGTAATGAAAAGTACATTTTGGAAGGCTTATGCCTTTCCTTTTGGGGTCTGGAATCCTTCTTGTGTGCTTTGGTTTTCCTTGAACTATCACAGTGTTTCTCACTGCATGTGTGTCAGTGGAAGTATCCATGAAAGCTGTTATCATCTGCTCCGTCTGAGCTGTTCCTGCCAAAAGAACATGATGAGCACCTCATCACTGAATCAACAGATATGTGTGGACGTTTTGTTTGTTTGTGTGCACTGGTGCGGTTTTGTGTGTGTGTGTGTGTGTGTGTGTGTGTTTGTGTGTGTGTGTGTGTGTGTGTGTGAGTGTGAAAGAATGAGAGTGCATTTATGTGTGCACATATAGTAAATACTCCAAGGTGGGTTGAGTGTTGTCTTAGCTCCCATGTCAGTGTGGGAAGATGAACACTTGTGGAGGAGTGTGATTGTGTCCAGACGTCCAGACGCATGTCTGTGGATGGATAGGACAGCTCTGTGCTAGTCACTCGAGACTGCACAGATTCCATTACGTACTTTGCGTGTCTCTGAGCACAACAGCAACCTTTAGCCTTCACCCAATCAAACAAACCTGATCTCTCTCAGGACAGTGTAGACACACAGTGTGCTTCAGCATACCATTGCCACTTCCCACTGCTCTGTCAGTGACATTGCGATTTGGTGCGCAATGTTAAAATGCGCACCAAATCGAAATCTTTTGTATCTGAAATGTACACACTTTGTACATTTGGTGAAAAACAATAACCACATTTACAGTAGATGTATTTTTGAGGGTTGTCAGTTTTAATATAGTGTTTTAATGATACCAGCAAACATACATGTGTATAACCCATTATGGGTGGGTATTGCAGAGGACTTCACAATACGATACACATCACGATGCATGGGTCACAATACGATTATATCACCGTACATTGCGATACGATGTATATTGTGATATTCCACATAGTTCACTGAAAATATACAAACAGCAAAAAATACATGTTACGGTGTACAGTCTGAGTCGTCTTAAAACGTCACATTACATCGATAGATCAGCGGACAAAACACTGTAATGCAAATCTACAGGAGCAGAATCGAATTGATATTTTCCTTTAAAAAAATCTGTTTTGAGCGGAAAATTTATAAGTATATCACAAAAATAAATATTGCGATACATTGCTGTATCAATTATTTAGCACAGCCCTATAACCCATGCAATGTTTCAGTTTTTTCTTTTTCTTTTCCATGTCTCTCCTTGTCTTCCTTGTGGTTGTGGATCTGCACACATATCTACCTTGCAGGTAAGTAAAATTTTCTATTTCTATTAAACTTACAGTGTATTACTGTGGTGTTCATGTTTATATTATTTTTATTTTCTCGTATTTACCCCCACTGTATCCTGGTCAAGGTTGCAGGGAATGGGGTTCATAACGGGTGGGGGTCCTGACAAATGCATACCCTGGACCATGATGCTGGTCAACACTTCACAACAACCTTTACTTTAAAACAAAGCTCTCACTTACATTCCTGCTTAATCAACTTTAGGGTCACAGGTGGAGGTGGGGGGTGCAAATCGTCAGCACAGGGCACAAGGCGGGAACTGACTCTGGACAGGGTGCCAGTCCATTGCAGAGCACATGCACACACAGACACTCTCTCTCTCTCTCTCTCTCTCTCTCTCTCTCTCACACACACACACACACATTCACTCATTCACATTGGGACACTTTAGAGGCACAAACTGAGCTAACGCATGTCTTTGGAATGTGGGAGGAGTACTCAGAAACCCAAGAAAAAATGCTTTCTTTTTTTACTCAAACTGCATCTGCAAAAACCTAAGGATCCAAAATATTACTTTTATGTTACTGAAGTTAAGGTAAGGGTTAAGTGTATGTGTGGCGTTAATTAGCTACATTAATCATTATGTAAATGGAAAATCCTCACAAGTATAACAAGTGTGTGTGTGTGTGTGTGTGTGTGTGTGTGTGTGTGTGTGTGTGTGTGTGTGTGTGTGTCCACGACGATAGGAAAACCTGGAACTTCTTTAACTGCTTTTTTTTTTTTTACAAAAATGCAACTTTGAAATTTTATTTGAAAAACCAAAAGAGCCAAAAGACTTGCTTTAGGTTACTGGGGTTAAGGTTAGGGTTAGGGGTACATGAAAGTCTAGCATTAATTAGCTGCAGTGAACCTTCATTGTCATTCATGTCAATGGAATGTCCTCACAAGGATAGCGTGTGTGTTTGTGTGTGTGTGTGTCTGTGTGTGTCTGTGTGTGTGTCTGTGTGTCTGTGGACTAATGGATGGAAAATATATCAGCACACTCCGCACACTTAAAAAACCTCTCAGAAGTTCCAGTGTTGGGCTCTTTTTCCACTTGCTTTCTTTGGCTGCTGCCAATGCTCAAAGACACTGTTGTGTTAACTGATGTGAGAGCTTCTTATAATAACAACCACTAGTTGGAAATGACATAAGTGCAAATTACTTGTTTAAACATAATTATACTTGTGAATAGTCTAACTGGGAATAACTTGATATGAGGATAAAATGAATAGGTTTTAACAATAAAGTATTAGTATTCAAAAATGACAGTGTTGCATTTACTTAGATCTAATCTAGCCACTTACAGCACAATTCATTTTATTTACTTAGTATGCCTCAATCAGAGACTGAAAATCATATTGTAAAGCCACACAAGTCTTATACCTCATCAGTATATATCTATTATGCGGACAACGTGCAAGTTGTGGTTAAGTGCAATAACCTATTTCAACACTTGTATATTCCTTGTATTTTTTCATATATTCTATTTTATTGTATAGTGCTTTTTATTTCACTAGTTTTAAAGTGTGTGTGTATACTTGTATTTATTCTGTTTCTTCCCTCTTGTTGCCATAACAAGACAAATTCCCCCCTGTGGGATAATAAAAGGCTATCTTATCTTATCTAATCTAAATCTTATAAGAAACCATACAGCTATTATAGGCAATATCACACCTAATTATTCATTTATTTTTGGCATTCCCTTTGATGCAGCTATCAGCGGCCTCTGTTCTTCAGTGAATGTTTTCTTGTAGCATGATCGTCAAAAGCATGATTGCTCTCGTGTCTAATGAAAATTTTAACTGATCATATGGGGCAGGTAGCGGACAGTGGATCACACAGGGTTGTGTTTAACCATGCGGTGTAACTTAGATTTTTTTCATCCAGTCATTACTGAAATAAGTTTGGCGTTTCACTTTATTTTTGACTGGCCTCTCAGACCGGGCAGATACATCTTCGTCCTCCGCTACGTATAGCGTCCTCCGATATTTTAGTGTAGCACACACCTGCCTCTTGCGGTGAAGCCCCAGAATGTGGCCCTACACCACTGCACAGATCACCCAGTCAAGTATAGTAACTTCAGCAAAAGCCTAATGCAACATTTCCTAATTTATTATTTGATAGATATACTATAATGATAAGCATTGCAAATCCTCCTGTGGTTGGTTGAACGTCATGGTAGCTGGAAATTTGGCTTATTGACTTGTTTTCATGCAGTGCGTGCTATTGTCAGTATCTGTGTGTAATGGCTATAGTTCTCTTGAACGGTGTAATGATGTAAACTAAAGGTTACAGTATGGCTTAGTGTGACACCAGTGTAAAAAGCATTCTTGTTGTGGTGACCTAGGAGGTGGGTAATTGACACAGCATGGCTAAAATTGATCTAAATCAGGGCTTAATCAGCTAGAAACAATGATTACACTCCGATAAGGCTGTGCATGTTTAACAGTGTTTTGGTTCAAAGGACACCTACACCCCACCCCCTGGCAGTGTTCCTGGCAGTCAGAAATGAGATAGTTTAGTGAAATGAGAGCCATGATTGCCAGATACTCTTGTCTGTGTTTGTGTTGGGGGGTGACAAACTGAAATGCTTTTTATTGCTAAGTTTTCTGGCTTTAATAATGTGCATTCAAAATGAATATTCTTTAAGCTTTCTATACTTTATACTTTCATTATGTGTTACAATATGCAGGTTTGCTGAGGGCTTCCTAAGAAATTGGCAAAAAAATAGAGCCACCCAATGAGTTACTTGTTCATGAAAAATGACTTATGTGAAATAAATCTAACTTGTATTTGATCAACTCCTGTTGCAACAACAACTCTTCTGTCCAGGTTTGGTTCTCGCCTTGTGCCCTCTGTTGCATTTTCTTTAAGGCACCACTGGAAGTTTGATTGAATCTGGGTTTTATGGTCAAATGTGACCAGAATAGACCTTTTTGGGAACAAAAAATCAAGTTGAGTTTGTCATACTATACCTCAGGATAGTTATATAGAAAAAATATTAATGTTAATTATGGTAGAGGATCTGTGATGATGTGAGACTGTTTTGTATGCAAAAACCTTTGGTGCCTTGTTAGGATATGTAAGATTATTGACCTCCGAAGGTATTAGGAGCTTTAAGTGAAAATCTGTTTGCCTTTGCCAAAAAGCTACATCCATATGTCAAAACCCTCTCAAATATGTTTTAATGACCACAAAATCACATTGTTGACATGACCAGCCCAGTTCCCTGTGCTAAACCCCACTGAAACCCTGGGGTTGTGTTGTTTGTTGTGAGAAATAGGAGAGGTCCTGATACCCTGGAAGATGAAGTGAGATTCTGTACTGAGGAGAGCTTTTAGATTCTTGGCTCTATATTCTCTGATCTCATACAGCTGAAAAATCAATAGTGTTATGTTGACAAAAGAATGTTTTATTTGTACATGTTGTCTTCGTGTGCATTCGTCAGGTAATTTGTCCCAGTATTTACCTTTTTTACATATCAAATCACTGTGTGAAAGACGTCAGGCTTAAATTCTCAGCACACGTAATAAGCCCTTTATTATTTTATAGCTTCCACATCATATCTGGATATTGTCAAGTTAGCTGGACTCCTGAGACCTTCTCTGTTCAAGCTTACTGGTTTTCACACCAATTATGCTGGTTCATTTCAGTTCATCTTATTGTTCAGCTGCATGCATTGCTCTGGCCATTGACATATTCCCAGGAACATTTTATAAATAAATTATTATATGGCCCTGTTTAAAATTGAGAGCTAATACTATACATAAAACAAAATAAATTACGACAACTACAAATAACAGCAAATTAGAATAGTTCAGCTCTCAAATGAACAATGGAGGAAATGTTAAGGTTATCATCTTTGCCCTTTAGTGCCATGTAACAAATTGCATATTATGTTTAATACAGTACATGATGCTTGATGAGTCTTGGATTTCGTGCACGGTGTCTCAGACCCCAGTGCCCCCAGTCCCCTGTTATTCTGCAGTGCCCTCCAGTGTATATGCCTTTTCCAAATCCACAAAACACTTTGAGTAGTCCGGTCTCTGTACGACTCCACTCTATCACTACATTTGTCTCCACTCCTGTTTGAGGTATTCATGGACAGAATATCAAGGTGCATCTGAGTCTGGAACAGGGCCAATCCAGTGCAGTGAGGACTTCATCAAGCTGAGGGATTCTCAGAGTTCTCAGAGAAGAGCTGGTGCACCTTTGAATTGAGAGTAGCTGGTTGGGGTGGTTTGAGCATTTCACAAAGGCTCCCACTAGAGTTGTTCCAGGCACATCCCTGAGGTCAGACCCAGGACCAGATGAAAGGATTTTACTTTACAGTTTCTTGAGAAGGTCTGGGGGATCTTCTAAGCGAAGCTGGAACCTGTGACCTTCTCAGCATGTGGCCATCATGACCCTCCCAGGATAAGTAGGAAAGGAAAGTGAAGTATATTCAGTATACTAAGTTTCAATATATAGTGTCTAAAGGAAGTTGTGTAAATGATGCAATCTGAAGCACAGAATGGCAGAGGTTTCATTATCGATTTGCTGTTGGGGCAGAGTCAGCAAGTACCCTAAGCTCACTCGTGATATTCTCAATGTAGAACGCTTTCAGAAACCACTCACATAAGAAGCATGTTTGTTGTACAAGTGCATCGCAAATTCACTCGTCAATGTCTGAGATTAATCTCTATTGGGAAAACCACCCTAAGCAAGAAAAAGCTCAATAACAGGTTTTACCCACACATTTGTATCCATCAGCCCCAAGCAAAGCTTCTCAAATAAAGAGAGCACACACTTGAAGTTCATGGTCACAAATAAATCCTATTAATCATCAGCCTTTTGCACTCAGATACAGTGCTTGAATGCTGTTTGTTTGTTTGTTTGTTTTATGCATTGCTGTGTTCAAAATTTTGACTCAAATCTGTTGGCCAAGTTGATGTTGTGGAATGTATGGAGAATGGCCTTGAAATCATTTGAAGAAGCATGTTGTAGTTCTTCATAAGTTCTAATGCACTGCAGCCATTTTGATCGTTCAACATATGAGGATTACTTTTGTTATTAACTAGTTGCACAGGGTGCAACCAGGGGACAGGAAACATCCCTAGACAAGGCACCAATTAAAACTGTAGGACAAATATGAACACACACTTACTCACAGTGGGACACTTTAGAGAGACTGATTAAACTAATGCATGCCTGGAATGTGGGAGGAAAGTGATGTACCAGGACAAAATCCACATGGACAGGGGGAGAACATGCAAACTCCACATAGATGAAACATTAACCACTTGCACCCACCCTGTCTCCAATTGGCCCAAATGCTATCCTAAAATACTGTTGTTGTGTGTTTTTTTTGTATAGGATTAGAGTTCTGATCAGATCCACTGACATAATTTCTTCTGTTAACATGCATGATGTTGAGTGACATGACAAATAAAATGGTACCTTGGTTCTCGACCACCTCGTAACTTGAAATTTGGTTGTTGATAAATTTTGACTGGAATTTTGTTAGACATTTGTCTCGGTTCTTGTCGGTTTCCTGGTACACGGCGCACTTGCATAATCTTGTAGGAGACGACCTGCATGACTCGTTTCAGTCGAAACTCGATTCACAATTCATGATTCACGATTCAGTATGCAGTGTTTCAGATGTGACAATGTCCGCTGTGTTATTTGTGGGGTTTTTTTCTACAGTACTATATTCTTCGTGCAAATAAATCTCCATGGGTCCTAAAAAGTTTATAGTTTATAAGATCCAACCAAAAGCAAAACAGGAATTGAATGCTCCAGAACACAGACTAAGTGTTTTGCACTTTCAATCCACTACTCACTGTACTCAACTGTAGGTTAATGCAAGTGTTTTAAACAATAACTTACTTAGTATTACTTATCATGAGGTGGAATCTCCATCTACAGGTGCCATAATGTAACTGCAGTCATTTAAACTGGACCGGAAAATCCAAATAAGAAGCCAGCTTCAGCCTTGTCTCCGCTGTGATACACTGAACACTCATTGAACTCCTCAGTTCATGATACATCTAACTTTTGATAGATTTGTCTGAACATATCCCTATCGTAAATCAGGGAGCACATATACAATATAACTACAATGATGCATATAATGTCTTATGCATTGTGGATTTTCTGGGGGTCTGGAAAGGAATAATTCAATTTACATTATTCCTTATGGGAAAAAGGTACTCGGTGCTCGTCGGTTTCAGTTCTCAACAAGCCTTCTGGAACGAATTAACGACGAGAACCACTGTATTCCACGGAATACCACTATTATCTACATGAAGCCATGATACAAATGCTCATGCAGACTACTGGCTCTAATACTGTGAGTCTGCATAGAAGTAAGTCAAAATATTGTTATTTGATGAACACAGAATACACAATCTGTCTACAAAGCCAGAGGTTTCTTTGTCTATCTTCCTCCCTGTTCGATATATATTTTTTTGGGTTCTCTGACGATGGAGATGGCTATGGAGCACCGCAGTTCGAAAGGTGATAAATGGTTCCACTGCTATTTTGGGGGTTGAGAACGATTGCCTGTGTAGAGATCAGCAAAAAAAAACGATCCAGTCAGCACTATCGGGGCACTTTTTTTTTTCCAGTCCCACCAATTAAATAAAACTAGAAATATGGATAGACCCCCCCCACACACATACACTTTGCTCACAGTATAAAAGAGATGCTATATTTTTCTTCCATCTACTTCCAGAAGAGGTTTCATTTCTTTTTTTTTGCAACAGTTTGATTGGTCTGCTTGGTCTGTACCCTGAGAATCTTACAAGGCACACATTAGTATTTACCCAGTATTTAAGATATCAGCTTTTATGTTATTTACATCACACAACAAGCTGTAATAAACATGCTTCTTGTTGTTTGCTATCAGAAAAGGATCTTATGTGGGAATATGTTTCTTTGTGTCAGGGGATATGGAAAAGACAACTTCAGTGGTACCTCAGTTCTCGATCACCTCGGAACTCGTCAAATTTGGTTCACTACACATTTGGACTAGAAAAAATGTTGTCTCGGTTTTGACGTTTGCTCGGTACTTGGTGCACTTGCTTAAACTTTTATGAATCGAACCGTGTGACTCGTTTCAGCTGAAATTCAATTCACGATTCAGTACACAGTGATTCAGTGAGGATTTCTGCTGTTTTTTCTTTTTCTTTTTACATTTAAAGTATAGTATTTGAAGTGCAAATAAATCCATGGGTCCTATAAAGGTTAGTTATAAGAGCCAACTGAAAGCAAATCAAGAGAACCCTCAGAACACAGGCTGCAGTTAGCTTAGCAGCTATGCTAGCTCACGGAGTCCACCAATAGAGTAAGTGTTTTGCTTTTACTTTTCACTTTCAACCCATTACTCACTAATTACATGAGATTTTTCAACACTTTGTTGTAAAATAAACTTTGTGTTAATGATTATGGCCAACTGTACATTAATGTATAAGTGTTTGAAATAAGGTCAGCTCCACTATTATACAGTATAGATTATATTAAACTCATCAGTTTATGATACTTTTAACTTGTGATGGATTTGTCAGAACATATCTCCATCATAAATCAGGGAGCACATGTACAATATTAGTCCATTATTGCATATAATGCCTTATACATTGTGGATTTTGTGGGGATCTGGAATGGATTAATTCAATTTACGTTATACCTTAGAGGAAATTTGCTCAATACTCATCGTTTTCGGTACTTGACAGGCCTTCTGGAACGAATTAATGATCGAGGTACCACTGTATTTTAAATCCTCAGAGGTATACTGAGAACGAACATCACCTGTAGTGACTTTAGTGTGTTCATTCGTATCCAAGTTTAGCTAGGTAAGTTTGACAATGGGAATCAGTATTTGACTTAAAAAAGCTGCAGTCTGCATATTTAAGATTATAGTGTATGGGTTTGTGTGTGTACTGTGCTCACAGAGCTCCTTGTAGCTTTCCCTGCACGTTATACATTTCTTTGAATTAGTCAACAATAAGGATGTAATAATGATAAAGGGTGGTGCTGATGGCATAACAGTTTTTTATTAAGAGTCACTAGAGAGCATAACATAAAATAAAGACTAGCCATAACATCCGTATTTTCTGCCTGTTTATGTAGAATAGACATGATGTCTTTCTTCACAGTTTATATACTGTTTGTGTGTATACCCACACACATACAGTGAGTCAAAAAAAGTATTTAGTCAGCCACTGATTGTGCAAGTTCTCCTACTTAGAAAGATGAGAGATGTCAGTAATTTTCATCATAGGTACACTTCAACTATGAGAGACAAAATGAGGGAAAAAAATCCAGGAAATCACATTGTAGGATTTTTAAAGAATTTCATTGTAAATCATGGTGGAAAATAAGTATTTCGTCATTCACAAAAAAGCAAGATTTCTGGCTCTCACAGACCTGTAACTTCTGCTTTAAGAAGCTCTTCTGTCCTCCACTCGTTACCTGTATTAATGGCACCTGTTTGACGTCATTATCTGCATAAAAAACACCTGTCCACAGCCTCAAACAGTCAGACTCCAAACTCAACCATGGCCAAGACCAAAGAGCTGTCGAAGGACTCCAGGAAGAAAATTGTAGACCTGCACCAGGCTGGGAGGAATGAATCTTTAATAGGCAAGCAGGTTGGTGTGAATAAATCAACTGTGGGAGCAATTGTAAGACCATTGATAATCTCCTTCGATCTGGGGCCCCATGCAAGATCTCATCCCGTGGGGTCAAAATGATCATGAGAACGGTGAGCAAAAATCCCAGAACTACACGGAGGGACCTGATGAATGGCCTGCAGAGAGCTGGGACCAACGTAACAAGACTGCCATCAGTAACACACTACGCAGAGAGAGACTCAGATCCTGCAGTGCCAGGCATGTCCCCCTGCTTAAGCCAGGACATGTCCAGGCTCGTCTGAAGATTGCCAGAGAGCATATGGATGATCCAAAAGATGATTGGAAGAATATCATGTGGTCAGATGAAACTAAAATAGAACTTTTTGGTAAAAATTCCACTCATCGTGTTTGGAGGAAGAAGAATGCCGAGTTGCATCCCAAGAACACCATACTTACTGTGAAGCATGGGAGTGGAAACATCATGCTTTGGGGCTGTTTTTCTGCAAAGGGGACAGGACGACTGATCCATGTTAAGGGAAGAACGAATGGGGCCCTGTATCGTGAGATTTTAAGCCAAAACCTCCTTCCATCATTGAGAGCATTGACGATGGAATGTGGCTGGGTCTTTCAGCATGACAATGATCCCAAACACACCATTCGGGCAACGAAGGAGTGGCCTGGTAAAAAGCATTTCAAGGTCATGCAGTGGCCTAGCCAGTCTCCAGACCTCAACCCCATAGAAAATTTGTGGAGGGAGTTTGCCCAGCGTGTTGCCGTGTTGCCCAGCAACAGCTCCAAAACATCACTGCTCTAGAGGAGATCTGCATGGAGGAATGGACCAAAATACCAGCTACAATGTGTGCAAACCTGGTGAAGACTTACAGGAAACGTTTGACTTCTGTCATTGCCAACAAAAGTTATGTTACAAAGTATTGAGTTGAACTTTTGTTATTGACCAAATAATTATTTTCCACCACAATTTACAATTAAATTCTTTAAAAATCCTACAATGTGATTTCCTGATTTTTTTCTCATTTTGTCTCTCATAGTTGAAGTGTACCTATGATGAAAATTACAAACCTCTCTCATCATTCTAAGTAGGAGAACTTGCACAATCAGTGGCTGACTAAATCCGTTTTTGCCCAACTGTATATATGTGTGTCAAGTCAGATTTATTTTTCATATATATTTTTCATATATGTAATATCTAGACAGTCAGACATGCGCGCACACACAGACAGAGAGAAAGAGAGAGAATATGGCTTTATAAGGATTATAATTATAAGTCATAACTTTACAACCACTGACAGGTGAAGTGCATAACATTGACAGTGTGATGCTCTGGGCAATGTTCTGCTGGGAAATCTTGGGTTCTGGCATTCATGTGGATGTCACCTTGCCACCCTTACAATTTCTAGGCTTATTGACATGAAGTTGAAGTTGATTTTTCTCACGTTCATAAAACAACACATTTCAGTCTTCAGCACAATGTTTTTTGGGTGTCAAGGCGGCGTCAAGGGGGGGTGTCAAGTTCATATACTATTGTGGGAACCAAATGCCTCAACAAGGATGGTATTTGATACTTTGACTTTATGGAGACATTTTGCTAGTTCCCAAAATATATATATTTTTTGCAACATGAAATGCAACATCCTTTTGACAGTAATAATTATCATGTCAATGGAAAGTCATGACTGTCATTTTTTGGCCAAAGTGTATCCAAGAAGTACTGGGTATATGTAACAAAATAAACATGACAAACTACACTGACAGTAATTGGGGTAAGGATTGGACCCTGGAGGTGTGTGACACTAGCACTACCTGCTCTGCCACTGTGCCACCCATAGAATTGGGTGGCTCCAGTATTCAGCCTGTTAGAGGGAAGAAACCAGTACTGATTGTAAGACGGAAACATTGCCACAAGCTATGGATTAGCATGTTGACAGCACTTGCAACATACCCCATGTGAACACATTGACTTAATTATTTCCATATAGGGAACATATGATGGAGTATGGTAGAACAGGGACCATATGTTAAATATTCTCCTGGAATAATCCACTATCCAGATGAATGTGTTCACATTTCTGTTCCTAAGAGACAGACAGATGGTGCTATGGGTTGCTTACTGTGGCTTCTGGTTGTGCACAGGCACATTTTACAGTTAGCCTGCAATCAGCACGTTACCGGTCCTTTAAAGTAATGACTTTCCTAGGAATTTTGAACATATACAAAGCCACAGACACACTGTTCTCTAATGGTCAGGACCACTACAGATCAGGTATTATTTGGGTGGTGGATCATTTTCATCACTGCAGTGATTTGTGTGTTGTGCTGCTATGAGTGGATCAGACACAGCAGTGCTGAGAATGATTCAGCACCCAAATAGTATCTGATCTGTGGTGATCCTGTGGGGGTTCTGACCATTCTAGAACATAGTTTAAGGGGACTGATGAAGTAGGTAGAGAAACGGATGGACTACAGTTTGTAATTGTAGAACTACAAAGTGCATATGTGGTAAGTGGAACTGATAAATGGGACAATGAATGTAGAAACAAGGAGGTGTACCTAATAAAGTGATTGGTGAGTGTATATGTAGACTTGCATACACTGACACAGGTTTGATTGCCCGGAGTGGGGTTTGATTTGGGCTGCTTGATCTGGCTGCTGGTACAATCACACCTATGTGGTGGCACACAAGAAATAAGTGGTAAATAGATCAAAGGCAGGGATCAAAACAATCATCTACAAACAAAGGTATAATAATAATGGAGACACTGTGCCAGAGTTAGGGAGTAAAGGTATTAAGTCAACAAAGAAAAGCTGAGATGTTTCCAGATCTCCCAGTCTCAAAGTAATATTGGTTTATTGCACTGTGTACTCGTATCTATTTGTTTTCCTTTTCATTTAATTAATTTTTTCATTTCATAGCTGCTTAATCCAGCTGTTTTAGTAACCAATCCTCCTGATACTGAATTGGCCCATTTAGTTTCAGCCTCCACTACCTCACCTTTGAGGATAGTTCAACTAAATTGTCTTTCTCCCTCTGTCTGTTTTTCTCATTTTTTGTTTCGCTCTCTTTTTTTTTAATGCACAATTCTGTTCAGCATTGACACTATCATGGTTAGTCTTTCCTTGATTGCCTTTTTTCCCTTCACATTTGACTTTGTGTTCCATATTTTACTTTCTCTGTGCCAGCTCAGTATTGGCACAAATGCGAGTGTCTGACACCTTCTAGTGGCAGCATTTCGTACGACCATTACACTGTAGTCATTAACAAAACTCACAAAGCATTCAGATTTTGAGAGATGTTTTAAAATTGAGGAGATCTGTGTTTCCGTCTCTACAGAACAATTGTAAAGGTCATACAGGATAATCCCACTGCCTCTGTGACAGCAGCCCCATCAGCCGATTGACTCACCAACAAAAGTGGCTTGTTCCTAGGCATGTTCTTGCCATAGACGTTCCACTCCTGGCCATGAGAAGAAGAGACAAAAAATTGAACAGGCCATCAGGCTTGTAAAAACAAAGTATATTGACATTGTAGCCTAGAGGTCAAGGTACTAGACTATTGACCAGAAAGTCCAGGGTTCAAATCCCACCTCTGCCAAGCTGCCACTGTTGGGTAATTGAGCAAGACCATTAACTAACAATTTCTTTTAACTTGACTGTAAGATTGTAAGTCTTTCTGGAAAAAGGTGTCTACTAACTGACTAAATCGTAGGCACTACATATCTGTTTTCAAGAAAGCTCAGTGTCCTTTCCCTGTGATTTTTGTCTTGAGTTTGATGCTCACATAGAGTTCAGCCAAATAATATCGTATAAATACCAAGGCCATATCACAGTTACGTAATGGTGGCATCGGTGTGCTCCCAGCACATACTCTGCCTGTTTGGATTTAGCATTTTCTCTAAGTGTCTGTGTGGGTTTTCTTCTTTATACATTAAACATGGGTTTTCTAATTTATACACATGCACATAGACGGTAATTAAAGACTTGAACTTAAGAAAGTCCAAAAAACACCAGGCTTATGAGCTTTTCTGATTCCTAAACACAACACAATTACACACATACATGAGAGATACGTGAATAGAACTCCTAAAAGAACAAGGCTGCTGTGCACGCTTGGAGCTGCATAAGCCCCATCGAAAAAAGTAAGGGCGCTACAATATTACAGATTAATTAACTACAAATATATATGTTTAAAATGCCAGTTGAAAATAATTATGCTGGGGTAGATGCAAGTAAAACAAAACTCTTTGGGTTCCAGGCAGACAAACACAGAGAATCATTAGATGTTAAGTGTTACCTAAGGTACTAGACTAATGGCCCACAAATTCAGGGTTCAAATCCCACTACTGCCAAGCTGTCACTACTGGGTGCTTGAGCAAGACCCCCAACCAACAGCTGCTTGGATTGTAAGATTGTAATAGGTTTGGACCCCCTTTTTTGCAAATCTCCCCTTCCACTACAACCCATTCACATTGTTGTAGACTATCGGTTAAGGCAGCCTGCCTTTTCTCCTCTGACCTTTGGCATCAACATGGCATTTTCACCCAGAGAACTGCCACTCACTGGATATTTTCTCTTTTTTAAACCCTAGAGATGACTGTGCTTGAAAATTCCAGTAGATCAGCAGTTCTGAAACACTCAGACCAGCCCACCTAGCACCAACAACCATGCCAGGTTCAAAGTCCCTTAAATCACCTTTCCTCCCCTTTCTGATGCTGGTAGTTTGAACTTCAACTGGTCATCTGTACCATATCTACAAGCCTAAATGCATTGAGTTGCCACATGAGGAGCAGTTGAACAGGTGTACCTAATGAAGTGTATATTGTAATTGGACACTCAAATGGAAGTGAGTCCTGCTTATTTTTTGTACAATCTTTATGCTTTTTCTTCCTGGATTTGTGCTCAGGTCAGCATTATGAGAATTGTTTTATGTTCCTTGCTCTTAGAAGAATGGTGAGGTTTTACCTGTGTTCTGCTTTAGGCTTTACTGCTCCCTTCCAGGAGTGTGTTGGAGTGTGGCTGTGCCATTTCCATGCTGCAGTTTGAGACTGAAGTAATTCAGGCAGTAAACAGCTGTTCAGGACTGATTTATCATCTGAAAACACAGCATGCTGGAGTGGTTTTAATAGCCACTTAATGGGCTCTCTCTGGCTAAACCTTTTTGTGAAGTGGTGTGAAGGCGAAAGGAGATTTACTGTGCGCATGCCCTAATTGCACATGTAATAACATGCAGCACTGCTCTTTAATAGAGCTCTATTAGTAGGCTCAATTTCCTGTATTGCACATGCTGCTCATTGCTACACACTGCAGAGTGCGTTCAGAAGCACTCGCACGCACATGCACACATTTACTGTGAAAAGTGCTCTCTCTGGAACAGAAGCAGCAAGGTCTTAAAATTTCAGAGAAGCAATTATTTTGGAGAGGATTGTGTGTGCGTGTACCATGTATGTATTACATTGGAAAACTAGAAGACAGAAAGCTCTGACTTTTTTTTTTACATTGTTTTTTTTTTTTTTTTACAAAAACTAACTTTCTTAAGTTGCTATAGCTTAGTGAGGTTAGGGTTATGGGTAGGGGTAGGTGTAGGTGTAGCATTATTTAGCTACAGTGATCATTATGTCAATGGAAGGTCCCCACAATGATAGAGTGTGCGTAGCTCAAGTTTATACACCATTGTGAGGACCAAATGTCCCACAAAATAGAAATTGACATTTTTAAAATCTTGTGGGGACATTTTGCTGATACTCATCATAAGATTTGAGTTATTTATTATTACAAACTCCATCCAAAAGAGGCAAAATTTTTGTTTTCAGGCAGTGGTTCTCAAACTTTTTTCCCATCATCAAGCCAAAACCTCCAAGTACCACCTATGAGTCTCATATATTTAGCTGAGTCTACAGGTTTTTCCTTCAATTGTGCATGTTTCGTGCTCGCATGCCTTGTTAGATGTACTGGCTTCATTCTCTCGTTGCTGAGAATCTCAAAGCACACAACCATTGCGATCTTGTTTCTGTTCCACTACAGGTGAATCCCTAACTTAACCTTGCGTCATACCATCTAAGTGCTTTTTTTGGAGCTTGTTCTGCAACTAGTTGTGCTTAACTTGTTTCTAAAATAGCATTGGCTGATGTAAGGGCGGGTGATTAATTAACTTTATCTTCAATGCATTCAACAGCTTTTATTTGAACAGTGAACCAGTTTGGATTTACTGCTACTGGCATCTGCTACTTTCAGCCATTATATAATAGCAAATTTATTCAAGACATTTATTTTTAACTATTGTTTTTGGACAAATGCAAAAGGCTTACTCATAACATCTCATAAAATTCGAAATGTGGGAAGCAGTTAACACGATGTAGGCATAATGAAATACGGCCCATATGGTATTTTTTAAACACAAAACACTGAATTCATTAAAACAAAATTATGAAAAGTCTGAAACATGTCATTTGCACGTGAAAATTTTAGATTTTTAACAGTTAAATAATTCCTCGATTATTAAATAATTACTAAGTAAATTTTTCAAGGTCACCTGGCATACCACCTTGTGCTCCTTCAAGTACCACAGTTTGAGAACCACTGCTTTAGGGTACTGAGGTTGGAGTTAGGATACAGTGTTAGCATTAATTAGCTACACTAATATTATGTGAAAAACGTGTGTGCGTGCGAGCATATGCTTGAAGAGGATTCTGACTACTGCAATCTTACATGGAAAGCATCAATACAATGATGATACATTGTGTCCATCTGGTTTTCTTCAAATTATCATTATTGTCATAACAAGTCAGTGGGCTGGGAGATGATGCAAGTATTTGTGGGTCAACCTTATATTTCATTGTAAAAAAAACAAATTTCCCACAACAATAGAAAGATCTGACATTATGTACCTTGCTGGGTCATTTTCATCTTCTTTTACAAAACTGGTGACTTTCTTTTGATAAACCAAGTGCAAACAGATTTGTTTTATGTTACTGCGGTTATTTGTAGGTGTATAATTACAGCATTAACATGTCAATAAAAAGTCCTCACAGTGAGTGCATTCACATGTATTTAATAATCTGATAACAGAAAACTCGGAAAATCAGATTTTGTCAGTAATCCGATCAACGATTATACATGCACTTAAGTAACCAGATAATGGGAAACCTCTGGGTTTACATGACTCGGGCAGTAATCGGATTTCTATTTTGCAACCAGCCAATAACCCCATAGAAATATCTGACATCAACTTTGAACTTAGTTAAATAATCAAATTATTCATTTGCTAGTGTATATACTGCATTTCAGAGTTTCCCCAAAGTGTTCGAGAGCCGCTTCGCTTCCTTTAATTCCGTGGCGTGTTTTATTCCGGGGTTGCCAGATCCAGCAAGGGGGAAAAACTGCTAAAGTTAGTGGAAAAAGAGGTCAGACAAAGCCAAGTCTTTAGAAATACGCGGACTTGGCAACCATGGGGGAACACTCATGCACATGTGCAGTCTGAAAACACTGATTATAATCGGGTTATTGGTATACATGCAATGAATATTTTGATTACTAGGCTAAAAACCAGCTCTCTCTATTGGATTTCTTAATCTGATTTCTGGATCGGAGTATGTTGTATACATGACCACTTGAATAATCAGGTAACTGCAGAAATTTGTTCATTATCAGATTATTAAGTGCATTTAAATGCACTCAGTGAGAGGCAGGTGTGTGTGTGTGTGTGTGTGTGTGTGTGTGTGTGTGTGTGTGTGTGTGTGTGTGTGTGTGTGCACTGATGCCCTCTGTCCCCAGAGAGGAAAAGCAGCATGGAAACACTCATAAATGTGCTTCTGCACTAATGCAGGTTTAAGGGAAAAGCCTAGGGTGATATTGAGCTCCAGTTTTATAAAACATTAAAAAAAAAAAAAAAAAGTTAGGATGTATAACCCCAATTCCAAAATTCCGGTACAGATTGTAAAATAAACAATGATTTTACATTATTTTTAACCTCTCTTGAAAAACACAAAGATACAGAACAATTAACATTTATTAAAAGGGAAATGTTAAAAAAGCATTTATGTATTACAACATTTACATGTTTTAGTCAACTAAAGCTACTGTAGATTTAGTCGAATAAAATCTTATAATTAGTCAACGAAAACTAAATTAAAAACAATTCAGATGACTAAATTATGACTAAAACTGAATTATGTTTTAGACAAAAGACTATAACTAAAACTAAATAAAAATTTGCTGTCAAAATTAACACTGTTGACTAGTAAGTGGAAATGGGGTTATAATTCCTGTGGTTAAAATCATATCCATGTGCAAAACAGATAAAAGATGCATAGACATAGTGTATATGGGAAGTGTTTTTTTGAAGCAATGGACGTTGGGTTCTCACTTGAAATGCCTTACAACGTAACAGTTATTTGGCACACTTCTTAAAAATGACAGGAAATATAGAAAGTCTGGTCACATACATCTGACAGAAAGACTGCAGTTTTAGACATTGAGTGACTGTCTGTACTATATTTATATTTTGCTTTCTCTCCCTCTTTAACATCTCTGTGTCTGTGTTATTGGGGTATGTGTGACAGTGATGTGGCTGGCTGATCGTGCACTCTTTCCATGACTGCCATCGTCTTTCTCACTGTCTCCACCAATGGCAACTATGGAGCTCAGTCTGACCCAGTCATGACAGTGTGAGCAGCTCGATGATTGTGCCTGTGGTGCGATCATGGCATTACTTTCTTGGGTGATAAAGTTTAAATGAATGAAAAAATTCATTTCTATCTGGAAGACAAATAACTTTTTTGTTTTGTTTTATTTATTTGCAAATTCACCCAATTATTTTCTTTGCCCCAGTCTTTTTCATTCTTGATCTTGTGTGCCTCTTTGAGTTAAACATACATACCAAGTCCAATTCATCATTTTGAGTTATCTGGTGCGTCCATCACAAGCTTCTTATAGCGATATTGCCATCAATCTTAATACAAAAAAAAATACAATTATTAATGTCATCTTAAAACAGTCTGTTTGGGATTTTTTTTGTATTAAGATTGATAGCAATATCGCTATAAGAATCTTGTGATGGACGCAGCAGATAACTCAAGTTGATGAATTGGACTTTCTGAAATCAAGCAAGATAAAATCTAAAGACAGTGGTTGAGTGACTACCCATTAGATGTGGGTATTGGAAAGGACCTCATGATACGATACGCATCATGACACATTGCGATACGATGCATATTGCGATATATTGTGATATTCCACACTGTTCACTGAAAATATAAAAACTTGCTGAAATACAAGTTACTGTGCACAGTCTTGACCGTCTTAATACATCACTGATAATTCAGTGGATAAATTGAGTCAAAACACTGTAGTGCAACATCTACAGGAGTGGAGATTGTATTTACACCCTATTTAAAATGTGTACTTTTTTCATTCAAAAAAACAATAGTTTGAGCTGAAAACTGATGTAGTATGTCAGCAAAATACATATTGTGATATATTGCTGTATCAAATTGATTTATTTATTTGTTTATTTTAAGCACAGCCCTACTACCCATCGTCTTTTATTGTACTCATCCCTCAGCATTTCAGTTTACACTCTCTGGTAGTATGTAACCCCAGGGCTAGCTAAAACTAAAGACACGTCATTATACTGAACTAAACCACAGGTATTCACCATTTAATGACCATCCATTCAGCATTTGTTCACTTTAACAACTGAGGTCTTAAAATGATAACAAATTATAATAGGAACTAAGAATCTGTCTTTTAACTCCAGACATTGCACCTATCAATGGTCAATCAACACCGTGGCTCCACGAGCAGAGGCGGTAGTTAGAGATAAAGTGTAGTCCATCATTTGTGTGTGTGTGTGTGTGTGTGTGTGTGTAACTACCTTACTGGTCATGTGCTCTCTTGTTCATTTAGCTCATGTGTAGAGATTGTTCTAACTTGGTTGATGTGTGTAGAGACCTATTCCAATGTAAGTTGTACTCCTTTGTTTGCCCCCCCAATACCTGTATATTCTGTCTTACTTATAACTATATAACTATATACTGGTAAATAGTCACTCATTATGCCTCTGTTTCATCTGGATGATCTTCAGTGTTATTCGTAACGCTGTCTATCAAAGAATATTTGGCTTCCGTCAAACAAAAGTGTAAGGTCCATCATACCATCCTCTTAAGTGTTATGGCTTTCCACTAGACAGGGTTGTAACAGTATATTACTGTATTTTTTCAAATTATTGTAAATTGCTATGAATTAAAAAGCTCTCGCATGTGTATAACAGGTTATGCTTGGGACAGATAGTAGCGTTCCACTCGTGTTGTAAGCGGTATCTCTCTTAAATTTATGGATCATTTGCATGCAGTTTTCTTGTGAAATACCCTTTATATTTACATCACAGTAGTCTAAACAGACTGTGACTATGGTAATGTCCGTTCAGCATCCAGTTTGGTCAGCATCCAGTTTCACAGAACATAATGTGGTATTTAAACTGCGCATTCCTGTATTATTAAATGAAACTTAAAAAAGCTGAAATAAAGACTAAAATTAGTCTCCTAAACTAACTGACATAATACATACCCATGAGTTAATTATTAATGACTGGCTGGCAGGAAGAATGTGCTGTGCTTATTTTGAATAGAACCAGAAAGTACCGGAACGTACATGCCTGGTTTTCATACTGTATTGTTTCAAAGAAAAATTCATCAAGAGAGCCAAAATGGCATAAACTACGAATCAAATGAATGGTGCAGTGATGCACCAAATAGTACTGGCACTTTACAACCATATGGGCCTTGACCTCTGGTGACCGTCTGTGTGGCATTTGGTATGTTCTCCCCATGTCCATGTGTGTGTTCTGTGGGTACTGTGGGCAATCTGATTCTTATACCAGAGTGCATGAGTACAGAGTGTGTTAACTGTAACAGTACTATGTAGGAACAGTAATGGTGCTTAAATATAATACAAAACTACAGTAGATGGATGTGAGTCAATTCCTGGTGCATTTTATATATGCTAGTTTTTTCTAGTTTTAGTATTAATGTCTGTTTTTTTATTCCAATATAAATAAATTGTTGTATTTTTTTTAACTGATAAAAGGCATTTATGGAAGTTAAAACGAATACTACCTAAATTAGTATGACCTAATTAAATATAACAAAATAAAAGTAAACACTGAAAATGGTTTATAAAGGACTAGTTAATGACTAATTTAAGAAACCAAAATCTTAATATCAGTGAGAATGTTCTTCAGCTCTGTAAAATGATGTCATTGTTTTGCCCCTAGTAGTTTTATGCATCTCCCTCATTTTTAAGGACCACAAGCAATGATAGGTTTTTAAAATATAGCAGTTTTTATTGGACATACAGCAGGTATATTACGAAACAAGTTCAGCAGAGTATGTGATAAAAGGCTTTAAAGACATCTCTCAGCCTCATGTTCTCTAAAGTTAGAGTTGCTCCATCTGAAGGGAACCCAGACTCTCCTGAATGCCCACAGTGCACTGCTAACATCAGCACAGATACACAGCTCTTAATGTGTAAGCCAGCTATGCCATACAACACCTTGTTCCTCTCTGTCCTTTTCTCCAACACTTACTTACTCACATTACCCTCATCTAACCACCAGAAGTATTAATGTGTCTGAGGCAGGTCAGCCAGCGGTGGCTAGAGAAAGGCTGTGACCGGCTACTCATGTTTCATCTGAAGAACCTGCTGAGGAGGAGAGAATCTGAGCTCCTCATCTTTCTTTACTGGGTTTTATGTTGACTTTTTATCAGATAGCAATGACACTATAACTTCACCGTCACATTCAGCACTTTACACAATAAATTTTGTGGACGGTGTGTATGTGTGTGGTGTGTGTATGTGTGTATGTTATATGGGTGTGTGTATATATATGTGTGTATATATATATATATATATATATATATATATATATATATATATATATAGTGGCATATATAAATGGCATAATTTCAGCAAGGTGCTGGAAACATTTCTCTGAGATCTTGGTCCATATTGACATAATGGCATTACGCAGTTTTTTCTGATTTATTTAGACATCCATGATGCGAATCTCTCGTTCCACCAAATCCCAAAAGTGCTCTATTGAATTGAGATCTGGTGACTGTGGAGGTCATTTTAGTAACCTTGTCTTGTCATGTTCAAGAAACCAGTTTCAGATTATTTGAGCTTCGTGTCGTGGTGTTGTATCCTGCTGGAAGTAGCCATCAGAGCATGGATACACTGTGGTCATAAAGGGATTAACATGGTCAACAACAATATTCAGGCAGGCTGTGGCATTTAAACAATGCTCAATTGGTATTAAGGGGCCCAAAGTGTGCCAAGAAAATATCCCACTCAGCATTACAGCACCACCGCAGCCTGAATTGTTGATACAAGGCAGGATGGACCCATGTTTTTCCAGTCTTCTATTGCACTTAACCCGGTGTGGTCTTCTGCTGCAGTAGCCCATATGCTTCAAGGTTTGATGTGTTGTGTATTCAGAGATGCTCTTCTGCACCTGCAAGGTTGTAACAAGTGGTTATTTGAGTTACTGTTGCCTTTTTAGCATCTCGTATCAGTCTGGCCATTCTCCTCTGACCGCTGGCATCAACAAGACATTTTTTGTTAAAAGAACTGCCCCTCACTTAATGTTTTCTCTTTTTGTTAGCATTCTCTGTAAACCCTAGAGCTGGCTGTGTGTGAATATTCCAGTAGATCAGAAGTTTCTGAAACACTTGGACAGAAAAAGTGGGACTAAAATATATAAAAAAACAACAACAACATTTTAAACGAGACAGGAGATGCTTGCACACCACTGCAGTGACACAGGTTTGAGTCAAGGAGGTCACTTTATTCAGGTCAGCATCAAAAGCAGCCACTATTGTCTGATGGGTGGAACTGGCATCCATCCAGGGAACACTTGTGCCTGCACCCAGTGTTAATCTAGGTACTACATTCTTACATGTGATGATGAGCAGCACGTTGGTGTAAATGGTTCGTGCGGTTGCCTCATATCTCCTGAGGACCTGGTTCAATCCAAACCTTGGACTCTGCCTGTATGGAGTTTGCATGTCTTCCTCGTGTCCATGTGGTTTTACTCCAGGTACACTGCTACATTAGGTTAACTGGTTGCTCTAAATTGGCCCAGTGTGAATGTCTTTGACTAGTGTCAGTGTAACCTTGCTCATGTCATGATTAGCCATTGATACTGATGCGACGTTAAATTATCAAATGGAACAAACAAAAATGAAGATATGGTTTGTGCACATGGAAAATCATATTCAATTTATACAGAGGCCAGTACTCAGCACTGGATAGGTTCATTTGATTGGACACTTTTTATTTTATGGTCAAGTACTGTAATTTGTTTTATGTGTGAAAACATGACACAGATTTTGAATGTGAACATTGGACCCTTCTTCCACAATACACATTTTTCTACAATATGATGTTTTGCAAGTTTGGCAGCAGAAGCTTATAGAACCTGAGTCAATATCTTCTAAAACGCATAGCTTTGTAACAGGTATCATATTAAAAAAGGGCAGATACCCTTATCTCCAGCGACTTTATTTGTAAACATTTGCATTAGACCTACAGTACTATGCAAACGTATTGGGCCACCATTAGATAAGATGTACCATTTGCTTTAGCAATGACATAATGACCATATATAATTATTTATCAGTCTTTTTTTATTAGAATACAACCAGATAATACAGCAAATTTATAAGCAGTATTAAAAAACTGAGAAATTGGTGTCTATAGGCTACAGTGGAAAGAATTTAGTGTGACCTTCCCTTACACTTGAGCAGTAGCAGCTTCTGGCAGCTTCTACATTCTGAAGAATTTTGATCAGAAATGGTCTTTTTGGAAGGGTAGCAGCACAGAAAACACTTTTTTTTGGAAGGCGAACAGGGTGAAAAGCCTAAGATATGCTAAAGCTTACAAAGATTGGAATGAAGATCAGTGGAAAAGAGTATTATGGAGTGACGAATCAAATTTTGGGTCCAATATGTTATACACTGCCTGGCCAGTCATTGCATAGCTTTGATTACGGCACGCATTCACTGTGGCATGGTTTCCACAAGCTGCTGCAATGTCACAACATTTATTTCTGTCCAGAGTTGCATTAATCTTGTATTGATGATGGGAGATTTGGACCACTGCACAAAGTCTTCTTCAGCATATCCCAAAGATTCTCAAAGGGGTTTAGGTCTGAACTCTGTGGTGGCCAATCCATGTGTGAAAATGAAGTCTCATGCTCCCTGAACCACTCTTTCACAATTTGAGCCCGGTGAATCCTGGCATTGTCATTTTGGAATATGCCCGTGCCATCAGGGAAGACAAAAATCCATTGATGGAATAACCTGGTCGTTCAGTATGTTCAGGTATCAGCTGACCGCATTCTTTGGGCACATAACATTGCTGAACCTAGACCTGACCAACTGCAGCAACCCCAGATCATAGCACTGCCCCCACAGGCTTGTACGGTAGGCACTAGGCATGATGGGTGCATCACTTGAGCCACCTCTCTTCTTACCCTGATTGCCCCATCAATCTGGAACAGGATAAATCTGGACTCATCAGACCATGTGACCTTCTTCCATTGCTCCAGAGTCCAATCATTATGCTCCCTAGCAAATTGTTTAAAAGCTGTTTTTTTCCAGTTAGCCTCACTGACAAGTGGTTTTCTTAAACATATCCCTGAGTTCTACTGTTGTTTTTCTACGATTTGATTTCACCAAGCGTTTAAATGATTGCCGATCACAGTCATTCAAGATTTTTTCCGACCACATTCCTTCCTCGAAGATGATGTTTCAATACTGTCCTTTCACTTTTTAATAATGCGTTGGACAGTTCTTAACCTGATTTTAGTAGTTTCAGCAATCTCCTTAGATGTTTTTTCTGCTTGATGCATGCCAATAATTTGACCCTTCTGAAACAGATTAACATCTTTTCCAGGACCACAGGATGTCTTTCGGCATGGTTGTTCAACAAATGAGAAGCTACTCCCTGCTTCAATTAGGGTTAAATAACTTGTTGCCAGATGAAACATAATCACCACTGCAGTAATTATCTGATGGGAGGCTCTTATATGTTTGATTAGTTAAATCCAGCTGGTGACCTTTTTTTGGCCAGGCAGTGTATATGGTCATTGTACCATTGCTAAACAACAAATATATTGGTGGCCTAAGACTTTTTGAACAGTACTTTATGTACACCTCTTAAAGTTCTTGTAGGGTTAGGTTTTAGCAAAGGGTTAGGATATGTCCAAGAAATTTTTGTATTAGCAGGAAATGGACAACAGTAGTGTGGCACTGCACAGCCCTGCCTATTCTCTCCTTTTCATTAGTGTCCTTTGCCTGTAACCTCTCCAGATCCTGACAGTTAGCCTGTGACAGTGTGCAGAACCACACTTAGTACAGTAGCAGCAGGTAGCTATCCACTCACAGATGCAGCCACTGGGCCCCAAAGGCACACACAACTGCAATTCTGAGGCCATTTCTTTAGACATCTGTGATCTTTTATTGTTTGATATGTTTACTTGCAAAGTCTCCTCCTGGGATTTAATCTCTGTATACACACTGCAAGGCTGAAAGAGACATTTATTTGTTTCCCCTTTCTATTTCTTGCTCTGTCAGTCCTCTTACCTGTCTGTCCCACCCTCTTTCTTCTATTCATTTCCTTTACCCCTCAGTCTGGTCTCCTGTATTTTAATCATCCTTTCCTGTTTCTGTGGCTGCAGCGCAGACATTTACTGACATCTGGTTAGCACAGACACATGCAGAGCAGGATTGAGAAAGCACAATGGAAATGAAGAGAATGAGAGAGGAGTAAAGGAGTGAGAGTACAGCATTTGGGGTTTGATGAGAACCTGCTGCTGTCTCCTCGTATGCCAGCAGCATTTATGGAGCCTGTCAGCTGCTGGAGCTCAGCAGTTTCCCCAAGTCTGGATCCTGTTAGAACAGGATTTGTGCTCATCACATGGAAAAGAGTTTGTGCCGATTACTCCCACTCTCCTTAATGGTATCCAAAAGAGAGAAGATAGAAAAGGGAGGAGGGGAGAGGGGTTGAGTTAGGGAGACTGAGTTTCCTGGCCCACACCTTCAAAGCCAAGCAGCACTGCATCATGGAAATTTGGCCAAGTTCCTGAGATGTGCGGGTGATGTTCACTGCCCTTAAGAATCATTACGGCTCTAAGTTTTCAACTGTTTTCTTTCTCCTGTACACCCTCACAACAAAGAGCATAATGTAATTTGTCACTTTGCCACTCTAATAACCCAGAGTCTTTGTTTTTTATAGTAACATTTGTTTTGTCTGGATGTTACAGTGCTATTCATTGTTATTGTAAAAATAAATAAACAAAGTCTCCATGAAAACATATGATGTTGATGATTTAGGTCTTTAATCTTGTCTTTTTTTCACGTTACCACTAAAAATAGAAGAGACTTTTGATTTCAGCTTTAGAATTACATTTGTCAGCTAGATATGTAAACTTGAGCAGAACAGAAGGAAATCCATGTATTTACTAATCCATGTCAGTTCTTACCAGAAGATGACAGATGACAACCAAACCAATAAAAATAAAACTACGGTAATATCACTGCAAATGCTGTGCCAACTATTTCCATTTGTTCTAATTACTTAAATATGCTATACTATACTATATTAAGGAATAATCCAACAAATTCATCATAAGTTAAATGTATCATAAACTGAGGAGTTTAACAAGTATTTGGTAGAGCGGTCCATACAGTATCATAGGAGACCTTATGATAAGTAAGTTAATGTTTAAAACACTTAGATTTACCTACAGTTGGCGAAAATCATTAATTCAAAGCTTATTTTATAATAAATGTTGAAAAATCCCATGTAATGTAGTGAGTGATGGATTAAAAGTAAAAGCAAAAGACTTACTCTATTGGTGAACTAACTGCAGCTATTTGCAGCCTGTGTTCTGGAGGTTTCAGTTTTCCTTTCGGGTTGGCTGTCAGTTGTAACCTTTTTAGGACCCATGGAAACTTGTGTGCACTAACAATACAGTACAGTAGATGTAAAAAAAAAAAAAAAAAAAATATATATATATTATATATATATATATATATATATATATATATATATATATATATATATATATATATATATAGTGGACATCTGAGCAGGGCTATTGTGAACCTGAATCACTGTGTACCGAGTCGTGACTCGTGAATCATGGATTGTGAATTGAAGTTTTGGTTGAACTCATACAAGTTTAAGGAAGGCACAGGTTAAGGTGTACGCTGGATGTGGTGCTAGTCCATCACTCAGGACTCAGAAGGGGTTCAACTTTCCCTTTCTCATACATGGCCAACTGGGTTTCTGTGTGCACCTTGAACCAGCATCACTGCCTGATAGTTGCAATGACAGAGCTAAATAACTGTTACTTGGAAGAGTTCCCAGGGCTGTGGATGCCTTGGCCCTGTCTAGTTAAGTAGTTGCTTAGAAAACTCTTGCTAGCTCTTTAATCTTTTAGGATACAAACAAGATTAAATTGCCAGAGTAGGATTAATAAACAGGTCATTAGATTATAAACTAATTGCAGTGAAACATCTGCCAGTGTGTCTCTGAACCTCCCTACCACCACAGACAGTCTGTAAAGCCCAGAACATCACACAATACCTTCTTGCATTGTTACACCAGCCAGCTAGAGTGAAACAATGTGAGGAGAGAAACAATTTTGAGTGTGTGTGGATAGAAGGGTCCAATAAATCTGCCGTTAGCATGAGGCTGGGTGATCTTTATGGGCTTTCTTACTGTTTTATTTGGCAGTAAGTATAAGACTTGAAGCAGCCTCCCTCTGTAAAAGTGTTTGGAGGGATTGCAGGGGAATGATACCCCTTCAGCATCTAATGTGTAATGTGTCTGTAATATGTCTTTGTTGAGACTCACAGAGTTATATTAGTTCAGTCTTATAAAATGCCTCCTCATGACTGGCATAATAGCTGTATTTCTAGACTTATTCTAGTGTGTATTAATTTAAGTACTCTGCATTTTATTGTAGCTAGAGTTTGGGAAAGCTTTAAAACGTTTTGTATGGGTACCTTTTATTTGACATGTCTGTGACATCAAGGCTACAGGTTCAGGACCCTGGACAGCACCCATTCTTATTGAACAGATGGAAAGATTTAGTTGCTCTGACTCTTTCCTAGCATTTATCCTCGATCTTAGCATTTATCCATTTATCGTCGATGCAGGGTTTGCTTTCCATATTGATGACCAGAGTCAATTCCAGCCGGTGTGTCGCAGCAACTGATGTTGGCCCCCAGCCACACTGGGTCAATTTAGAGTACCCAATTAATCTAATGTATCTCTGTAATAATATGTGTAATTATGTTTGGGAAGTGGTAGGAGTACCCGGACAAAACCCACACGGAAACGGGGAGAACATGCAAATTCCACACAGGCAGAGTCCAAGCTGGATCGAACTGGGGATCTCTGGGACTGTGAGGCGAACTACATGAGCCAGTGAGCCACCTTCTGACATAGCATATCTGATGTTACATATTCACAGCATATTTAACATTACAGTTTATTTCACGCTGCTCTCTACGCTGTTTGGTTTGGTTCAGACTCCGAAGTTCTGAAGAGAAGAATGTTTGTTCATAATTAATAACATGTCACCAACAGGTTAGAATCTTTTCAGATCTGTAAAACACATACAATATAACTACAGTGGTACCTCGGTTCTCAACGCATTTTGACTAGAAAAATTTGTCTCGGTTCTCGAACGTTTGCTCGGTACTCTGCACACTTGCTGAAACTTGTATGAGTCTAGCAATGTGAGTCATTTCAGCAGAAACTTGAGTCATGATGCACGATTCATTACACAGTGATTCAGTGATTCAAATTCACAATAGCCCTTGGTCAGTGAAGATCTCCGCTATGTTTATCGTGTTTTTCTTTATTTTTACATCTACAGTACTGTATTCTTAGTGCAAATAAGTCTCCATGGATCCTAAAAAGGCTACTTAAGAGTCAACCAAAAGCAAATCAGGAACACAGGAATCCTGCAGAACACAGGCTGTAGTTAACTTGAGTGCACCAATAGAGTAAGTGTTTTGCTTTTACTTTTCACTTTCAGTCCATTACTCACTAAATTACATGAGATTTTTCAACACTTTATTATAAAATGAACTTTGTGTTAATGATATTGGTCCTCAGTTTATGATACTTTTAACTTATGACGGATTTGTTGGAACATATTCCTATTGTAAATCTGGGAGCACCTGTACAGTTCAACTTCATTAATGAATATAATGTCTTATACAGTGTGGATTTTCTGGGGGTCTGGAACAGTTGAATTCTATTTACATTATTCTTTATGGCAAGAATTCACTTGGTACTCGTCATTTTCTGTCTGTACCACTGTACATACATTCCCTTCATCATGTTTTGGTTTTTTTCAGTGTTTAACATTTACAGCAAGATTTTGCAGTTGCCAGAGATACAGCAGGCAATCAAATGGTTAACCCCTACAAAATGTATTTGAGTGGTATGTGCTTAAATTGTGTGTAAGGGTTGAACATGCACTCAACTGGCAGATGGGGTGTCTACCTTCTATTTTTGCCTGAGTCTTTCCTCACATCCAATCAACATTTCCTGAAATAGCAAGAATAACTAAATTAAGTCAATTCCTTTTACTCATGCACTGCAGATAGCTAAGGTACACTGGTATGACTGGTATTTTTGGAAACAGTCATTTCCAGCTGAACCTGCAAGCAGTCTCCTTTTTTCACCCAAACACATTTTCACCCAACAAAATCTCATAAAACTTTATAAATGTTTGTTTGGCTCGTCTTTGTATTTGTTATCATTAAAATGGGATGGGAACACTTTGCTGACTGTATTTATTTAAATGTTTGCTAACAACCAGAGACAATACAAGACAATAATGATTCCATAACAGTGAATTTGGGCTTTAATTGACCATGGTTATATGTTGTGAAATACTCAAGACTTTGTTTACACAAGTCAAGCTGTTAACAAGCTGTGTAGTTGTGTATAAACAGTGACTGTTGGGTGTAAACAGGACCAGCTGCTGCTGGGCTGGCGGACAGAGGGATGTGGAGTTGGTGCTTTTACCAGAGAAAAGGAGAAATGTGTGTTATGTAGCCTAGAACCAGCGAAATGCATTCAGACCAGCAAATTTTTCACTTTTATTCTCGTCTCCACAGATCTCATGTTAATACACTCAATTTTGCCACTCAGGATAAATTTCTTTGTTGTCATTGGAAAGGTGAGATAATCATTAGATTAATTTGTTATCAAAAAGCAGTAGAGATACTAGTATACATTATACACACACACACACACACACACACACACACACACACACACACACACACACACACACACACACACACACAGAAACAGATCTGTTTTTGGTATCGAAATCCACTTCAGTTCCAAAAATCCAAGAACTGGGTACCCGTTAAGATATTACAATTTCGATTCCACTTATCGGTTCCTTCTAATGTATTTTATGCTTCAAAAACATGACCACAATTAGAGCAGAAATAGGTATGTATTAAGGAAGCATCTATCTGCCAGGACCAGAGAGTCATGTCATCACATACTTCATCACATAGTTTTGTTTTGATACACTCTGCTATAGCATTAACAGAAAATGGGCGCTCAAAAGTTTAGCTCCACTTTCAAAGGAAAGGCTAAATGCAATATGTGTGGAAAGCTGTTGTAAAGGGCGTTTCACCTCTAAAACGGCAAAACATCTGAGGCACCAGTATGATGTAGAGCGTCCGCATTGTACCAGATTCAACCGACTGCACTCTCTAGCACAAATGCTGCATTAGCCAGGAGGGTCTAAACTCTTAAGATGATCAATTTATGTTAACTTTGTGGCTTAATGTAGTTCAAAGTGACCTAGGAAAATAAAATGTACTACTAGTGATAAGTTAAGTCTACTGCTGAAATGACGAACCTGTGATCCAAAAGGAAAGTAATGATTTTTACGTTATGCTTTTTTCTTCCCATTTTAAACCTACTTTACTGTTCTAGCTTACACATCTTACATACACTTTGGACCACATGTTCATCATTTCAGCAGTAGAAATTACTTATAACCAGTAGTAATTGAGAGAGGTTTTGTGTTCCTCGGTCACTCCCTTTGTACGTTAAGCCACATTAAGCTTTTTGCTTATAATAGGTTTAAATGGTAAGAAAAAAGCTTCTCGTAAAAAGGATTAGTTTTGGAATTAATATTAAAATATGTATATTCTTTATAACAACTTTCACCATTTTGGAATCAAAAATTGGAATCGAGAAGAACCAGAATTGATAAGAAGAATCAGAATCGATACAATTCAAACGATACCCAACCGTACACACAGATCCATGCAGTGGTTTTTCTACTAGGAACAAAGGGAAATAAAAAGATACATCTGATGCATTTAGAGACTGAAGCTGGAAACATTGTTTTTAATGCTGTGTACCAGTGCATATATATATATATATATATATATATATATATATATATATATATATATATATATATATATATATATATATAAGCCAAGTCACGTTAGCTTTACATTTACAGCATTTAGCAGACGCCCTTATCCAGAGCGACTTACACTTGGTACAATCTTGCAATCCAAGCAATTGTGGGTTAAGGGCCTTGCTCAAGGACCCAACAGTAGCAGCTTGGCAGAGGTGGGATTTCAACCCTGGACCTTATGGTCCATAGTCCAGTACCTTACCCGCTAGGCTACCACAGCTTTATTTCTATAGCACTTTTTACGATGGACCATTGTCTCAAAGCCTCTATACAATTTTAGATTATTTTCTAATTTATAAGGCTAATCCTAAATTGAGCAAACCTAGGGCAACAGTTGCAAGGGAAAAACTCCCTAAACATTATTAGGAAGAAACCTTGAACCGAGACGCAAAAAGGGACCCGTCCTCCTTGGGCAGCATCGATGCTATATGCAAGAAATAACTACAAGAATTATAACAAACAACAACAACAACTAACAAGAATTTTACGTTTTCTTATAGTGAAATGAACATAAACTAAATAAATATTAACAGAGGGAACATATTTACAAATAGAATAATTTAAAAAATATAAAATAACGGGTAGACTAACATTTTAGAGAAAGTGATCTATTATGAACAGCATAATAAAATAGAGAATGTAAAAGCTATAGTGTATAAGCCAGTCATGATGATAAATATTGAATAGAATAATAAAAAAAATGTCCACATCATCGTTATTTCGTCCGATATACAGAGTCAGTTTAGTATCTTGCGTCCTCGGCGGAAAGTCTCGGTGGCATGGTATCCCCAGTCGACTGGAGGAGGGAGAGAGATACTGCCCTCTATGGTCTGGGTATGGTGGGGTTGGGAATTACTACTAAGAGTAAAACATAACAATCAGTGACAGCTAATATGTATGCTTGATTACATATGGGCTTATTCAGGGTTGACAACGTAACCCATCAACTCAGGTAGAGCAGATAGCAAATATGAATCTATGTGTATATCACCTGCATGATCTTCTGCTCTAGCTCAAGGGCTAGAGTTGTAAGGATTCACTCTTGCCTTTGTCATGGAGAAGAAAAATGTACAATTTTCTTTGTAGAATTTCACAGTATTAATGGGTAAGCATTAAAACATCTATACCACATTTCCGATGGTGAATGACCAGTTTTACTGGTTGTTCTGTGAAGAAGGATCTTCTCGGTTTTGATCACTTAGATTTGTTCACTTAATTTCCATTCGATTCATCAAATCACATCAGGGTAGATTTTAGTGAGCTAAGCTTTCTATGTGCCTAAGCTCTTGTAGATCTGTTTGTCTTGTAGATTTGCCACTTTGTGTACCTTGCTGTAAAGAGTTTTAGCTGAAAGCTGAAGGGGCAGTAAGGCTGGAATTGGTACCCTTATCAGAAACCATCTGACACAGCTGGAGTGGTGTAGTGGATAGCTATTTGTGTCCAGTGATTAACAGGGTGAAAGCCAGTCTTGTTAAGAGTTTACTTGCTATAGCGTTTGAGTGGGTGGAACTATTTAGGGTTTTGCTGTTATAACAATACCAGGAGAGCATTATTGGTCCTGCTCTCTGATTCCCCTTTTCTACTAACACCTTGCTGGTACCTAAACAGGAGCCTGTGCTTGTTCAGAGAACCAGTCAGCCCTTTTTAAGAACTAACCAGAGTTTGAGATCGTGTCCCTTTTTGAGTCTTGGTCCTCCCAAGGCTTTTCCTTACCACTGTCTCACTTGGCTTGCTTAATGAGGGCTGTGAGCCTGGATATTTGCAAAGCTTTTTTGAGACAGTGCACCATTGTAAAAAGGCATGTAGAAATAAATTTGACTTTGAATTTGATTGAAAATAACAGCAGCTTTGGAAGGTTATGAGTTTGACCTACAGACAGCACTTTGACGAGCAAGACGATAGATTCATGTTCATATTGCTGTTGAGTTTTCGTTCCAAGTTTGGATCTTCTCATTGTCAGAAGTGTAACCCCTACATGACTTTGTTGCAGTGGCCAGTAAAGTATAAATCCATTGTTAAGTCCAATGATTTACTGTTTTATAGTTTTGTTCAACAAGCCACATATAATTTCTGTCTGTATTGCTAAACAGTAATTCAGTTTTACAGTTATTTCACCAATTGTATTGTAGACTATTATTTTGACATCTTATTTAGTATTCAGTTTTATGGACCATTTTTTAGCAATAGTAATATAGCACATTTGTTTCTTCCCTTTGACAATTTTATATATTTTCCAATAAATGAGCTTTGAAAACTCCGGCATTATTTTCTGTGGCTGTTTCACTGTACATATGTTCACAGGGAGGACTAATTAGGTGTTAAGGAAAACATTTCTAGTGTAACAGCCATAATTAATGACACCAGGTCTTTCTGTAGTTTAGGTCATTTCCTTTCTTCCAATTAAATTTACTTGGAAATCTCAAGAAACACATTGCAGTGCATTCGTTTACAATTTTGAATAGAATAATTAAAAAATGGCCACATCAGCGTTATTTCGTCCGATATACAGAGTCAGTTTAGTATCTTGCGTCCTCGGCGGAAAGTCTCGGTGGCATGGCATCCCCAGTCAACTGGAAATTTACTTGGAAATCTCAAGAAACACATTGCAGTGCATTCGTTTACAATTTAAAAACTTTGACAAAATCATTTACAAGGAGAAACAAACAAACAAACAAAACCCAACACTAATCACTTGAGATGGTCCAGTTCAACGACACTGAAAGCTTGAAAGAAATGTGGAGTTTTTCTGTTTTAAATGCTGTCTTTCCTGGCTTAGAATGAACCTGAGGAACTTTTAGTGAGCAAAACAATCTTGGATTCAGTTCAGCAGCTCTGCATCATGTCTGATTGTAGTCAGAGATAAGGAGTAGTCCAGAGTCTTTCAGATATCCTCATTTAACTATATTACAAAATGCTTTAACAATCTAGTACCTGGCATTGCTGCCAAACTTTAGGAACACAGCACTAATCTCACCTATTAACCATAGTATTGATCTTAGGTCCGTGGGATGACGCACTCAAACCGACGTCATTATCATTTCTTACCTTTTTCCCTCTCTGACCCCAGAGTTGTGCGTGAAGCCAGAGACAGTGTGTGGAGCAGCTGCAGAAAAGCAGGAGTAAGTGTCCAGAGCGTTCCTCTCGCACAGCACAGACAAGGGCTGTTAGGAGCTTAAGCCAAATCAGAGCCAGATGTCTGCAGGTTATTTGTACATGGCATTCAATAACTCACAAAGCAGCCGTTATAACTCAGGCCTTATTGTCCTTTGGACGGTGGTTTGCCTCCTTAATATTTCATGGTAATCCAGTGGAATATCAATTAACGTATTTATCTTGTCAAGAAGGCAAAGACTATCTTCTGAGCTGAAGGTAGTGTGAGGGGACTTTTCTATGCTTTTCTCCACTCTGCTCTGTTCTTCTCATTCTTCATGGTTAGTAAAACTGAAACTGCCAATTAAAACCATAATAACTATAATATGAATAATAAAATACAGCTGTGCTTTAATTGTGACTGTCACTTCGAGTTTCAAGTGCTGTTTCAGTTAATATGCCAACCCCCTGTACAGTATGGTCTGTGTGTGTGTGTGTGTGTGTGTGTGTGTGTGTGTGTGTGTGTGTGTGTGTGTGTGTGTGTGTGTGTGTGTGTGCGCGTGCGTGCGTGTGTGCGTGTGTCTACATGTCTATGATGTATGTATTACATTATGTATTACATTGTGGGGACCAAATGTCCCCACAAGGATAGAAAGATTTGACATTTCTGATATTGTGGGGACCTTTTACTGGTGCCCACAAGGTTAACTGCCTTTTTTTTCTTTATTTTTTTTTAACAAAAATTGCAACTTTCTTTTTAAAAATCAAGACTTGCTTTAGGTTACTGAAGTTAAAGTTAGGGTTAGGGATGGATGTAGGTATAGTACTGTAATCATTTTGTCTATGGAAAGTCCCCACCTGGATAGTACAAAATGCTTGTGTGTGTGTTTTTATGTGTTTATGTGTTTACCTTGTTTTGCTATACTTTTGAGGACCAAATGTCCTTACAATGGCAGGAAAACCTGGAATTTCCACTTGTGAGGACTGTTGTTCCACTAGCTTATTTATTTATTTATTTATTTTATTTTATTTTATTTTATTTTTCAGAAAAATGGCAACTTTTATTAATGATTTGATTTAGGTTACTAACGTTAGGGTTAGGGGTAGGGATAGGTGTGGCATTAATTAGTGCCAGTAATGCTTCATTGTCATTCATGTCAATGGAAATGTCAAAAGAATAGCAAGACATGTTTGTGTGTGTGTGCGTGTGTGTGTGTGTGTGTGTGTGTGTGTGTGTGTGTGTGTGTGTGTGTTCATGCCCAGCTCTAACAGGTCTTTGTGTTGTATGCATGCAGTGCGAGTTGGTGACTGTGCAGCTGATGACTGAAATGCAGCCTAATTGAGGTCCACTCCGATCATTAGTCCTGGCCTAGACAATATACTCGGTCTCAGATATATGCGATCGCACGCATGCACCCACCTTAATACACACACATTCACACACCACAGACTGAACATTAAGCCTGGGTTCTCCTTCAATGTCATTAAAATGTGAATTTCAGTATTTTAATGAATCAAATGATCAAATATCTCACTGCAGTATTGCACTGTTTGTTCAGTAAACTCAAACTACTCCTGGAGAACAGCACAGCAGAGCATGAAAAATCTGCTTTGAAGCCCCATACTCAGACTTAATAGACGCTCATTGAAGCTTGTGCCTCTCTGGGAGTCTAGGAGGCAAATGTGTATGCATAGTAAGACTTGCAATAATTGGACAAATGGCTTTGAAGGCATCATTTTGAGCCATATCCAGACACATTCATTAATTTGTGTTGCTATAGTCCTCTCCTCTACAAATGTTTGAAATGTGCTTGGATGTCGCTGTCTAATATGCTAGCCTACCACCACAAAGACCCAGGATTGAGTCCCAGTTGTGCCTTCTGGCCAGGTCAGTCAACACATGCAGACACAATTTGCTGTGTATGAGGGAGAGAATATTCAGCTGGGTGGATGAGAGTTTCAGTGCTTATTATTAATCAAATTTGTGTTTAATGGCTTCCTATATCCATTTTAATTTAAGGTAGCTAGGCCTAATACAGGCTATATTTTGTGGGTCAAATACTGCGGAGGATATTGCAATAGCCTTGGAAATAATGCTTCACGAAAGTAATAGTCTGAAGCAATGCTTACCAACTGATAAGGACAGTGTGAAGTAGCTTGCTGGGTGGCACAAACAGAAGATTTAGCAAGGCATTGTACTTAGTTGCAACCCAAAATCCAGGATATAAAGGTAATTATATATAAAGTAAATATTATTAGTAATTATTTATACAGTGGGGCAAAAAAGTATTTAGTCAATCACTGATTGTGCAAGTTCTCCTACTTAGAAAGATGAGAGAGGTCTGTAATTTTCATCATAGGTACACTTGAACTATGAGAGATGAAACGAGGAAAAAAAAAACAGGAAATTAGGATTTTTAAAGAATTTAATTGTAAATCATGGTTGAAAATGAGTATTTGGTCAATAACAAAAGTTCAACTCAATACTTTGTAACATAACCTTTGTTGGCAATGACAGAGGTCAAACATTTCCTGTAAGTCTTCACCAGGTTTGCACACAATGTAGCTGGTATTTTTGGCCCATTCCTCCATGCAGACTTCACTAATTTTCTATGGGGTTGAGGTCTGGAGACTGGCTAGGCCTCTCCAGGAATTTGGAATGCTTTTTTTGGAGCCACTCCTTTGTTGCCCGAGCAGTGTGTTTGAGATCATTGTCATGCTAGAAAACCCAGCCACGTTCCATCTTCACTGATGGAAGGAGGTTTTGGCTTAAAATCTCACGATACATGGCCCCGTTCATTCTTACCTTAACACGGATCAGTAATCCTGTCCCTTTTGCAGAAAAACAGCCCCAAAGCATGATGTTTCCATCCCCATGTTTCACAGTAGGTATGGTGTTCTTGGAATGCAACTCAGCATTCTTCTTCCTCCAGTTGAGTTTTTACCAAAAAGTTCTATTTTGGTTTCAACTGACCACATGATATTCTCCCAATCCTCTTCTAGATCATCCATATGCTCTCTGGCAAACTTCAGACAGGCCTGCAGGATCTGAGTCCCTCTCTGCATAGTGTAGCCTTTGTTACTTTGGTCCCAGCTCTCTGCAGGTCATTCATCAGGTCCCTCTGTGTAGTTCTGGGATTTTTGCTCACTGTTCTCATAAGAGATCATGTTGACCCCACGGGATTAAATCTTGCATAAGGCTCCAGATCGAGGGAGATTATCAATGGTCTTGTATGTCTTCCATTGTTTTTTTTTCTCATTTTGTCTCTCATAGTTGAAGTGTACCTATGATGAAACTTACAGACCTCTCTCATCTTTCTAAGGAGAACCTTCACAATCAGTGCCTGACTAAATATTTTTTTGCCCCACTGTATTTATAAAGTAATTAACAAGTATGCAAATGATTAAACAAATTTGTGTTCAATTCCTTCATTTGCTCATTTAGGTAGCTAGATCTATGACATATATGGTGTGCGTTCGTACTTGGAGACTGATTTAGTCTTTCACAGGTGGTTCATTACTATCAGGAATTTGTTGTAGGTACATCATAATTAGGCCAGCTTGCACCATGCAAAGATTAACCTTCAAACAAATTCTTGAAAAGACAGCGGGGAAAGATATTTTTGTAAAGTTACATTATGGATTTTTATTTGCAAATTGCTGCAGAAGCACTTTCTTCAAATACTGTAGCCATCATGTGTCATTATTTTTATAATCAACAGATTGCATACTGTAATATTCATTGATTCACCCTTCCAATTAATGCATTCCTTTCTGGTCCAGACACCAAAAGCAATGTGCGTAATGTTGCTGAAGACAATGCTTGGTCATTCACATGAGTCTGAATCAGAATCACTTTATTTCACCAAGCATGTCAGACATAGAAGAAATTTGTTTGAGTGCACACATGTATGACTTGTAACATACTTATCACAGACAAGACAGTACACAAACTATTAACAAGTATTGATCTAAGGGAAAAGTAAAATAAAACAAGACAATAGAATATAGAATAAAGAATAATAATAAACGTGTGGATATCTGTACGTATGCAAATATGAATGTGTGTATGTATGCAGGTTAAGTAGACGTACTATAAAATATGTTATAAATCAATTAAATATTATTATCTATTAAATAGCTGCCTACTAAATTAAAATGAAATTTGTTAAAATAGATGTGCAAATAAGCATTGTATTACAATGGAGTTATACTGTAATAATAAGCAGGGGTGTCATCAGACCCACTTTACTTGGGCACATGCCATTCATTAAACTAGCAAAGCCATCTGTTAGCATAAAAAAATGTTTAGAGTTAATTTGTTTTTCATTTCTCATCCATGCCAGAGTAATGCCCAATTTAATGTTAAATCACTTAGCTTGTTTAGTATTTAACAGGTTTATTTGTTATGCACAGCTGTGCCCCTATGACTGATTGGCAAGCAGAGGGGTCCAGCTGTGCCCTCCCTATATTCCGTGGGTGCCCCAGTATAACAAGCAGTTTAGTAATGTCCCTGATGAAAAGTGTAGTGTTACAGAGTAGTTATATTGTAATAACACACAAACATGGGCTTCTGTGTGGCTGAAAACAGATGAAAAGTTCCTGTTCTAATATTGCTTCCAAATGCTGTTTAGAACAAGAACAGACAGTCTTATGCACAAGTCACCTGAGCACTCTGCAGTGCTGTTTTATGAGCTTACGTGGCCTACACCTAGGAGTTGACCCTTTTGTTGCTTCTAGATATTTCCATCTCACTATAACAGTATTTATAATTGACCAGGTCAAGCAAGATAGGCAGCTGTAGCAGGACAATGATCTGACATGATGACTGTTGAAAAGATGGCATCTAGTGAGAGTGGCACACTAGGCTCTTCAGTTTGACTCATTGTTCTGCTAATGTTCGTCTGTGGTGGCTGCATGGTTGTATTGCTTGACTTTGTGTTTGGTTGAAATTGCTGAACACAATGTTAGAAGAATGTGTCCATGTTTGCAATGTCCTGATGGCGATTCTACATCTGTGGTAAAAGTATGTGTGTGTCTTTAGTTAGGCGGGCCATATGGTCTCTGGTTGAGACCTAAAAAAATTGTCCTAAATTGTGACAAATGTAGTTTTGCGTCCATCCTATCATTTGAATTCTAACGTTGCTATACATTGTGAGAGAGTCTTTTCGTTGCTGCTCTTTACAGACCTGCACACAACCATTTGTCAAACTGCTTCTCAAGTATTACCCTGGTGTGTAATGTGCCACACCACAGCAAAAACCAGAGGCAGAGAGTGTAGCACATGTTGTCAGAATGTAATGGGGCACTTCAGGAGGACTAGGAGGACTTTTTCTCTCTCCAATTTCTTTTTTTGCTCTGACCATGAAAAGAAACAATGGTTTGTAAATGGTAAAATGTAAACTGTTGTTTGTTTGTTAAACTTTGTTTTTGTAATGACATGTGAAATGCCCTGTGGAAAGATTATCTGACATATATAGTACTGTGCAAAAGTCTTAGGCGTTTTATATTTTTTTCAGTTTGAAACAAACAAGTAGTACCTGATCTGTGGTAGTCATGTGGGGGTCCTGAGCATTAGAGAACAAGGTAAAAAGTAAGCAAGGTAAAAAGGTAACAAAAGTAAAGGGTACTAACAAAGTATGTACAGAAACAAATAGACTACAGTCGGTAATTGTAGAACTACAAAGTAAACTGTAAGCTACAAAGTTCAGTGACCTCTAAAATTTAAATAAAGAATAAGCTGAATATAAACTGGAAAATATAGAATGCCTACGACTTTTGCACAGTACTGTATATGCCATGAAGACATTTGTAATTATTCTTGTTAATGCTTCTGTTGTGTTCTTGTCAGTTGTTGCCAATTTCCATTTATGTTTTTTGTTTTTCGAGATTTGTTCAAATTCGAAACAACAGTGGTGTTCTGGTCTGATCTGATCGGCCAAAGAAAATGAATAGAATTAAAAGTTCAAGGGAAATGCAAATTTAATGCAAATTAAAAGTACAGATGTTGTGGTAATGACTAGGAAATGGTTGGTGATGTGTTTAAATACTGTATAAACATCTTAGGGACCCTAATTTGGCCATGAACACCCAAGGATTGAACGTTTATTTGAACAAAACAGAGAAGATTAAATGATTATCTATTAAAGTTCACTGTGTCACCACTTAATTGTCAGACTTTTTCAGTGCAGTACCTCTTCGTCTGGAGCACACTAAAGGTTCATTTCATCTCGACTTTTGTTAGATTTGCAGCCCCGTATCATCCGAAATCTTCCAAGATAGAGAGAAGGAAACAAAGACAGATAGGGAGAAGGAAAAAAACAAGATCTGCAGACGGAGAAACAGAAAAGAGAAACAGAACACCTGGTTCCTGTGGCGCAGTTCTTTCTTAACCTAGTTTCTGGGACTCATCCTCAAGAGTTCTCATAATTATTGTTTAGTATAAAAATGCCAATATCTTCAGAAATAAGTGTATATGTGTATATAAGTGTGTGTGTGTGTATATATATATATATATATATATATATATATATATATATATATATATATATATCTGTGCTATTAGTTATGTATCATTATTTGTTAAGTGTGTTTTAGGCTGCATGTCACTGAGCTCAGCTTTACTCTGGGAACCAGGTCATTCAGGCCTTGTAAGTGCAGTGGTGTCCAGGCATTAAGATTCGTGTTACCTTTGCTCTTATCGGAACTGGCCAGACACCAGCATAGTCAATTAGTCATTTGATCTGATATTGATCTGTTCACTGGCCATGCCAATGCTCAGATTCTGCTCACTACTCCACTTTCTTGCTCATGCACTGCATTGCTCAGAAGCTTTGACAGATGGCCCGGCTTGATTGGACATGGTCAGTGCACTGTGTTAAGTAGGGCGTGACTAATGCTAGGTGCCCATAACCTTGTCAGTTTGCTGTTTTTAACTTGGCTAATGAAGATTGCCTTGCATTGCCTTTCACAGGTCTAAAGGTACAGTGAGAGATAGCTTCTGTAGCCACATGAAGGGTCAATTACTCTTATGTACTAAAATTATTTGCATTTCTTTTGATAATTGACAGATTCATCCTGGTCTTTGGCTGCCTGGTCCTGTCTGTGTTCTCCACAATCCCAGATCATGTGGACCTATCCAACCACTGCCTGCTCATACTGGTGAGAACAGAACACACTGCCAACCTTTGGGACATGTAGTACGTGACACAAGTTACAGAAACCAAACATTTCTATAGTCATTCAACTGATGTAAGCTTCAAATATCTGTCAAATTGTTTTTCCTTCATCCACTGTCTCAAGACCCATTTGGTCCTTGCTATATGATACATGTTTATTTTCTCTGTTTTGAATTTCTGTATTGTTTTATTGGTAAGTATGATCTTCTCAAGTAATGATGGCCAGCTCCAAGGTGATGATGTGTTGCCTATGGCGCGTTTGTTGGACTGTTAGATGAGATGATGTGTCCCACCATGAGGCCTTCTTGTCTCCACTGGGGCTTAAACCTTAACTGAAAGCAGTCAAAGGTGACCCGTCTCCCACCGATGGGAAAACTGAATCCTCAATGCACTCTGTATCTGATGGAGTGCTGGGAAAGTAGAGTGTGTTGTGAGTGCATGGAAAACACATTGAGCTCTCAGTGAATGGTGGGTGAATTGTACCCAAGTCTAAGTTCCCTAGAGATCCCACAGAGAGCAGCTGCTGAATAATGTGGAATCCAAACTGCACAAAACCGTGTGCCAGTAACAGTGGCACTTATCATTCAGGTCTGATTGGAGTCCCAAGTGTGCAATTCTCACATTCAAGTTGGGTCTAAGTCATTTCACCCTCACAAGCAAATGAAGCCCAATAGGGGTGGGAATCGCTAGGCACCTATCTACTTAATTCAGTTACGATTCAGAGGTATGCAATTTGATTATCAATAGATTAATTACACATTAAAACTAGTATATATCCACGTTCCCATTTCTAAGAATTAATGCAGAAAATATTATATGTATATGTGTGTGTATGTGTGTATATGTGTGTATATATATATATATATATATATATATATATATATATATATATTCACAGAAACATGCACAACCTAGCAACACAACAATCTGAGTTATCTGTGAGATGCCAGGTTCGAGTCAATAATTTGAGCTGTGCAAATCTTGTAGTGTGAGGGCAGTTTATGAGTTAAGACAGTAAATCTGATCAGTAAATTCTGCCCCTGTATCTCAGGTCCTTTCACAATTCACGCAAAATAAGTTAGGATTGCATAATTCCTATGGGGTGAACCAGATATAACATTGTTAGATATCAGCAAGACGAAGACGGTTGTTGCAAGCATCGTGTGAAATACACAGTTAATACGCAAAGAGCAGCGTAAGGGTTGCATGACTCATTTTGGTGTTGTTTCTCCTCTGAATAAATATTTGTGATGAAAATATGTCCTTGAAGAAAACGAGACATTTAAATAAGCCTTTCACAGGCACTGAATAGCACATGCACTCACAAAGTGAGTAATCACAGTAATGTGATTGGCAAAAGCACAAAAAGCAGTCCATCCATTTAATCAGGCACTAACACTTGCACCTGTTTTGTGTAAACACTGACAGTTCTAAATTTCAACTACACAAAATATTTTGTTGAAAATCAACAATAATTTGAACATAGCTTTACATATAGTGTGTGAAACAAGAAAAACCCTCACTGGTGCACACGGACCTATTTTTAACATGGTTTATTGCCTCTATAATCCAGGAATGTCATGTGTGAGCTGCACACTGGATCCAGCATGTGTACTTTGTGCTGGAGGCAGCAGCTGTAGCGTAGTTACTTTTGCTGTAATGTACAGTTCTGACAGATGTTGTAATCTGTTGAGAGTCTCGTTGAATATCGTCAGATTTATCAAACAGTGCAATTAGCAAGGTGTGTACTGTCACTGATATATGAGCTCCAGGGGTAATTACCCTACCAAGATACTATTATAAGCTCTGCAGGGCATGATGCAGTTCCACCTCAAAATGCAAACTCAGCCTGTTTTGCTGTGCTAGCAATCTCCGTACATGATAGCAGGGGGTGCACAATGCTGCGGAGGCTTGTCTTGTTTCTCGTTATTTTGTTTTATTAAAACACCCTCAAACCAGAATGATTTTTGCTTTGTTATATTTCCGATCAATAGCCTTACAAAAGGAGAGCATTTATCAGAACCCATCCATTATGCATATGGATCTCATTTTGCTTCATTTTCTTTTTGTCACTGTGATTCGTCTGACCACAATACACGTTTCCACTGTGTGATGGTCCATCCCAGATGCCTCCGAGCCCAGAGAAGTCAGCGCCACTTCTAGGCATGGTTAACATAAGGTTGTTTTTTTTTGGGTTTTTTTTGCAAAGTAAAGTTTTAAGTGGCATTTGTGAATGTACCTCTGTATTGACAAAGTTTTGCCAAAATAATCATTATTCAGTTATTGATGAATGATGGTTCCTGATGCAGTGCTGTATGAGGGTTCAGAGATCATGGGTGTTCAGTTTAGGCTTGCACCCTTCCACCTCATGGTCTGAAACACTTGATGAAATCATGCACTGTAGAGGAAGATATAACCAAATCCCTCCCTGTCTTTCTTTGAGCTATTTTCTCACGCATTTGTTGACAAACTGTTGATCCTTTCAACCTTTTGCTGATCAAAGACTCTGTTGTGGATTCTGGTTTTGAACCAGATCATGAATGCAGTCATTTGTAGACATTTGTTTGAAGTCATACAATTGTTTCATTTTTTAACCTCATTACTTGCCCTAAATTACCCCCTTCCCAGCTTTCTTTTAGAATGCGTCGTAGCCCTGAAATGCTGGAATGAATGTTTATTAACAAGTACAATGACGTATCTTGGGTTTATATTGTCTGCAATTAATGAAAAGTTAAAGTAAATTTTAGGAATTGTTTTCTTGTTGTTTTGTTTGTTTGTTTTGCATTTTCCATACAATCCCAGCTTTGTTGTTTTGGGGTTGGACTATTATAAAATACAATAGAACCTAAAATAGCTAAATTTAGTAATACAGCCTTGTGTACAACATGGATAATATGAAATGCGATTTCTGTGTGTTGCAATCTGCAGGAGTTTGTGATGATTGTTGTGTTTGGTCTGGAATACATCATTCGCATTTGGTCAGCGGGATGCTGCTGTCGCTACAGAGGATGGCAGGGAAGACTGCGCTTTGCCAGGAAGCCTTTCTGTGTCATAGGTGAGAAACAATTGCTTATAATTGACTGTACGTGTTAGGACATGCTGCTTTCTGCAGGTGTATGCATATGGCTTTTAGACTGAATCAGACAGTTTCGTAAACATTCAGATCAAGGAAAATTAATTTGATGACTTCTGTCCATACATGCTTTTGGATTTACCCGTATGTGTTATTAGGCAATTGGTTACAGATTAGTGAACAAATTTTCTCTGTCGTCCTTGTAGCCAAGCTTGTATCCACAGAACAAATTGATGTGTAAAGATACTGGTTTTTGCCTTTCTTTACATCTCAGACATCATTGTACTTATTGCATCCATTGCTGTGGTGTCGGCCGGCAGTCAAGGAAACATTTTCGCCGCATCCGCTCTGCGCAGCCTTCGCTTCCTACAGATTCTGCGGATGGTGCGCATGGACCGACGAGGAGGTACCTGGAAACTGCTGGGATCTGTAGTCTATGCCCACAGCAAGGTACACAAAGATATTTCACTTGTGATAGGTGTGTGGTAGGTGTGTGAAACAGAGCCATAGTTCGAGCTATGGAAGTGATATAGTGGGAAAGCAGCATAAGTTATGCAAGTTACTTATGATATAGTGAAGCAAAGTGATAAAGTAAATCCTCTGATTGTCTCATCTGACTAGTTACAGTGAGAGTTCTGCTATAATGTAATGCATTCCTATAATATCTACCTTATAACAGTAAATTTTTGTTTCTGCCTTCAGTCTAATGCAGAAGTTTGGGCACCACAGTCAACTGACATGCTGTGTTACTTTTCTAAATGAAAAGAAGAAACTTAAATATCCCATTACTGTGAATGTTAATGTGCCATTCCAATTTATTTGCTAAATTTAACATATAAAAAAGAAGGTCCTGGGTTCAAACCGCGGGTGCAGTGGTCTGGGTCCTTTCTGTGTGGAGTCTGCATGTCCTCCCCGTGTCCACGTGGATTTACTCCGGGTCCACTGGTTTCCTCCCTCAATCCAAAGACAAAGTCTCTACAGTGCCCCTAGTGTGTGCATGTGTGTGCCCTACGATGGATTGGCATCCTGTCTAGGGTTGTGCTGCTGGCTAGGCACCGGCTGTTCCGTGACCCTGTCCAGGATTAAGCAGATACGGAAGTGAATGAATGAATGAACATTATAAAAAAAATTAAACATATAATTTGGCATGTGTGAAAGTCTTTGCTCTGATAATTACTGCTGCTGAAATGACGAACAGGTGGTCCAAAGGGAAAGTAATCATTTTTACGTTAAGCATATAAAAAGTTTAAATGGTAGGTAAAAAGCATAACATAAAAAGGATTACTTTCCTTTTGGATCACAGGTTTGTCATTTCAGTAATACAGATTACTTCTCATGAGTAGTAACTGAAAGGAGTTTGGTTTTCCTATGTGATTATTGTAAGACATTAAGTTATGTCAAGCTTTGTTCATGTTAAGTCTTTTAGACTCAAACACTGTGCACTGCTGAGGCTCAGTATCGTCCTGGTGCCTTAGATGTTTTGCCATGTTGGAGATGCAACCTCCATTACAACAGATCAACTTTTCACACGTATTGCATTTAGCCTTTTCTTTTTATCTCAAAGTGGAGCCAAACTTTTAAGTGCTTTTGGGTGTCCATCTTCTGCTAATGCTGTAGCCATATCAAACAAAACTACGTGATGACGTACGTGATTATGTGAGCCACCCTTCTTAATACAGACATAATTTTGCACTAATGCCATGAATTTGAAGCATAAAATGTGTTAGAACCGATAAGTGGAATGAAAATGTTATTATTTTTTTTAACGGGTACCCATTGGAAAGATCTTTAAACCTGCGTGCAATTTTCATTAAAATGCCATTAAGAATGGAAGTTAAAATCAACTGTTCAAGTCAAGACAGGTCAGAAAACTCTCTGTTGGAACCACTTGTAGCTTGTCAAGATAAAGAAATAAAAATTGTCACATTACTGCTAAGGACCTATGTGCTACAGGTGCACTGATCTGCTATGCAGTGTTACTGGAAACACGAAACTCAATGCCAGAGACATTCTGGAATGGAATGGTGTTGGGCAGTGAAACAAAAGATTAAACTCTTGGCTACAACAGCCAAAGGTGTGTTTGGAGAAAAAAATGAGAAACATTTCAAGAAAAACACTTCAGCAGCTGTTAAGCATGGCTCTAGTTTTACTTTTAGGGCAGTAACAGGTTCATAGATCATCATCATCACTTATCTTTATGTGGCAGCAGTGATTTTCAAATTGTCATAGCATGTATGGGGAGAGACACATTGTATTCCCCATATCCCACCACCATTCTTGCTGGTACCCCAATTTTTTTCAAAACTGAGCTTCCATGGTGCTTGGAACTGATGAATTTATCTTATTAAAATGTTATACATTTGGATCACGCCGAGAGTCAAAAACTGAAGTGATATCAGCTACTTGTTACTTTCTAGTGTGATTAGGCTTCTTGCTAGTTATACTTAGGCTTTATGTTTATCGTTTTAAATGCAAGTAACTCTTTGGCTTTGTTTAGATGTGTTTGTCTAAAATTAGAGGAACTAAAGATAATGCAGCAGCACATTGTGTGCAGTTACCCAAAGTAGTAAACAAATTCCCAAGACGGCAAGTGAACTAACTTTGCAGCCTAGAGTCAAACAAAACAGTACAAATGCAAGATGAGATCCGAGAACAGATGATGAATACGAGTAAGCTTGCCAGGTCATGGTGATGAGTGTGTGTGAGTGTTCTATCCACTCCAGACTTGTGACCCTGCTTATAGCCTTTCTCTCTGCAGTGCTGTCTGGGATGTAGCTACTGCCATAAACTACAGCCAAACCACAGACTTCCTCAGCCCTCAGCCACCCGCCATTTAGTGGATAGATTATGGGCTGTAGCTCCCCACTGAATCACTGTGGTCTGTGAAACAACTGCTTTACTCCTCTGTCTCTTCTTACCTTGCCTTGCCTTGTCTGTTCCATCACAAGGTACTCAGTCTGTTTGGGTTTTTGCTGTAAAACTCTGTTCTGTTCTGTGTCTACAGGAGCTAGTGACTGCCTGGTACATTGGGTTCCTGGTGCTGATTTTTTCCTCGTTCCTGGTTTACTTGGTGGAGAAAGATTTAAACAAGCAGTTTGCCACTTATGCTGATGCTCTATGGTGGGGAACGGTAAGTCTTCAAAAAAAGATTCTCAACACTCCCTCTTTGCTCACCATACATTTTCCCTCTTCTACACACAGGTGGTGTAAATCTCATTCATTCATTAAATCTCATTCATTCATCCGATTAATCCTGGACAGGGTTGTGGGAGAGCCGGTGCCTAGCCGGCCGCATAGAGCTCAAAGCAGGAACAACCCTAGACAGGTGCCAATCCGTCGTAGGGCACACACACTCACACACTAGGGACACTTTAGTGCAGGGGTGTCAAACTCATTTTCACAGAGGGCCACATCAGCATAATGGTTGCCTTCAAAGGGCCAGATGTAACTATAAGACAGTATAATGTAACCAAATTGTAATGTAGAATAAATGTAAGTACTCCTTAATGTTAAATAACTCTGAATTTACTACTTATTCAACATATAAATATTTGCATAGATGTAAAATTATGTTTGCTTGTTGCTCTGTTAACATAACATAAATCCTGTTAATTTGTCAGGTTAAGAAACTCATATTATTCCATCAATCAACGATCAAACTATCCAAGTGAATAAAGAAAAATATCATCAAACACAAGTTATGACATTAACTCTATAATTACTCTATAACACTATAATATAATACTCAATAACTCTATAATACTATAATTAAGTCTAAAAGCGTGCATTGACCATAAACTCCATTTCCCACAATTCATGCCGATTATGTTACCCGTGAAGAGACGTCATTAAGCCACTAGACTGCAGTCAGTCCAATTTTTAAGCTATTAAGAGCCACATCAAATGACACGGCGGGCCACGTTTGGCCCGCGGGCCTTGAGTTTGACACATGTGCTTTAGCGTAATCAGTTAGCGTAAAGCATGTCTTTGGACTGTGGGAGGAAACAGAAGTACCCAGAGTAAACCCACACGGACACGGGGAGGACATGCAGGACAGTGCTACCCACTGAGCCACCTGCCGCCCCTGGTGTAAATCTCTTTTTCTTCTAATCTCACGCAATGACCTGTTGTTTCAAAATCCTTATAGACCCACATTGGATTCTTTATGACAGGTTCCTATATCGATTGGTAGCACCATCGCCTCACAGCAAGAAGGTCCTGGGTTTTATACCAGGCGGTTCGATCCTAAGAGGAGTGACACTGGGTCCTTTCTGTGTGGAGTTGCATGTCCTCCCCGTGTCCATGTGGGTTTACTCCGGTTTGAGAAACGTATTTTAGGTTAATTGGAGTCCCCTTAGCGTGTACGTATGCATATGAGTGTGTGAGTGCGCCCTACGATGGATTGGCGCCCTGTCTAGGGTTGTTCCTGCCTTGCGCCCTGTGTTGCCGGCTAGGCACTGGATTTCCCATGATCTTGACCAAGGATTAAGTGGATAAAACAATAATAAATGAATGAATATTTGCGTTTTATAGTACGCTATCCTGCACACAAATGGGCAGTGAGTGTAGAATCACTGTAGGCCACTGTGTATTACAATTGTATTATGTTTCCCCACAGCAAAACACCACAGTGTACAGACCATGACTTTTGTCATGGTTCCTTGCCATCAAAATGAACAAAGTAATGAAACTTTCTGTTCCTATCCATCAATTAAGAAGAAAATAAAACAAAAGCAGTAGTTTGAGTGTGTAGGACATAAGATCAATCTGTGGTGGTGCCTGGTAACTGAGCCTTGCCTTTGGAGATTGGATATAAAGGCTCATGCTGGGCCGGTGTTGCACTGCCACAAGGTATTTACACTGGGTTCAGCTCAGGCCTGCGTGTGCTGCCAGGCTGACTGCAGCGCAGGGAAGAAAAGCAGAAGAACAGGAGTCAGTCTAAGTGTGTATACTCCCAACTGTCACTGAATGGTCACAGCATGCTCAGCGATTGACAGATTGCTCACTTTTACTGGATGCATTGAATTTGCTTTGGCCTGGACTTTGTTTAAGTGTTCCTTGTCTGTGAGAAACCAAAGCTCTTACTTATGAGTATGGAAAGAAGTGGGAGCTGTTCGACTAATGCGTTCTTTCAAATGCAAGATACCAATTTAATACTCTCAGGGAGATGCAGGGGCAACACAAATGACTGTGTGGCTGTAACCCTAGAGTACGTCTCTGTTTAGCTTTAGATATTCATAGCCTTTTAATATGGCAGATTGGGCAGGAGTTGTTGCAAGTGGAGCTTTGTGGCCAACATGTGGTTTTTAGTGCACTCTGCGGCAGCCTCTTGAAAGAATATGATCAGTGCAGACAGTGTGTGACCGTATGCTCTTGGAAGCAGCCAGCTTTCCATTCAATGTCCTTGCACTGGGTCATTGTGTGGAGTGTATCCTGCCTCTTCTTCCTCTCAGCTGATTGAAGGTGCCGTCTGGACTTTGCCGTTTGGGTTAGGCTTTTATTTAGTAGGGTAATCTAACTCTCTCGGTCTGTGACAAGCTTCCATGCTCCATCTTCTGACCCATTACAAATGTTCTCTGTATGCCCCAGATCACTCTTACTACCATTGGCTATGGGGATAATACACACCCACAGACCTGGCCAGGGTCGGCTCCTGTCAGCAGGTTTTGCTTTGGCTGGGCCATTTCCTTCTTCGCTCTCTGCCTGCGGTGAGTAGTCTGACCTTGGACTAAAGGCAATAAGGGCCTCCTCAGTTCACCAGCCAGCCCTAGGTGCTCCAATAGGGTTTATAATTATATGCCTGTCTTGAAGAGGGTCAAAGAGTGACATATTTTGTTACTACAAATGGAAGAAAGTTAAATAATTATACACTAATGTCACAAAAAAATATCTCACCAAGAAGGAGATGTTGAAACCAAAATGTAACTTTATATGTATGAATGTAACAAGGATATATGTAAATTGATTACAATATTAGAGTGAAAGTTTATTGGGGGGAAACACTGTACAATTGGAAGGAGGCTCTAGTTTCTGTTAGGCTGTCTCTAGCCTGGATACAAGATGATTACAGTTGGCCATTGTAGGCAAACAGGGTTCTGTATTGTTTCCTGTGGCACATTTTCCCACAGATGTTTACAGCTTGGGCCTGCAGATCCTTTACAGTCTTTGGTTTGCCGAAGCTGGACATCTCAGATGGTTCCATAAATGTTCACTTGGCAATAAAAAACCCAATACTCCATACTCCAAACACGACCGTTGTCAGATCAAAAAAAACAGAACCTGGATTTTTGTCTTGATGCATGCTCAATAATTCAGGTAAGAAAATCCAGAAAGTTGGAATCTGTTCATCTGGGGCTGCCATGGCTCTGTTGTAAGATGGTTGGAGAGGTGTACTCTGAGGCCCCCTCACCTCGGTTCAGGGAGTGATGGACATTCCCTTTTTACAAAAAATGGCTTCTTTTACTCCGCGTTTAAAAACCATTGTTCCTCCCTCCTATTCAAGGATCTGCACGTCTTCATCCTTGAAAAGAGTAAAAGAGAGGAGTGGCCACTGGCCTGTAGGTGGGTGTAAACCGCAGAGTCCTGACCTGATGAGGTAGCTCTTCTATGTTGTGCCATCCGTCCATCCCTGAACCGAGGAGGGGGCCTCAGAGTACACCTCTCACCATCTTACAACGGAGCCATCGCATCCCTTCCCCATCTCTGTGTGAATGGCACATGTGGCCATTGTCGTTAATGGTTATGTCAATCTGCATATTAAACTGATCACCGGTCCCATTGTTATGTAATGGTGCTGGTACCAGTCCTTATGCAAAGGTACTGTATATAAGATTGGGGAAGTTTTCCAGCTGCTGAGACTGAAGAAGTCACTTAGATGAGTGACTCCGACAAAAACTTTGTCCAGATGAACAGATTCAACTTCTGGGAGAACCTGGATTTGTCTTTAAAGACGATGCGTTTTCAGTCCGTAACAGTCCAGGTTTCTCATTCCCAACGCCACTGCCATTGACAGCCAACAGTGGCTGGCTGTCAATGGCAGGACACGGAATGGGTGCTGTAACAACAAATTTCCTTCTGCTAAGCACCTGGAAATGATCTGGGTAGAGACAGGGGTGTGTAGTGAAGATGCCACCTGTGTGTGGATGTGGTCAACTAAACTGTGGGAGCTGCTCATGCTTGTCGGCAGATCAAACAATCCTTTCTATTGGTGGTCTGTCTGGTCCATATGGAGCCATATGTGTGTGCCCTCACGAATCTAGGATGGTGGGCAATTAGTCGAAACGGCCATCCCTGCTTCTCTCTGTCCAATGATGTGCCCCCTCTCAAAGTCTGTCAAACTGGGCAAAAATTTCTTCGAATGCATCACAGAGGCATGTCTAGCAGTCAAAACAATCTCTCTTCAAGAGATACACCATCCAAAAGTAGTCTCTGTGAGCCTTTTATAGGCCAGCGGGGGGCCAGCGGGGGAAGCACTTTAATGCTATCTTGTGGCAAGAGCCAGTGTGTCTAATCGGAACCACACCTGTTAATCATTTACATATCTGCCTGAGACTGCATGAAACTGAAACTGCATGCATGCCGAGTTTTGCCGCCAATCCAACATTCTTTTTGTCAGTGAGTATAAATGCTAATTAAAAAGAAAAAAAAAAAAAAACTTTGTTACATACAATGTAAACACAAAAAAAGTGAGTTTTGTTTTGTTTAGTTTCACTGCTATATTTTTAATCACATACATGCAACACACATCATTTTGAGAAATCCAGAGCATGTGGGGGGCAGCAGGTTAGTGTTGGTGGCCACACAGCTCCATGGTTCTGGGGACCAGTTAGGGTTGGGCCTACTCTAAATTACCCTTTCCTCAATGTGTCCAGTGAGTGATTTTGGTAACTGTACTTGTTAAACTGTACTTTCTCCCAGTGTTTGCTGGATCAAAAACTGCAGGGGCACTGTGCTCTGGATATGCAGTTATTAAAGATGAATGAATGGATTATTATTTAATTGGGTAAATGAATAAAGTAGCAAAATCATTAACTACATTGTTTTGTAAAATCAAAGAAATGGTTTGGAACTTGGTTGGGACTTGGTAAAAAAAAGTGAATCCCAATTTCCACTAAACCAAAGAATTTCTTGTGCCACACTGGGGGCTTAATCCGTCTGCTTTTTTTTTGAACCTACTTTCTTCCCATGAATTAAGTCTAAAAGCAGGAGACTGCTTTTTTATGCAATCCTACTCCTGTTTTTTGTTACTTATCTGTTTTTGGCCCCTTGCTGAGGGCATGTGGGCTGTGCGGGTAGGTCAGGCTGTGTGATATTAATCCAAGGTGTCTTAGATCTCAGTGTTTTACATCCATCTTATGCATGTCATTCCAGCATCATGTCTGCCAGCTCTGTGTGGTTAGTGTTATTTCAGGAGTGCAGTATGTCTCTGAGCTCTCACAAGAGACAGATTAATATCAGTCATGTGTCAAGTGCTATCCAAAATCACTTCCAATAAGCTTTTTGTCAGCTCTGAAAAACTAGCTCGGTTGTGGTGATGTTCATGTGGAGTGTGTTCATGATCAGTGGGTTTTTTCTGACTCTTTGTCTTTTGCTCAGTCTGCATGTCCCAATCTGCTCTGTTCTGGTAGTCAGACATTCTGAGGTTGGTAGTGTAATATAACATTCTTGAGTTTGTTTGTAATCTTTGGCATGGAGTTTAGCATGTTCTCTGTCTGTCGATGTGGGTTTCTGTAAGGAGTCGAGCTGCAACTCTGGCCAGCAGAGGCACAGACCATGCAGTACCTCCTCTGACCAGCAGAGGGTGGGTTAACGATACATTGAAAGATGGCACTACACGACCACCTCTGACTAGTGATGGTGGTAGGAATTTCATAGGTGGCTTGGAAACTACATTTTATTGTGTGCTCATGGGCTCATCAGCCCAAGATGATTTTCACCTGCATGCCAAAGAAATGTAAGGCTGAGCAATGCTCAGTGCTGTATCTTCAAAAGGTGGGAGGGTGCTCAACTGGATGACCACTCTATGGGAGCATGAGTCTTCCCTTTTTGGTTCTGCCGCACAGGACAGAGGATCAGAGCAGTGTATGAGCACCCAGCTGGGTCAATGTGTTACGGGGCACAAACCCAGACAACTGGGAAACACCAGTCTGGATGAATGAGGAGGAATGTTGCGTGTGTGTGTGTTTATGTATGTATGTGTGTATGTATATATGTGTGTGTATGTATATATACACATACACATAAAGTGGGGCAAAAAAGTATTTAGTCAGCCACTAATTGTGCAACTTCTCCTACTTAGAAAGATGAGACAGGTCTGTAATTTTCATCATAGCTACGAGAGACACCTAGCTATGAGAGACAAAATGAGAAGAAAAAATCCAGGAAATCACATTGCAGGATTTTTAAAGAATTTAATTGTAAATCATGGTGGAAAATAAGTATTTGGTCAATAACAAAAGTTCAAGGCCGAAAAACAGCCCCAAAGCATGAGGTTTCCACCCCCATGTTTCACAGTAGGTATGGTGCAACTCAACATTCTTCTTCCTCCAAACACGTCAAGTTGAGTTTTTATCAGAAAGTTCTATTTTGGTTTCATCTGAACACCTGATATTCTCCCAATCCTCTTCTGGATCATCCATATGCTCTCTGGCAAACTTCAGATGGGCCTGGACATGTACTGGCTTAAGCAGGGGGACACGCCTGGCACTGCAGGATCTGAGTCCCGCTCGGCGTAGTGTGTTACTGATGGTAGCCTTTGTTACTTTGGTCTCAGCTCTCTGCAGGTCATTCATCAGGTCCCTCTGTGTAGTTCTGGGATTTTTTCTCACCGTTCTCATGATCATTTTGACCCCACGGGATGAGGTCTTGTGTGGTGCCCCAGATCGAGGGAGAGTATCAGACCTCAACCCCATAGAACATAGAACATGGAGGGAGTTGAAAGTCCGTGTTGCCCAGCGACAGCCCCAAAACATCACTGCTCTAGAGGAGATCTGCATGGAGGAATGGGCCAACATACCAGCTACAGTTTGTGCAAACCTGATGAAGACTTACAGGAAACGATTGACCTCTGTCATTGCCAACAAAGGTTATGTTACAAAGTATTGAGTTGAACTTTTGTTATTGACCAAATACTTATTTTCCCACCATAATTTACAATTTGACCTCTGTCATTGCCAACAAAGGTTATGTTACAAAGTATTGAGTTGAACTTTTGTTATTGACCAAATACTTATTTCCCACCATAATTTACAATTTAATTCTTTAAAAATCCTACAATGTGATTTCCTGGATTTTTTTTTCTCATTTTGTCTCTCATAGTTGAAGTGTACCTATGATGGAAATGACAGACCTCTCTCATCTTTCTAAGTAGTGGAACATGCACAATCAGTGTCTGACTAAATACTGTTTTGCCCCACTGTAGCTATCATGATGATTTTTACTGGTGATAGAGCTTGGTATATGGAACAGGCCTGAGAAAAAATATCTTTAGTATCTCACTGGCAATTTACTGAAAGATGAATTTATGAATGAATAAATCATCGTGTGTGTGTGTGTAGGGAATTCTTGGTTCAGGCTTTGCTCTGAAGGTACAGGAGCAGCACAGACAGAAGCATTTTGAGAAGAGGAGAAACCCAGCTGCAAGTCTTATACAGGTGAATTCACTAAATGCATACCTACTGTATATTGTGGACTTTTGATGACGTTATGCTGGGATTTTCCTTCCTCAGTTGTATTCTGTGAAATACGCAGATGAAAATTCATAATTGCAAAAAGTATGATGTGAATTGAATATTTTTAATGAATGAAAATAAATAAATAAACGTCATATACACTATGCATCTTCTTAGGGGGCACTTGTAACTGCTAATGCCACTAGTGGGTGGCAGGCATGCATGTTGTGCTAGTCCTCCAACTGAACAAGCCAACTTCATAGTGTGAGCCAGCACTGCAACACCAGTGAGGGCAGCAGATAGGTGTAGTGAAGGCTGACTTGACATCAGTTGGAGACTACACTTCTCGGGACCAAATCAGCTGCACACTGTTTACACCTGCAGGACGCGATATTAAAGCATCTCAATTTCCGCTGCAACATTCAGATGCTAGGGTCTGAATTTGACTCTTTCTGATTTCACCAGATCTCAATCCAGTAGAGCACATTTGGAATGTGCTGGAATGAGAGATTTATATCGTGGATGTGCAATCAGCAAATTTGATCCTATTATGTCAATACAGACCAAAATCTCTGAGGAATATTTCCAGCACTTTGCTGAATCTATGTGACAAAATCAGTTCTGAAGGCAAAAAAAGAGTACAACATGTTACCATCAAGATGTACCTAATAAAGTGGCTGGTGAGTGCAGATACAGTATATTTTCTCCTAATAACAGCAGTGCCGTGTACCCCCTAAGACATACAGGGTGTCTGGAAAGTAAGGAAACACTCATGTCAATGAAAATATGTCAGACGGTGATCCAATATTATACACATGCTGTTGGGCCTTGTCATCAATATGGCTGCTATTTTGAATTCAGCTTACATTTTTAAATGGGAAGCTAGATGTGTCCTACATCAAACTATTAGAGAATTTCACTAGCAAAACAATGGTGTGCTCAATGTTTTTCACAACTTCATTTGTTCTCATGTTCAGACATTGATTGAAAATTGACCATAAGATCAACACAATGTGTTTGACATGCTGTCCACCATATTAGAGTGTTAAGGCCTTTTCTCCCATTCGTGATGAACTTTCACCAAAGTATTTGGCTGAATTATACCACAAGCATCAACAACTGTGTCTTTAAGATCAACAACATTTTCGAGTAAAGACATTCCTTGGCATAACCCCACAAGTAGAAATCCAAAGTTGTTAAATCAGGAGAATGTGGTAGCCACTCGACTGGACCCCTAAGACCAATCCAATTTTTGGAGAAACTGCACATCAAGATAGTCTCTGACGATACTCTGTAATTAGGTGGGCTGCCAACTTATTGAAAGTAATTAGGAAATGTTCCATCCTCTGACAACAATGAAGGAAACACGTCTTCATCTAACAACCTTGCGTAACAATCTGCTCCAGTTTCCAACAATGAAGGAATGTCCTTCAATTCACACCTTACCATGACTTCAGGTGAGGCAAGAAGGTGAGACCAGAACAGAAGTTGTTGCTCTTACATCTGTAGCAGGTTTTGGTCGGCCAGCTTTTGTTTTATTGCGACAGTACCTGTTTTTTTGGAATTTGGAAATATGTTTGACTATCTGCACTGTGGCTAATGGAGGCCTGTTTGGGTGGCACTGGTTGAAATCTTCTGCGATGACACCTGTGCTTGTGTGTAAAATTGGATCACTGTCTGTTAAACCGCTTTCATTTAATGTAAGTGTTTCCTTACTTTTGAGACACGCTGTACACTTAGTTTTTCAGATTATTTTATATATATATATACATATATATATATATATATATATATATATATAGGCTGTGCTTTATTATGCCCATTGTAGCTATATATACGTATATATATATATATATATATATATACATATATATAGCTACCATGTGCATAATACAGCACTCTCTCTCTCTCTCTCTCTCTCTATATATATATATACACAGCCAAGCTGCTACATTTGATATACTATTGTACGAGCACAAGTGCTAACCGGGTTGTATCATGTCAGAGCCACTGTTCACCACTCATAATATAATATAATATAATATAATATAATGTATGTTTTGACTTCCTATAGTACCGTGCAAAAATGTTAGGCCACTATTAGTTTACGTACATCATTGTTTTAGGAATGGTATAATCACCATATATAATTATTTATCAGTGTCTTTATTTGAATAGAACCATAAAATCCAGGACACTTTTATGTTCTTTAAAAAATAATAATAATCTTCTAAAACAGCTTTCTATAGGCTTCTTTCAAGTGTCCTCCCCCTTACACTTGAGCATAGCAGCATCTGGCAGCTTCCGTAGGATGCCAAGTGACCCATCTACAGTCTGAAGAAGCTCGATAAGGTATGGTCTCTTTGGAGATAAGTGGAAAAGAGTATTATGGAGTGACAAATCCAGGTTTGAAATTTTAGGGTCCAGTCATCGACAATATCCTACATATGGTCATTACACCATTGTTTAAAAAACACACAATGGTGGCCTAAGATTTTTGCACAGTACTGTATATTATTTCATATGCTATTGAGTTTTTGCTGATATACAGTTAAATTGTGCATATAAACAGATAGTCTGTTATTATTATCTGTATGCCTAAATAGTTCATATATGAAAATTGGTGTCATATGACACACACACAGTGACAGCCCTCACCCTAAGGAGCGCCAGGATGGCTCAGCATTGTAAACCAGTACTCTAATTTAAACCAGAAGCCAATCTGGTTCATTCACCACCTGTGGTGAGGTGAGGTTTGAGTTTTCTGTCAAGATGGTGAGGAGCCTTGCTGTTTGTCCTGGTTTTGGTGTGTGTAATGACCAGGTAGTGATGAAAGGATATGAAAGGAAGGGTCAGAAAGCTGTAAAAATGTAAGGAAGAATCATGTGCCCATAAAGATCCCCAGGATTGCCATGGGTGTCCCTCATTAGAGTGAAATATATATATATATATATATATATATATATATACACACACAGTAGAACAAAAAAATATTTAGTAAGCCACTGATTGTGCAAGTTCTTCTTCAAGTACTTACTACAAGAAAAATGAGAGATGTCTTTCATTTTCATCATAGGTACACTTCAAATATTGAGAGACACAAAAAAAAAATCCAGGAAACAAATCACAATGGTAGGATTTTTTTTTAGATTTTTAAAGGATATTTAATTGTAAATTATGGTGGAAAATAAGTATTTGGTCAATAACAAAATAACAAAGTTCAACTCAAATACTTTTGTCAACAATAACCTTTGTTTGTTGGCAATGACAGAGGTCAAAAGTTTCCTGTAAGTCTCACCAAGTTTTGCACACCACTGTAAAGCTGGTATTGTGGCCCATTCCTCCATGCAGATCTCCTCTAGAGCAGTGATGTTTTGGGGCTGTCGCTGGGCAATATGGACTTTCAACCCCCTCAAAAAATGTTCTATGGGGTTGAGGTCTGGAGACTGGCTAGGCCACTCCAGGACCTTGAAATGTTTTTTACGGAGCCACTCCTTCATTGCCCGAGCGGTGTGTTTGGGATCATTGTCATGCTGGAATACCCAGCCACGTTCCATCTTCAATGCTCTCACTGATGGAAGGAGGCTTTGGCTTAAAATCTGATGATACATGGCCCCGTTCATTCTTCCCTTAACAAGGATCAGTCATCTTGTCCCCTTTGCAGAAAATCACCCCCATGCTTCACAGTAGGTATGGTGTTCTTGGGACGCAACTCAGCATTCTTTTTCCTCCTAACACGACGAGTTGAGTTTTTACTAGAAAGTTCTATTTTGGTTTCATCTGATCACATGATATTCTCCCAATACTCTTCTGGATCATCAATTTTCTCTCTGGCAAGCTTCAGACGGTCCTGGACATGTACTGGCTTAAGCAAAGGGACACTCCTGGCACTGCAGGATCTGAGTCCCGCTCGGCGTAGTGTGTTACTGATGGTAGCCTTTGTTACTTTGGTCCCAGCTCTCTGCAGGTCATTCATCAGGTCCCTCTGTGTAGTTCTAGGATTTTTGCTCACCATCCTCATGATCATTTTGACCCCACGGGATGAGATCTGTCATGGGGCCTCAGATCGAGGGAGATTATCAATGGTCTTGTATGTCTTACAATTGCTCCCACAGTTGATTTATTCACAAGCACCTGCTTGACTATTGTAGATTCACTCTTCCCAGCCTGGTGCAGGTCTACAATTTTCTTCCTGGTGTCCTCCGACAGCTCTTTGGTCTTGGCCATGGTTGAGTTTGGAGTCTGACTGTTTGAGGTTGTGGACAGGTGTCTTTTATACAGATAACGAGGTCAAACAGCTGCCATAAAAACAGGTAACGAGTGGAGGACAGAAGAGCTTCTTAAAGAAGTTGTTACAGGTCCGTGAGAGCCAGAAATCTTGCTTGTTTGAGGGTGACCAAATACTTATTTTCCACCAAATACTTATTTTCCACAGTTGAAATGTACCTATGATGAACATTACAGATGTCTTTCATCTTTCTAAGTAGGAGAACTTGCACAATCAGTGGCTGACTAAAAACTTTTTTGCCCCACTGTGTGTGTGTGTGTGTAATTACTGATTAGATTCAGAGTGACAACATGACAGCAAACAAGCTTCGCATGGTGAAGATATTCTAAAAAGATGAAGAAGAAATAAGAAAGTAATAAGCATATGAAATACAGTATATACATCAAGTAAAGATGTACATGGAGCAGATACTGTATGTAAATAGTTATAATGTGAGAGACATGCTATCTGTTTCTGTTAATGTAAAATCAGGTTCAGTAGCCTGCTGTAGGTTATGCCTGTAACAGGAAAAAATGAACAATAGCACAGAAATAAATTCATTTTAGTCCATCAGCATCTGTGTCCAAAGGAAACACTACTAGATATTTATTATATGTTTCCACAGAAGAAATTTTATCTTAGGGATTGCCAGAGGACAATAGCTCTTCCTAATCGACTGAGGCATCCTCCGTTAGAAAACTAGAAATGAATTGGTCCCAGGACACACACACACAGTCTCTCTCTGTCTCTCTGTCTCTCTGTCTCTGTCTCTCTCTCTCTCTCTCTCTCGCTCTCTCTCACCCGCTCTCTCGCTCACTCACTCACTCACACACACACACACACAAAACAGTCACATGTGCGATAAACAGAGATGCTGTACTATACAAACTGAAGACTAAAAGAAGGTTTTTTTACTGCTTTCCTCTCAAGCAGGATAATTTGTCTTCTCTGAAACCCTGGCTTCATTGTATATTCACTGATTGATTTAATTTCTTTTCTTCTCCCGTATTTTGTTGAAATGTTGTTGCAATGAACTTAATTTTTATGATAACATATACTTTCAGGAACAATGTCACACTTGCTCTGGAGTGTTTGTGTTTTATGTGTGTCTTTAAGTTACTGTTGCAACCTTTTCTCTCAACCTTCCATCTTCCTCTCTTACTCGTACAGCTTATTATGTGCAAAAATAGAATTTCAGTCAGTGTGCAATTTGAATCGTCCTTCTTTTTGAATTGATCTTCTGCAGCAGTTGGTGCCTTTTAACATATTTTAACATTGGAAAATGGAAGCGTTTCCATCCACATTGCCACTACATTCACTGATTTCTTTTTCTCTTTGTGCTCTGTGTCACTGGGTTAATGGGAGTACCTTTTCACTTAGGACTTTTATTCTTGTCTGTGTCTCTCAATCATTTTCCTGTCACAAGTCCTTGTAGAATAGAATTTTTATAGAGTATTCTTACCAAAACTAAAATTTTATGTACTAGCTCACTGAGTTAATCTGGAAATTATATTCTAGAGGATATTTCTAATTTTGGGTCATTTACTGTGGCTGTTGTCGTGTGTTCTTTCGTATTTTCCTTTTCTGTCTATTAAATGTTGTGCATGCCACAGGACATTTTTTCAGTGGTTCTTCTTTTTAAATAAATGTCCATGTACATCACAAAGGCAGTAATTAAATGGAATATGTCAAAACTTAGATGTAGACCGATTTGATCTGATGCAACTTATCAGAATATCAGTAAAACCATCCACTGAATAAATGTGTTGGTCTGGAAAGGGGTCTATGTCCTTGGCTTGCCCTCACCATGCTGATGTCTTTCTGCACCCATGTCCATGTGTGTGTCCTTGTGTATGTGTGTCCTGCACCAGGCTGCGTGGCGACTCTACTCCACAGACCGCTCCAGAACATACCTGAGTGGCACATGGCGATACTATAAAAGTATTCTTCCTCCTCAAAGGCATGTATCCATGCAGTTAACTGATGAGAAAACTCTGACCTGAACTGGTTTTTACTAATCTGCCTTTTTTGTTTTCTTTTGTTTGTTTGTTTGTTTTTATTTTCCCAACCCCCCGCTCTCTCTTGGCCTTGTGTACCTTTCTTTTGGTTTCCATTTCTCCTTCCTGTTTTCCTTTTGTATACTCTGCACGTAGTGTGTTTGGCGTAGTTATGCGGCTGATGAGAACTCGGTTTCCATTGCTACCTGGAAGCCTCATTTGAAGGCATTGCATACCTGCAGCCCTACAAAGTAGGTACAACTCTGGCAGCTGGGTGTTCTCTTTGGTGTCTGTGCTCCTGTGGCCTTCATTATTCCTCCATTCTCTTTACAGACGAGTCTGTGCCTATAAGTTTAATGCCCTCTTCTTCACATTCCCTCTCTTTATATTCACCCTTTTCAAGCTTAGTCACCAAAGTAGGAAAATGGCTGCATTAAAAGTGAAATGTAAGAACTACCCACGTCAGCTTTCTCTTAGAATGATAATATTTGATAAGATACACACTCCTACATATGAAGACACAGTGAAAGACATGGCCAAAATTATGTGGAAACCCCTTTAAATGATCGCATTCATTGCTTCCATTTGGTATTTAATAATGGATTTTTATTTTATTCTGCAAAGGCAGAATCAGTTGGGGGACAGTGATAATTCTAGTGAGACATATTTTGCCACCACCCAAAGTGAAACTACACAATTGGATTGATGCTCTAAGCATAAGGTACAGTAATACCAGTACCTGCTTCAGTATTATCAACTACTCCAAGCACACAACCAAACTCACAAGCCAACAAAGCATTGTCAAGAGAAACATCACACAAGATGTGTACTATTAAGTACTATTAAGTACTATTAACTAAAAAGATAACTTTACAGCAGTACAACACCACTACGTTAACTATGCAAAATCGTCATAATCCACATAATCCTCAATCTCTACCATGAAAAAATTAATTAGTTTTACCCTCATGTTAATTATTAAACAGCTGCAGCTTTCTCTTGGTTTACTGGAGCCTGTTGAGTAGTTTTCTTCCACTTTCAGTGATATTTTTTTAAAGGCCAACTGAATCATCTGGGCTTTGCATTCGTAAAAACAACCTATAACAGTCCATTTGAACTCCTTTTAGAAACTGTACATTCTCATAGAATGGCAACTTTACAAGGAGTCGGTTTCTGTCTTGCTGTAGTTGCCTCAGTTTGCTAAGCCTAGTAATAAATACATTCACTTAAATGCATTTAAAACTGACTGAGCTTTGTCTAAGTATGTTATGTTAGCAAATTAACGTACTTAGTTGAAATATGCTCAGAATATTTCAATTTTAAAAAGATAGTAAGTTGATCATACTTTAAATAAAATTTCATTATATGGTACTTTTGATAAATACATTACTCTAAATGTACTTTGTTAGTTAACTTAGTTGAATTTCACTTATTACACTTGTTTTATACATTTACTAATATTTCTTGTTTTTTTTTTTTGTTTTTGTTTTTTGCTGCAATAAAAAAATACGATACTAATGTGCTTAAAGCACACCTTAATAAAGTACACATTTACAAAACTGAATACTGTTATTGTTGAAAATATATTTGCTTATAGTATGTTAAAAGACGAATTATCAATATACTTTTACTGTGTCATTATTGAAAATGAAGGTGAGTCAGAGACCTATCCATCGCTATTAGTTTCGTTTCAGTCATCCAGCTGGAAGTTATTTGATTTATTTTATTAACCACACTGCTTCACTGTGTAGATTTCACACAGACAGTTTGTATATGATTATGGGGCCCAGGATTGTCACAGAAAGTTAGTTAAATCCTTATTTTGATGGGTTGTACCTATGGATATTACCCAGACATTTGTTTACATCCAAGTTTGGTGCTGCTGGTTGCATTTATTTCTTTTAGATTTAGATACATTTTAGATGCTGTAGACCTACTTGATTGTACTTAAAATGCATCTTTACTTTTTGAAAGTATACCTGGAGCATGACTGAGTATTCAAGTGTATGTTCCTTGCGCACTGCAAAGTACCCAGTGTGAAATACTACTGTATTTTAAATGAACTAAATGACTGACTGTATTATTACTTTAAGATACTGAGCATCAGTGAAGCGGCAGGACCACCGGGAACATTGATTGATTATGCAACTGGCCTGTAAACACTGAATGAAGCTCTTATAACAACAAGCAGCAGATGCTAGGCTACCCTAACTTAAGAGAGACAGACCAAATAAAGTAGCCGTCTTCTTTATGGTAATCCAAAATGTATTATGCAGACATAAAGGTACATAAAGACATTAAATAAGGCACTGCAACTCAGAAGTAAATCAGTGTATTGGGTCTGCGCTGCATGCTGGTTGCCACTGAGGACACCACACCTACTTTCACGCCAGCCTGGAGGCTGTCAATACCACAATACGTATATTTCTATTATGATATACAACTTCAAATCAGAAAAAGTTGGGACAGTACGGAAAATGCAATTTAAAACCATGTGGTGTGTTTTCACTTTGACTTTCATTTCATTGAAGACCATATGAACCCAAAGTATTTCATGGTGTGTCTGCAAACACGTGTGCAACAGTACTGGGCTATCATTGTCGTATTTTGCGTTTTAAAATTCTCCACATATTCTCGAATGGAGATGTCAGGACTGCAGGCAGGCCAGTCCAGTACTTTCTTCTTCTGCAGCCATGTCTTTGTAGTGTGTCCAGCATGTGGTTGTGCATTGTCAATGGACTTATAGCTGATAATAGTCTGGATGGCCCTGTTTGTCACTAGCGCACGATGTCTATTTCTTCGAAAAAAGATCTGGATTACTGTTTGGTCTGACCACAATACACATTTTCACTGTGTGATGGTCCATCCCAGATGCCTCCGAGCCCAGAGACGTTCACACTGCTTCTGGACATAA
>JAJAGP010000716.1:262659-312314 GCA_025084515.1 Ancistrus triradiatus | reverse complement strand
TGTGTGTGTGTGTGTGTGTGTGTGTGTCAGACAGCAGGACAGAAGACGATACACACTTCATCTTTTAACTCCAGCTCTCGGTAAGCAAATCCTAAACTTTTTTAGAAACATAAAAACATCTAAACACACAGGAAGAATTTTAGAAGATTTGGCAACTTACTGAAACAAAAACATTAAAGGATTGTAACAGATAGACTAAAAAGATACAACAAAGAATAAAGTAGGTAGGAAGGTACACGATGTAAAACAACAACGGCATAGATTATATGTCATTTTTTTATAATCAGTTAATGTCTTGTCTAATTAAAAAAATGTCTTTATTTAATAATAAAGAAAACAATTAAAATACAGACAAAAAGAGACAAAGAGAAAAAATAATGTAAAAAAGAAGGTAAAGAGAAATAATTAAAAAAATATTAAAAATATGACCAAAAAGAAGGAAAAAAGAGAAAAAGGAAAAAACAGTTCCATGGAGAAAACAAGGGAAGGAAGTCAAAGAAGTAAAGCAGATACAATAAACGAAGGACCAAAAATAAATGTGTTTATTATTAAGAAAAGAGATAAAACAAGAAAGAATAAAATAAAGGAAGAAACAACAATCAGAAAGAACAAAAAAAGGAAACAGGGGAAGGGAGGAAGACTAAAACAAGAAGACATGATTATTTATACAAAAGAGAGAAAAACATAGTAGAACAAAAAAAGTTGAAAATGAAAAAGGGAAAGGAAACAAAATAAAAAGGGAATTTCAATGAGGGAGGGATAAAAATAGGAAACAAAAAAGCAAAGAAAACAACAAAGAATAAAAGGGAAAAATTTAAATGAAATGGGAAAAAATTAAAATGATAAACAACCAGATAATACATGGGTGAAAGATAAATACGATAAAGGAAGAAATATGGTGGATGATGGAGAAAGAAAAAAACCCAAAGTAATAAATAAAAAAATAAATTAAATCCAGGGCATGAAAACGAGAAACAGAAAAAAAAACTAGAATTAAAGATGGAAAGTAAGAAATGGCATCATGGGAACAGTCTAAAAATTGTAATAATTCTTAAGGTGGGATGAAAGTCAGACAATAAAAGTGAGGAAAATAAATATAAAAATAATGTAAAAATATTAAAATTTGCCCAAAATTAGGGAAAAAACAGAAAAAATAAACCCGCAGTTCCAGGGAGAAAAACAAGGGAAAGAAATAGAAGAAATAAAGCAGTTACAATGAATGAAGAACCAAAAAGAAATGTGTTTAGTATTATTAGTTGAAAGTGAAAAAATGGGAAAGTAAAAGAGAAAATTGTAGAAATTAAGATAAGCATAAAGTAAATAAAATAGGAAATAATAAAATAAAGGAAGAAAAGAAACAATCAGAAAGTGAAAAAAGAAACAAGGGAAGGAGGAAGACAAAAACAAGAAGAAAAGATTAGAAAAAGAACAAAAAAGTTAAAAATAAAAAAAGGAAAGGAAACAAAATAAAAAGAAGAAAAAAGAGAAAAGGGGAGTTTGAATGAGGGCATGAGATAGAAGTGGAAAACAAATAAGCAATAAAAAAAAAGAAAGAAATATAGTATTAAAGAACTATAATGAGAGATGGAACTTAAGCAGAAAGGAAAGAAAGAAAATGTCAAAAGTGGGTCAACACAAAAAGCAAAAATAAAACAAAGGTGTAGTACAAGGATATAAAGAAAAAAACAAAATTAAAAACAGTTAATTAAAGGGTGTCAACGAAGCTGGAAAGAAATACGCAAAGGAAAAGAAGGAAAAAAATAAAAATGGAAAAAACAAAAATAAATAAAACTCAGTAGGTTTGAAGTTTATTGAGAATTCACATAAAAAGAGAAAGAGAAAGTTTAAAAAATGTAAAAGAAGGAAAACTGACAAACAAAAAGAGATAATCAAACACTCTCTTTAAAATGATTAATTATATGTTAATGTAACTGAATGCTGGATTCTGATTGGTCAGCTTTTGTTCTTATAGGTTATTTACTGATCATTGCCATAGTAACGGCATAGTAACTGTGTTTGTTGGGTAAATCAGACAGCTTGTGGTATTTTTGTGATTTTATTTGGTATTTTTGTGCATTACCTGCTACGAGTGTGTTATGGTCCACCTTACACTGTGGAGCGCCAAAGGTGTCATCAGTAAAACTACATCTGCTAGTATAAATGTTATCATGTGCTGTTATTGTACCCAGGGTTTCCCTATTTCTAATATACCAAGTTATACCTGCATTACCTTATCATACCTGACCTCACCTGTGCTTGTGTGTGTGGAGGACTGTAGAGTGTGTATCGTGTGTTCTGTAACACTACCTACTTCCGTCACCTGATGCCTGTGTGTGTGTGTGTGTGTGTGTGTGTGTGTGTGTGAGAAAGAGAGAGAGAGAGAGTCAGTCTTGACTTTGTCTTGACTTGAAATGTAGGAGAAAATGGTAGTGTTAGTAATTAAAAGAAATAAAATAGGAAAGAATAAAATAAAGGAAGAAAAAAAACATAATCAGAAAGAAAGGCAAAGGAAACAAGGGAAGGGGGAAGAGAGAAACAAGAAGAAAAAATATAATTGAAATAAATAAGCAATACAAAGAAAAGAAAAACAGAACCAATTTAAAAAGTGAACTACATCCAATGGTAAGAAAGATAAAAAGTGAGAAGGGATCAGAGCAAGACTGCAAAAGAAAGGATGAAAAAATAAAAGAAAGAAAAAAAATCTTCACAGAAATGAACACAAATGGGAATAAAAAGAAACAAAAGTGGAGGAAGGAAGATGGGTTATGGCAAAAGGAAAAGCAACAAACAAAGAAAGAAATTAAAACTACATTTTAATCAAGTTTAGAAAGACAAATAACATAAAAAGCAAGAATAAATAAATAAAAATAACCTCCAATAAAGCACAACTGCAGTGAAAATGGAAAGAATAAGAAAGAAAGTGAAAGAAAGAATACAGGTTAAAAAGTTAATGAAAGTGGTAGAAAGATAATACATTAAAGACAGAGTGAGAACAAATTAAAAATAAAATAAAAATAAAAATAAAATAAATATAAAGGAAATGAAACAGATAAAGACAAACTAGAAAACTAATTAGAAAGTTAAAGTGTTTTTAATAAAAAAAACTAAACTAAACTAAAATAAATAATTCAAGTGCAATAAATAAAAAATAACACCAAAGATAACGGACAAAATATCTAGAGTGAAAATGAGGAGAAAAAGAAAAAGGAAACGAAGTGAAAGAAATAAAACCGGACAAATGAAAAGTTGATGACAAAATGAAGGCGAATTTGAAATTTGAACAAAAAAAGCTAAAGAAAGTAGTAGAATGAGAGAAATTTAAAGAAGAGACTGCAGTAGAAAATTAAAAAAATAATAAAGCAGGAAAGAGTCAAATGAAGGAAAGGTATGAAGCTACAAAAGAAGAAATTTAATCAGAATGAAAAAGCAAAACAAGAGGAAACGGTGGATTAAATAAATAAAACTGATAAAGTCCTATGAAGAAGGAAAAACAAATACAAAAGTTAACAATATAAAATGAGAAAAATCAGACATTTTTATTATCCAGCTTCACATCAGGTGATCATGCATGAAATAAAAAAGCTGATGTTTTTTATTTAAGCTGCTTGTTCTTTTTTTCCCCCAAACTGTATGAGTAACAGCAGTGGAAAATACCAGCTGCAGTTCAGCTCCCAGAAATCTGAGCTCCAGCTGTACTGATCCCACAAAAAACAAACATCACTCAGCAGGACCGGGATGTTCTCCTTTTTTCCTCGGAGAAGCGTTTCTTAAACTCTGAGTTTGATGCTGTCAGATAAAAACCATGCACTTAGCAATGATGCCTTCAGAGCCCCTCCTCATGGCTGAACTTTTTTAGACTCTTTTATGTTCTATATGTCTTTGGTTCCGAAAAGAAGATCTGTGATACTGATGGGTGATTCTGTGGACCCACTGTGTGATGGTCCATCCCAGATCCTCCGAGCCCAGAGAAGCCGACGCCCCTTCTGGACCTGGTTATAACATAAGGCTTCTTTTTAGCACAGTAACGTTTTAAGTGGTATCTGTGAATGTAGCTCTGTATTGTAGAGCTTGATAAAGGAATCCCTTGTCCATGTGGTTCTATCAGCTATTGCTGATGTTTTTTATCTCAATACTGGCCCTAAATTGCCCCTCTCCCAACTCTTTTTGGAATTAAAAAACATCCAGAAATGCAGGAATTGATATTTATTAAGCAGCATCACGGCTCCTACATGTGGTAAATATAGTCTGGGCAGAGGTGCCAGTTTATAATAATGCAGGTTTAAGCGAATAAGGATACGACTGACTGACTGTAGGCTGTGTGTGTGTGTGTGTGAGTGTGTGTGTATATGAGTGTGTGTGTGTGTGTGTGTGTGAGAGAGAGAGAGAGAGAACTCCTACACGGATTACATAACACTCATAACCGTCACTGTTCTCTGTGTGTCTTCTGCACAAATTAAATGTCAAAACATCACCCTGACAGCTTGAACTTAAACTAACTCTCTCTCTCTCTCTCTCTCTCTCTCTCTCTCACACACACACACACACACACACTCATATACACACACACTCACACACACGGGGGCTTAACGCCGATGTGATCTCATAGTTCCATTAATAGAAACGTTTCCACCAGAGGAACTTTGTTAGGAACCCCCTCGTTTACGCTCGTTCCCACCAGAGAAAAGACGTCGGAAAAACTTTCCAGGAACTTTTTTTTCACCGGAGGAACCCTGTCTGGAACTTTAGACAGTCTCTTTTAGAAGTACTGCTTCAAGAACCCAGTTTTCCACCGGAGGAACTGTTGAACAGACTTTGTCAGGAACTGCACTACTGTTTCCACCAGAAGTTTACACACCTTCCCAAAAGAGGAACCATGTCAGTAACTCAAAGCTTTAAAGAATGTTTGGACATCGTGTTTTCAGTCAAAGGAACCTTCTTAGGAATTAAGAAACAACAACACATTTTACCTCAATTTTAATCAAATTCTATCAGAAACTAAAAAAGTTGAACGTTTCAAACAGAGGAATGTGAAAAATTAGAAATTTTACACAAGAAGAACTTTGTTGTATAAAGACTTTGTTGTTAAAAAAGGCTGTTTTCCACCAAACTTTTGTCAGGGAACCTAAATGCTTTAAAACTTGCGTCCATACTAAAGCAACTTTGTCAGGAACTGCAAATGGTTTCCCCCAGAGTAACCTGTCAGGAAGTTTACACACCTTCCCAAAAGTGGAACCATTTCAGGAAGCTGTTGTCAAGATCTTTTTTAGGAACTTTACACGTGTCAAGAACCTACAATGTATTTTTTCGGAACTTAGAAACTTTGTTGGGGGAACTTTGGAAACATTTTTACATTTCCACCAAAGGAAACTTTTTTGTGGAACGTTGTTGAAACTTTACACAAGAAGAAAAACTCAGTCAAGGTCTTTTCAGGATTTTACACAAATTGTCAGGAAACCATATCAGGAACTTTGATAAAAAACCTAGAACATGTACATGTTTCCTCCAGAGGAACTTGTAATGGATCTTTACAAACATTTTTCCTCATATCTGATTTAAAACTTGTTCCCACTAAAGGGACTTGGTCAGGAACTGCAAATTGTTCTCCACCAGAATAACCCTGTCAGGAACTTTTTTAGGAAATTTACACACGTGCCAAGCACATGTTTCCTTCAAAGGAACTTTCTTAGGAACTAAGAAACTTTACAATCATTTTAAATAATCAAACTTAATCAGAAACTAAAAAAAACTTTGAACGTTTCTATCAGAGGAACTATTTCAAGGAAACTTAGAACTTTGTTGGGAACTATGAAACATTTATGTTTACACCTGAGGCAAAACATTTTTGTGGAATGTTGGAACTTTACACAAGAAGAACTCAGCAAGTCTTTTAAGAGCGTTGTGAAGATGTTTACAAACTTTCCTCACGAGGAACTTTGTCAGAAACTTTAAACACAAACACGTTTTCCTCAGAGGAACTTTGTTAGGAACTTTACACACATTTCAAATAACAAATGTCATGAACTTTGGTACTTACTGATTCGAGTCTCTCCCCATTGTTTGGGGAATTTTGAACAGAGGAACTTGATCAATGAACCTCAAACTTTAGACCCATTACTGGTGGTGGATCTTTCTTTGCTGGGAACTTTGGTTCTTTTTATGTGTTTTCATTTCACCTGAGGTCATACTTTTGTTTTTGCAAGTTTTTTGGAACCTTTTACACAAGGGGGCCTTTACGCAAGGGCACACCACAACACACATTCTTGAACTTTACCAAACTTTCCTTGACCCTTCCTGGGGAGCAACTTTGGAACTTTGTAAGTTCCCCCCAGATGAACCTTAATCAGAAAAACCTACAAACTGACTTTACAAACAATTCCCCAGGAGGAACCATGTCAGGAACTTTGAATACATTTTCAAACGTTGGAACTTTGTACGTGTTTGCACCTGATTAACCTTTTAGAACTTTAGACACCTTTCCGCTAGAAGAACTTGTTCAGGAGCTTTATGAGCTTTAGGAAAGCACAAAATTCCTTAAAAAGAGTTTGTCAAAATTCTAGAAACTTTTCTGTCAGAGGAATTCTGGGAGGAGTTTTGGAACTTTGTTCGTGGTTCTACCACAAGGAACTTTGTAATGTTTTTTACAAATATTTCCTCAGGAAGAACTTTGTCATGGACTTTGAACATATCAGCAACTTTTGAACATTTCCCTCAGAGGAACTTTGTCAATAACTTAAAACCTGGAGACGTATTTGTGTGTGTATGTGTGTGTGTGTGTGTGTGTGTGTGTGTGAGGGTAATAATTAAGGATGATTTGAGGACTGAAGGTGGTTGTTGATTTGGTCTGAGGTTGAGCTAAACATGGAGGTGTTGCAGGTGGTTATTTGAGAAGGTCCAGATCACGTCATGTCTGTCAGCAGCTTCATGGTGAGATCTAAAATCATCCCCAGTCCATTCAGTTCAGCTCTCTCTCTGTCTCTCTCTCTCTTTTTTTTTTGTTCCACTGTTTTTGTTGGTGGTTTTGGTGATGAGGCCAAACTATGCAGGACTCATTGACTTTCCATTTGACGTGGAGTCTGAAGGAACAAACATGATCGGACCATGAATTATCCTTAACAACCGGGTTTTTGTTGGACGGTTCCCGTGGGTCAGAGCTGGAGGTGAGTGAAACTCCAAAAAAGGCACGGACCAAACGTCCACTGGCTCTGCAGAATGGCTTCGTTTGTCTGGTTCATCTAGAGAACATTTAAAAAGTTTAAGAAGTGTATGAAGTTCCTAAGTAATATCTAAAATATTAATTCCATCCACATTTAACTAGAGGAACCATGTCAGGAACTTTTACTATCAAAATAAATAATAAATATCTGTTTTGTGACTGCTTTGATTCAGAAATTAATGAATTTTCAGCAAAAATAACTCCTCATCTATGTCTGGACCAGTGAATCATATCATGACTCATATTTGCTCCTCTTATATTCAGTGAGTCAGTGTCTGAATCAGTGAATCATTTAGCCAGATTTACTCTCCTTTCTGGAGTAAGTCATTCCAAGTGTATTGTGAACCAGTGAGTTTGAATCGGTGAATAATTTGATTCATGACTCATATCCAGTGAGTAAGTTTAATCAGAGGAACATTTGTTTATAACTCATATTTGCCCCTCTCACAATCAGAGTCAATGTCTGTATCAGTAAATCATTTGATTCAAGATTCATATTGTGTGTCAGTATCCAAATCAGTAAATCATATGATTCATGACTCATATTCACTCCTGTCACATTCAGTGATTCATTGTCTGGATCAGTGAATCATTTAGCCAGTTTAACTCTCCTTGTTGGAGTGAGTCATTCCAAGTGTATTGTGAATCAGAGTTTGAATTAGTAAATCATGTAATTCATGACTCATATTCAGTGAGTTGTGGTCTGAATGGTTTGACTCTCCCTTGAGCAGAGAGTCATGTCAAACAGTGTATTCTGAATCGATGAGTTTGAATCAGTGAATCATTCAGGCACAATCAGAGCTCATTTCTCTCTTGTTCAGTGAGTCATTGTCCGAGTCAGTAAATCATTTGATTCAGTGACTCATATTCGCTCCTCTTACTTTCAGTGAGTCAGTGTCTGAATCAGTGAATCATTTAGCCAGTTTTACTCTCCTTTGTGGAGTGAGTCATGCCAATAAGCATATTGTGAATCAGTGAATTGTTCAGACATAATCAGAATTTGTTCCTATCTCGTTCAGTAAGTCAGCATTTGAATCAGTGAATCGTTTAGCCCATTTATCTTTCCTTTGCATGATGAGTCATTTCAGTCAGTGTACTGTGAATCAGTGAGTTTGAGTCGGTGAATCATTCAGACAGAATTGAGAAACAGAATTCGTTCCTCTCTCATTCATTGAGTCAGTGTTTGAATCAGTGAATCATTTGATTCATGCATCATATCCAGTGAGTCAGTTTAATCGAAGGAACATTTGTCTATGACTCATATTCTTCCTCTTACATTCAGAGCCAGTGTCTGAATCAGTGAATCATTTAGCCAGTCTTACTCTCCTTTGTGCAGTCAATCATTCCAAACAGTTTATTGTGAATCAGTGAGTTTAAGTCGTTCAGACAAAATCAGAATTGCTCCTTTGTTTTTCAGTGACTCACTGTTTGAGTCAGTGAATCGTTTGATTTAGTGAATCAGTGACTGTCTGATTCGGTGAATCTTTCAGGTCATGCTGAGATTAGTAATACTAGTAATATTAGTAACCTCAGTAATACTAACCCTGGCTGTGACTGTTGGTCGAGCCGTTGCTCTTCCCACTCTGTGAATGGTTTTTATTTATTTTTATGATTTTTGGCAGGCAACAGGATCAGTAAATGCTCTCTCTTTCTCTCTGTGGCTTTTTTTGGACATTAAAAACATTCTTGGAGTTTTGGCAGATTAAACTCTGTGGTATTTTTAGCTTTATTTAAATTCTCCTGTAACCCAGAGACTCTGTTTTACATCAAATTGAGCTTCTTTTTTAATCGAATATTTCTTTCTCATTTCTATGTTGTCTTTTTTTCCCCTATATCATTGTTTTCATTAACCTTTGATTTACTTTTTCATTGTTTCATTTTTTTCCTCCTTTTACTTTCTTTCTTTTGTTTATTCAATTCTTATTCACTTTTCTGCTCGTTTGATGCTTCGTGGGTTTTTTTTTAGCTCTCATTCCTTCTCTTCTTACTTTCCTTTCTTTTATTGTTATACCCTATATCATTTTATTTTCTCTATTTCTGTCTTTCTTTCTTATTTATCCTCTTAATTTATTATTTCTGTCTTTCATTCATTTTCTTTATTATTTTTTCATTTTCATACTTCTTTAGTATTTTTAAAATTACTTTCTTCATTTCATTCCATTTTTCTTTCTTTCTTTCTTATTCTGCCTTTCTTTGTGTATGACTTTTATTTGTTCTTTCTAACTTTCTTTCTTTATTGCTTTCATTATTTTTCTTGTCTTTCTTTCTTTTTTTTCTCTCATCTTTATACTTTTTCTGATACCTTTTCCTTTATGATTCTTTATATTGTTCTTATTCTTGTTATGCATATCTTTTCTTCCTTTATGTCTGCTCTCCCTTTTCTTTTCATGCTGTTCTTTCTTCATCATTTTGCTTTTCTTTTTTTTGTTAAATATGATGACTTTTTATATTTCTCCTTTTAGAAGGTTAGTCCCCTCCATTTTGTTTAATAGTGAGTTGTTATATATTATGTTTTATTTTATAGTGATTATTGGACTGTGATGCGTTTTTATTTTGAAGGTGTAGCTGTTCTTTTGGCTATGCAGCAGTGCCAAGGAGAGAGGGTGAGGATGGAGACAACCAAAACCTCCAGCGCTAACATCACACCGTGACCAACGCCAAAAAAAAACACAAGGTGAAGTCTGTGGTCGTTACCTGCTCTTATTGTAGGAAAAGATCAATAACCTAACACATAACCAATCAAAACCAAAAGAACCAATCAGCAACCAGATCAGGCGGACTTTACCATATATGGAAAAGAAAAAAGAAGGTGTAAACCTGAGCAGAGGAAGCAATGACCATATGATGGCAGTGGGAGAGAAAAGGGTCAAAATGTGTGCAGAGTCAACAAGCCTCATAATAGTTTTTGTTTGCATGAAACCCATATTGTTTTCAAGTTTTTATTTAGAACATAGATAGTTTTATTTTTTGTTTTACTTTTTTATTTATTGTTTTCTTTCTATTTCCATTGTTCTTTCTTATGTTTGTTTTGTATATTTCTGTCTTTATGTCTGTTCTCCCTTTAAATATTTTAGTGTCTATTATTACTTTTTAATTTCTTTATAGGTTTTTTATTACTATCTGCCTTTCTTTTTTTTCTTATTTGCCCTTTTATGTCAGTTTTTCGTTAGTCATTACTTCCTGACTTTTTCTTTTTTATTATTTTCTTCCTCTTTCTGTATTCCTTTCCTTATCACTTTCAGAAATATGAGGAACATGGGAGAGAAAAGGGTCAAAATGTGTTCAGAGTCAACAAGCCTCATTATAGTTTTTGTTTGCATGCAATCCATATTGTTTTCAGTTTTATTGCAAACATAGATCTGGTTTTTTTGTTGTTGTTTTTTTTTTTTTAAACCCGGAGCACCTTTAGGAGGATTTGCGTCAGACGCTGAGGGTTTTTTTTTTTTTTTTTGTGGCTGAAGCGGTGATGCCGGATGATGCTGTACGATGGTAAACATCTCCAGTGGGGTGTAATGAGCGCTGATGGAGGATGATAGGTGTCAGAGCGATGTGGAACTGTGTGCCACCGCCGTGCCTCTCGAGCGCCGAGCCTCTCGGTCAGTCCGCCTCGTTAAAGCCGTCAGCGTTTCCGGCGTGATTTCAGCAGATCATCTGCATTCGCGTCGACACATGTGAGAGCTCGTTCTGATTACGTGCTCTGATTCTTCTCAGAAATAAGCAGACGGATCAGACGAGCGTTCTTCATTACGTTCAGCCTGAATGATCCCCAGCCTCGACTCTGTTCCTGACTGAGTTATAGCGCCCGTGGGTTGGTACCAAAAACACGTAACAGGGCATGAAAGTGATTCTATTAATCAGAGACCTTCTGCATGAAGAACATCTGCAACATCAAAAATCACAGTCAGGTTTCTCTCTGTATCTCTTTTTATAACGGAGCATGGTGTTGTGATGAATCTCTACATCCACAGCTGTAACTGAGCAAACCAAGGGTTACTTACATACCATTACATACCATTTATAATTATATATACACACACACAAAACAAATAAAGAATAGAATACACTAATATGTTAGCCCTTCCTGATGTTCGGCTTGAGCTGTGCTTTGGATGATGAAGCAGGTGCAGGTCTGTGATTCCAGAACTTTCCATAAAGCTTTGATTGGGTCCAACATCTGGAGAACATCAGGAATAAGGGAGTCAGGATGTACAGAGGCAGAGCTGCAGAACTTCTACTGATTTCTGTTATAGTGAGAGAGGAAAAATTCAGAGGATTAAATCTGGAATAAATATTAATATAAAGTGTTTACAACTGGAACAGTGTGTGTTGTGTGTGTGTGGTGGTGTGTGTGTGTGTGCATAAAGCATCTGGAGTTTTCAATGCTGGACGTTTTCATTCCACACACTCTCATCCACAGGCTTTTATAGAAAAAAACTTACAAAATATTGTTAGCAATAACAATTAAATAACTTTTTAAGAATTATCGTTTGATCTAAGAAAAAGCTAAGAACAAGTGGTTATGACAGATTGTTATTCTTGAATTACATTTTTCTTAAGAACATTTCTAAGAATGAGTGGTATTCTCGAGAACGTTACGTTCTTAAATGTTTTTTCTTAAATGTTTAGACACACACACACACACACACACACACACACACACACACAGAGCCTACAGAGTCAGTCAGTCGTATCCTTATTCGCTTAAACCTGCATTATTATAAACTGGCACATCTGCCCAGACTATATTTACCACATGTAGGAGCCGTGATGCCGCTTAATAAACATCAATTAATAAACATCAATTCCTGCACACACACACACACACACACACACACACACACACACACACACACACACACACACACACAGATCTTCAGATAGATCTCTACCGGACCGACCTTCGCTATGCTAATGTTATTTACTGAAGTATAAACCAGGTAACATCACTAACAGCCAGCGGCGTCACTGTTTAATCCCCCTGGTGGTCTGAACGTCTCACTGCATCTCCAGCTAACAGGTGCAGCTCCAACAGAAGCACCTCTGTTTTGTCTCTGCGGTCTGAGCGCGAGTCCTGGAGCGTAGCCTAGCCAAGCCTAGCGTAGCGTAGCGTTTCCCTCTCAGCTAGCCGACGCCACATTGTGCTCCAGTTTCGGCAGGTGTTTTTCTGTTTACCTTCACCCCCCCCCCCCCCCTGCAATTTATTATAAGATTATACAGTTTTTGGGTGTCATTTTGCTTTTCTTTATATTTAATAAGTATATAATAATAGACCAAACATGAAAATTAGACACACTTGAAAGTGATTTAAAAGCAAAGGGTCACATACTTTCAAGCACCACTGTACCTGTATATCTGTAAAACATTAAAGAGCAAGAATTAAATAATGGTAGATGAAATAAAATACTAAATATGGTAAATACAGAGAGAATATGTTAATTATACACTTACTCACTCAGTTATAATCCAGCTCAGGGTGGCAGGGGGTGGCACCACGGCATTTGTGGCAATTTCTTACAAAAAAAAACAAATAAGTAAAATAAACGAATTAAATACTCTGTTTTTATGACATATACTTATTATTATTATTATTATTATTATTATTATTATTATTATTATTACTTCTCTCAATACTTTCAGTTCTATTATTATTAATATTATTATTGCTTTTACTATTATTACTATTATTATTATTATTATTATTATTGTAACAACAACAACAATAACAATAATAATAATAATAATAATAGAAAAAACATGATATGTTCTCCCCATGTTCATTTTTCTTCACATTCTAAAACCATAACAGTCGGGCAGGCGGTTTGTAACAGAAGGCTCTGTTTCTGACATTTCTCAGTGTGACTCACACTCAGAGTTTCTGTTTTTTTTTTAAGTGTCCAAACATTTTTGGCTGTGAAGCAGCGGATGTGGAAGCAGCAAAACAAAAGGCGTTCGTCTCCCACAGGCGGGTCCAGATGAATAATAGATGAGTTTCGTGGACGCGATCAGAGAGACGCGGCAGCAGATGGAAACGGGATCGGTTACACAAGGCTGAAGGATGTGCAGGTTTATTTTTAGCTCGTCCTGATTGGTGCGTTTGGAGGCAGGTGTGTCAGACACTCAGGTAGATCAGAGACGACAGGTGAGCTGTGACAGCGGAAGTGTGTCTAAACTCCTTATTTATCTCACAACGTTGGAGAGCAAGAGGACGACCTCACACAGGATAAAGATAAAGGGCTTTATTATTCCCCTGGCATTAAGGCAGTGCCAGTCTGTTATGCCCACTTAAATGCCCTGCTTTTGTCCAACAAATATCAACTCCAACCAGGTTCCAACCAGGGCTTGGATTCACAAAAACTTACCTAAGAAAAAACTTACAAAAGGTTCTTAAGACAAACACTACGAAGTTCATAAGAATGTTCTTAAGCACAATTCTGAAAAGGAAACTTAAATATTATGTTATGAAAATCTTTGTTCTTTTCTTACGTAGACTACGTTGCATTTTACAGCCTACGATATACGATTCTTAGATTTGTTCTTAAGAAAAGAGTTAAGAAAGAAACGATAATTATTTAGAAGTTGTAAGAAAAAACATTTATTTAAGGGTTTTTTTTAGATGTTTAGGAAGACATACTTGCTAAGGTTCTTAAGACAAACCCTAAGAAGTTTGCAAGAATGTTCTTAAATATAATTCTGGAAAAAAAACGTAAGATGTTCTCAGAAACTAAATAAGAAAAGCATTAACAAAAAAATAAAAGATAATTCATAAGAAGTTATTTCAAGAAACTTCTAATGAAGAAACTTTGAAGAAACTACTTTACATTTACATTTACAGCATTTAGCAGACGCCCTTATCCAGAGCGACTTACACCTGGTACAGTCTTACAATCCAAGCAATTGTGGGTTAAGGGCCTTGCTCAAGGACCCAACAGTGGCAGCTTGGCAGATGTGGGATTTGAACCCTGGACCTTCTGGTCCAGAGTCCAGTACCTTATCCACTAGGCCACCACTGTACTTTGTTCTTAAGATGTATTTTCTTAAGTTAAGAAAATACAGATTTTTATAACTGATATTTAGGAAAACATATTAAGATGATTTCTTAAGAAAAAAAACTTGCGAAGGTTCTTAAAACAAACAACAAGAAGTGTGAGGATGTCGATGATCGTGTGGATATCGTAAGGTTACGAAAGCATTTAAGAACAGAACGTTATGAAGAACGGTACTTATTCTTAGAATTGTTCTTAAGAAAAGAGTGAAGAAAAAAACAACAATTCTTAAGAAGTTATTTGATAACAATATTTTGTAATTTTTTTCTTAAGTTTAAAAACACGTTTAAAAAGATTTTTTAAAAAGATGCTTTTGTACATCTGCTCCTGGATTTCAGAAGTGTATTATGAAAGAAAATCTTCTTAAATGTGTGTTTTTTAACTTAAGAAAAAAACTTACAAAATATTGTTAGCAATAACAATTAAATAACTTTTTAAGAATTATCGTTTGATCTAAGAAAAAGCTAAGAACAAGTGGTTATGACAGATTGTTATTCTTGAATTACATTTTTCTTAAGAACATTTCTAAGAATGAGTGGTATTCTCGAGAACGTTACGTTCTTAAATGTTTTTCTTAAAATGTTTAGAACCACACCACACACACACACACACACACAACACACACAGAGACTACCAGAGTAGTCAGTTCGTTATCCTTATTTGCTGAAACCTGCAATTATTTTATAAAATGGCACATCTGCCCAGACTATATTTACCCATGTAGGAGCGTGATGCCGATAATAAACATCAATTAATAAAACATCAATTCCTGCACACACACACACACACACACACACACACACACCACACACCACACCACACACACACACACACACCACAGATCTTCAGATAGATCTCTACCGGAACCGACCTTCGCCTATGCGAATGTTATTTACTAAGTATAAACCAGGTGGTGGGTAACATCACTAACAGCCAGAGCGCCCCTCGTCCACTGTTAATCCCCCTGGTGGTCTGAAGTCTCACTGCATCTCCAGCTAACGGTGCGTACAACAGAAGACACCTATGTTTTGTTCTGCGTCGAGCGCGAGTCCTGGAGCGTTTATTAGCCTAGCCAAGGGCCTAGCGTTTAGCGTAGCGTTTCCTCTCAGCTAGGCCGACGCCACATTGTGCTCAGTTTCGGCAGTTGGTTTTCGTTTCCTTTCACCCCCCACCCCCTGAATTGATTCATAAGATTATACAGTTTTTGGGGGTCATTGTGCCTTTTCTTATATTTAATAAGTATATAATAATAGACCCAACCATGAAAAATTAGACCACACTTTGAAAGTGATTTAAAAAAGCAAAGGGTCACAAATTTCAAGGCACCAAAAAAAATTGACCTGTATATCTGTAAAACATTAAAGAGCAGAATTAAATAATGGTAGATGGAAATAAAATACTAAATATGGTAAATTACAGGAGAAATGGTAATTATACACTTCCTCACCTCAGTTATAATCCAGCTAAGGTGGCAGGGGGTGGCACCTTCTTCTTAAATGTCTTCTTAAATGTGTGTTTTTTTAAACTTAAGAAAAAAAAATTATTACCAACATATTGTTAGCAATAACAATTAAAAATAAACTTTTTAAGAATTATCGTTGATCTAAGAAAAAGCTAAGAACAAGTTGTTAGACAGATTTGTTATTCTTGAAGTACATTTTTTAAGAACATTTCTAAGAATGGGGGAGAGTGGTATTCTCGAGAACGTTTACGTCTTAAATGTTTTCTTACTGTTTTCTTAACCTTACGTAGAATCACACTCGTCTCAGGATGAGCAGGACTATTTCTTGTTTGGTAATTTATTTGAACTCTTGGTTTGCTGTTTTTCCTCGAAGAGGATTAAGCTAAGTAACGGAAATAACGCCGTATATCGTAAGCCATAAAATGCAGCGTAGCCTATGTACGAAAACAACGAAGAGTTCGTTAAGATAATATCTGAGAACTGTATTTAAGCACATTCTTATGAACTTCTTAATGTTTGTCTTAAGAAGCTTCGCAGGATTTTTCTTAAGAAGCTTTCAGCCCCTGCTGCTTACATTTGTGCTTAGAGGACAGAAAAGGCTTTTTTCCAAATAATCCAATGGCACGACATTTTTTCCTGTAACTCTCCAACAGTGATTTTGTTTGTTGTTTTTTGGCCTCTCTGTGTGAGGCACCAAAGCAGGTTTGGCCCAGGTCCAGTAGATTTTAGCTTTTTAATTGTTCCTAACTGTCTAACTAACGATTGGTTAGGGGCTGACTATCCAGAGCAGGGGTCAGGCAGCAGACAGACCGGCTTAACCAACTGTCTGCTGGTAGCCATGCACCATTCAACCCAGACCCACATTATGAAACTGTGTCTGTTTACCCGCATCTGCCTAAATGTAAATGCTCTCAAAAAGTCGTTTTAATAACCTTCATTCGTATAAACACAGAGCTGCCAAAGAAATACCCCAACATAAAGCTAGGATTCTGGGAAAAAAGGAAAAAAAAGGCTAGCACCATGGTATAATGACAACATCCGTACCTTGAAGCAAAGAACACGGCATTTAGAGCGCAAGTGGAGACATAGAAAATTGGAGGTATTTAAGATTACTTGGAGGGACAGCATGGCAGAGTATAAGCATGCCCTCACTAAAGCTAAAGCTGCATACTTCTCTTCAATCATAGAGAAAAATAAGAATAATCCAAGATTTCTCTTTATTACAGTCTCCAAATTAGCAAAAAACCTCACAGAAAGTGACTCTCCCGTTCTGTGTAATTTTAACAGTAATGATTTCATGACTTTCTTTAATGATAAGATAGAAAACATTAGGCATCACACTCAATGCTCATCACATCACCAAACTATTCAGCCACCTTCCAGATGCAGCACTAGTGAAGACATCTGTTTAATGAGCTGTAAATCAAGATTAGAATCTTTTACCCCAATTACTAATACTGAACTATCCACACTGATCAGCTCGTCTAAGCCATCAACATGTTTATTAGATCCAATTCCTACACGTTTCTTCAAACAAGTATTACCTATTGTTATAGAGCCAGTGTTAGTTATTTAAAATTCATCCCTTACTTTTGGATATGTGCCCAATCCTTTAAGTCTGCCGTTATCAAACCACTGATTAAAAAAGCTAATTTTGACCCTTGTGTGATATCTAATTATAGACCAATTTCAAATCTACTGTTTCTGTCCAAAATCTTAGAAAAAGCCGTCTATCAGCAGCTCTGCAGTTACCTCCAAAGGAATGATATTCATGAAACATTTCAGTGTGGCTTCAGGCCCCATCATAGTACTGAAACAGCATTAATTAGGGTACAAAATGACTTGTTAATGTCCTCACATAAGGGATGTGTTTCTTTTCTTGTTCTGTTAGATGTAAGTGCAGCATTTGACACTATAGATCATGATGTTTACTAAACAGACTAGAAAATACTGTAGGTATTAAGGGATCAGCACTTTCTTGGTTTAAATCCTACTTAACTGACCGGTACCAATTTGTTCATATAAATACTCTAAAGTCTAAGCCCTCAAAAGTGAAGTATGGCATGCCTTAGGGGTCAGTGCTTGGCCCGCTTTTATTCTCTCTGTACATGCTGCCACTAGGCTCAGTTATTCATAAACATGGCATTAGTTTCCACTGCTATGCAGATGATCACACAGCGTACATATCAGCCAAAACCGAATGACATCTAATGTTCTTCCATCACGCACGGGTTACCAGTCAACTTCCGCATGATTTACAAAACTCTTAAACCTTATAAAGCTCTTACATGGCCTGGCCCCACAATTATCTGAGTGAACTCTTAGAGTTTTACAATCCAAACGTTCTACTTCGGTTCGAGGGTTGCAGGACTTCTTTAGTCTAGAATTTTATAAAAAAGTCACAGCCGGGGGCAGGCTTTCTCATACATGGCCCCCAACTATGGAATAAACTTCCCACTATCGTTCGAGACTCAGACACTCTCAAAGTTTAAGTCAGGCTAAAGACATACCTATTGACAAAGGCTTTTGACTTGATTTAGACCAGGATGCATGGATTGGGTTGCTGGGGGGTTGGAGTCTGGGTCATGTCTGGCATGTCTGCCTTGTCCGTTAGCCGGGGAGTGTGCGAGTGGGCGGTGCTGGCTGAATGGGCTTCGGTCCTCGTGATCTTGGACTCGGCATCCTTGCCTTAGAATAAGGGCAGAGCTGGGGTTCATAGTTCAAGAGTCTTATGGTGATCAGAGACGTTGGGTTTGCGTTCTCTGCCTCCCGTTGGGTTGCCAATGTCTCATGTGATCCCTCTTGGCTGTGTTTTCCTACCAGTTTCCTCTTTTAGCTCTGCTGCTATAGTAAGGCTGCGGGGCTTCTGCTACACATGCATCAGTGATTGTTTAATCAGACATGTGCTCTTAATCAATAAGAACTACATGTCTGTTTTCTCTCCGACTGTGTTTCGGCAGTTCCAGCCCCACACTGATGTTCCATCTGCTGAGAGCTCACCAAGCTGCTTCCGTCATAGCTCCAGCCCATTATACCAGGGCCACTTAATGGTCGATGTGCATTACTTAACATTCTATTCGAAAAACTTGACTCCATGACTTTAGTTTCGCTCTTAGATTATCATCTACGCCGCCCAAGGAGGTTGGGTCCCTTTTGAGTATTGGTCCTCCCAAGGTTTCTTCCCTATAACACTCAGGGAGCTTTTCCTTGTTTCTGTCGCCCTAGGCTTGCCAATTTGGGATTGGACGTAGTTATTAGGAGATATTACATTGTAAAGTTGGCTTTGAGACAATGCTTCCATTGAAAAAAGCGCTTATCTGATATAAATAAATCTGACTTGACTTGACTTGTTAGATCGGGCAGTTGCCGCGAGGGCTTTGTTCATAGTCATGTCCTGATGAAAGGTATAAAAATGAAACAGAAACAGAAATTTCAGTTCCATTTTAGTTTTCTAAACATTTCAGTGATTACTGCAGAAGTTTATGTAGATACGATACGATAATGACTAATCTGTCGTATTGGAAGCTGCCACAGTGCCTGTGTGCGGTATGCTCTGCCGGTGTTGGATGGTTGTGTACGATCTGAACTCTTAATCTGAACCCTGAGATGGAGAAGTCTCTCTCTGTGTGTGTGTGTGTGTGTGTGTGTGTGTGTGTGTTACAATAAACAGAGAGAATGAGATGATCAGGATGAAGAGTCTGTAAGAGAGTCCTGTAATGTAAATATATTAGAGCAGCCATTACAGCTCAGTCCTATAAACCCCATCATTATCATCATTATACTGATCATCCTCTTCCAACCGGAGAGTGTCTGACCACCAACCCTACATCATCATCATACAACACACACACACACACACACACACACACACACACCTAAAGAAATTGGAAAAAGCTTAGGACCATACAGTGAAGAAAAAATGCTAAAAAAAATTTCCTTACCTTAACAGAATAAACTTCAGCACTTTCTTGTCAGAGGAGTCCCTGTACATCATCAGCTCCCTGGAACATGTGACCATAAACTCCTCTGACAGGCCGCTGATTGGAAGCTGCAGCATTGTGGAATGGCCATACAACGCGATGCTGCTGAGGGATCGGGGAAGCCCCAGCCACCTGCGAAGAAACTGGCTGATGGTTCTTTCCAACATCTCCACCATTGACATGGGCACCTCATAGACAAGCAGGGGCCAAAGGAGTCTTGGCAGGACCCCATGTTGGTAAATCCAGGTTTTAAATTTCCCTGGCAGCCCCGACTTGTCTATAGCTGTGAGCCATGCAGTCAGGTCAGCCTTGGTTTGCTAGAGTGCCTCGGAGTCCCTCAAGGAGCTATTAAAGACTTTGCCCAGGCTCTTCACAGGTTTGTCAGTCACTGATGGAATTGCTGTCTCTCCTATGGCAAAGCGAAACCGATTGACCACCTTGCCCTTCTTCAAGACCAGAGACCTGGACTTGGCGGGCTTGAAGCTCATCTTTGCCCAAGAGATGAGCCGCTCAAGCCCCTGGAGTAGCCATCTACAACCGGGCACAGAGGTTGTGGTAACTGTGAGGTCGTCCAAAAATGCTGTTATTGGGGGCTGCCGCGTTCCAGATTTTGACAGAGGGCCTCTGCACTCCACCTCAGCAGACTTCACAATCATGTTCATAGCCAAGGAGAAGAGTGGCACCGAAATGGTGCAGCCTGTAATAATACCCTTCTCCAAGCGTTGCCAGGCAGATGTTGACAATCCTGATGTTACCCTCAACTGGAAGTTGTTATAATAGTCCAGGATGAGGTTAGTGATGGCTACCGGCATATGATGTCTTGTCAATGCTGTTTTCACGAGTTTGTGGGGGATGGATCCATAGGCGTTCGTTAGGTCCAGCCAGAGTGTTGCCAAATCCCCTCTGCTTGCCTTTGCCTCCCGGATGAGCTGTGAAATCACACCCGTGTGCTCTAGGCATCCTGGAACACCAGGGACTCCACCCTTCTGTACTGAGGTGTCAAAATAGCCGTTCTTCAAGAGGAAGTCAGTCAGCCGTTGGGACACTATCTTAAAAAAGATCTTCCCTTCGAAGCAGAGCAGCAAGATAATGCGGAATTGGTCGATGTTACTCGCGTCCTCTTCCTTTGGGATCCAGACTCCCTCTGCAGCCCGCCACTGAGCGGCAACCTTCTTCCTGCGCCAGATCACCTTTAAGATCTTCCAGAGTCGCACGAGCAGCTTGGGACACTGCTTGTAGACTGTATGGGACCCTACTAGGGCCTGAAGAGGAGCTTGATCTTGCAGCCATCACTGCGTCTTTGACCTCTTTCAGGGTAGACTCTGTGGTGTTGAACTGCACCATGGGCTCTGGTGGCTTTACCAGGGCCTCACATAGGCCTAGGTCTTGCTCCCTTAAAGAATCACTGAAGGTGGTTTTAAGATGGTGGTTAATATCCTCTACCGGACACATCAGGGTGCCACTATTCTTCTGCCCCAGTAGACGCTTAGTGAAGCTGAATGGGTTGGTGATAAATGCCTTGCGCTTCTTAGCCCTCTCCTTCCCCTTCCTCCTGTGCCATTCAGCTCGCCTGCATACAATTAACTTGCTCCTCAAGATCTGCCTGAGTTCAGACAAGGCGCCTCTCTCCTCCTCGTTTGCTGCCCTGAACTGGCGTTTCAAGATCTTCAGTTCTTGTCTCAGTTGACTAATCTTGAGCTCCCGTCGGTTGGGTCTCGATTTTTGCCTGCTCACGGGCCTTTCTGTCACCCCAAACCGCTCTGCACCGATGTTATCAAGGTGCACATAGCCTGAAGTTTGTGGTCCACATCGCCCTTCATAGTCTCCAAGATCTTATCTACGTCCGTGTCCAAGTGAAGCCACTCCTTGTTGTTTGCGGCAGGCCACTTAACCCGGCGATGTTCTGGTTTTCCACACTGCGGGGGGACTGGTGCAGCTTGGAGGTGGGGTAACTCCGGGCCCGGCTCCTCCTCCGTCTGACCAGGGTTTGTGACTGGCACTTTATCTGTAGTGCTGGCCACTGTCCCTGTGCGTTGCCTCACCAGTCCTCCCTTCAGGCAGGCCATCTTGGTCTGATGGATTTTGAGACCTGTCAGGTTTTTGCACACCTTGCCGCAGATGCAGACTGTGCTCTTTATCGATTGTCCATTTGCTAGTGTCAATACCGGTAGATCAGTCCGATTGGGATTCTCATCCTCCCCCCCTCTCAGGAATCCCTGGGGGTATGGTTCAGAAGGGTTCATCGTAGCTTACTTTGGGTGCTCCTTCACAGGAACTGCAGTTCGGGGTGCTAGCCCTTGCTGCCCCAGTTGCCATCTTCCCGTGCCACCAACTGTCTCTCCAGTCGTCACCATTCTATTCATGGTCGTCATCCGGTCTTTCCCGATGGTCACTGGCAAAGCCAGAAACGTCAGTTCTTGAATACACCACTAGGTGCTACTTGGTAGGAGTAATATTGAGTTGTCCCAATACTTTTGCCCATAAACTTATTATATGTGTGCTGGATACTGGGACGTTATTTATAGCTTCCTGATCTGAGGGAGCTTCTCTGAGCCGTTTGAAGGGAATCCCTTTAAATCCTCTTCATTACCTCTCAACATCAGTGGTTAAATCTGCTGAGGGTGGCGCCCACTCTGGTCGGGGTGAGGGCTTTGAGCTGGCATTAACTCTGGCATTAACCTCAGACTTGATCGATAAACAAAGAAATAAAGAAAACTCACTCACTCACACTGGGATTCTTTAGGTCCTGATGGATCTCTGAGCATCTCTCTTCAACCTGCATGACTCAGCATGGTGTTTAATAAAGCTATAACCTTTAATATCTTATAATAAAATATCTGACTCCATTAATAATTAATCATCAATAATAATCAATAATAATTCTTTGGACTCTTTTTCTCAGGATGCACGTGATCCAGGTGGACTCGGTGCAGCGCTGGATGGAGGACCTGCGTCACATGACCGAGGTCGAGTGCATGTGCGTGCTGCAGTCCAAACCCCTGGGCGTGGACGAGGACTCCCACGGGGAGCTGATCGTCCCCGGCACGGGCGCGGCTGGGGATCACGTGACCCGAGACAATCTGCAGATGCTCCTGAAGAGGGCGCTGGTGGTCAGCACCGAGCTGGGTAAAATGTTCCAGAGGCTGGAAAAGGGCCGGTGGCAGAGGGTCCATGGCACGGCCGTCCGGGCAAACTGCCACGTCCGCTCACTGGTGCACGAGTGCGGGGCTCACCGGGGCACCAACGGGCAAATGCACAAGGTCAGGGGGCAACATTTAGGATAACGAGTACAGGATTTAAAATCCTAAGAAATAAAACAATTTAAATTACAACATAATCATTAATACATTCATAATCAATAAATGATAAAAAGTCATTTAGATATTGGATCGATTTGAGATATGATTTTATATTAATACATTTTGTATTAGTGTTAAGCAATAGTTTAATTAATTATAGTCAAGGTTTATATGATAAGAATAATAATAATAAACCAATAATAATATAATAACAATTAACAAAATAATACAAAAATACCATAAGTATAATTATTTATAATAATAACAATAATAGTACATTTAAAAATAAACAATATAATCAGGAATATAAATAATACAAAGTAATTATATATATATATATATATAAGATATAATATCTACTATAATATCTATATATATATATATAGAGAATATACACACACACCACCAACACAACACACACACACACAGTGGTGCTTGAAGTTTGTTGACCCTTTAGCCTGTTCTTATTTCTGAATAATATGAACCTACTAAAACTTCATCAGATTTTCACCACAAGTCTTAAAAGAGAGATAAGAGATCCCAGTTACACCAAAATGAGACAAAAATATATACTTGCTCATTTATTTATTGAGGAAATGATCCAGTATTACAATAGTGAGTGGCAAATTATGTGAGCCTCTAGGCTTAAGCAAGTTATAATTGAGGTGTGAATTAGTGGAAATTAGGAGTCAGATGTTTCCAATCAATGGGATGATGCCATCAGGTGTGAGTGGGCACCCGGTTTATTTTAAGAAACGGGAACTATGAAAGTCTGCTCTTCACAGCACAGTTTGGTGGAAGTGTTATCATGGCACGAACAAAGGAAGAATTTCTGGGAGCTCAGAGGCAAGAGGTTGTGATGCTCTCAGGCTGGAAAAGGTTCAAACCATCTCTAAAGAGTTGGACTCCACCAAGCCACAGTCAGAAGATTGTGTTCACAAATGGAGGAAGGAAATTTCAAGACCATTGGTTACCCTCTCCAGGTGGTCGACCCAACCAAAGATCACTCCAAAGAGCAATAAGCGTGTGATAGTTGGTGAGGGCACAAAGCGAACCCCAGGGAACTTCTAGCAACTGACTGAAGGCCTTTCCACATTGGTAATGTTAATATGCATGAGTCCACCATAGGAGACCAATGAACAACAATGGTGTGATGTCAGGCGACAAGGAGGGCGAAAAGCACTGACTCTCCAAAAAGAACATTGTGCTCTCTTGCAGTTGCTCTAAAGATCACGTGGAAGAGCCAGAGGCCATGTGGAAGAATGTTTTGTGGACGGATGAGACCAAAATAGGAACTTTTTGGTTAAAGAAAAAAGCGTTGTGTGGGAAAGGACAAAAATCACACTGCATTCCAGCATAAGAACCGTTATCCCATTTGTGAAACATGGTTGGTAGTATCAGGTGGGACTGGTTTTGCTGCCATCTGGGAAGGACGGCTTGCCATCATTGATGTGAACAATTCTTTTTTTCGAATTTCTGATGATGTCAGCGAATATAAAGGACAAAATGTCAGGAACATCTGTCCATGAGCTGAATCTCAAGAGACGGTGGGTATGCAGCAAGAAACGACCTAAGCACCAAGCGTTCCACCAACGAATGGTTTTTAAAGAAGAAGAAAGTTTCATGTTTGGAATGGCAACCAAGTCCTGACCTTAATCCAATGGAAAGTCTGTGGAAGGGACTGAAGCGAGCAGCTAATGTGAGGAAACCCACCAACATCCCAGAGCTGAAGCTGTTCTGTACGGAGGAATGGGCTAAAATTCCCCCAAGCCGGTGTGCAGGACTGATCAACAGCTACAGGAAACGTTTAGCTGCAGTTATTGCTGCACAGGGGGGTCACACCAGATACTGAAAGCAAAGGTTCACATACTTTTGCCACTCATATCATTATATGTAATGATATATAAACATGACAAAAATAACAATAACAAACATAATAATAATAATAATAATAATAATAATAATAATAAATATATATTTTACTGTGATCAAATACAATACTTAAAAATACTTTTTCATTATTAATTTGTTAATATTATCTATTTAATAATATTATTGTCTTTTTTATTATTCATAATTATAATAATTATTTAAATATATAATAAAAATAGACAGCTATAAGAAATATAATAATAATAACAATAATAATAATAACACTATCAAAATAGTAATACTGTGTTACTGTGTACATATTTCATACTTAAAATACAGTTTAATTATTAAATTGTTAATATAATGAATCAAAATGTTATTATTATTATTATTATTATAATTATTATTATTATTATTATTACTATTATTATTAATATTATTTACAAATTATTATACTAACAACACTTTTTCTTATGTTGTTATTTATTTTTAACTAGACATGCATTTTGAATATGAAAATACAGTAGTTTTCCGACTTTAATTAAGCTATTAATATAATAATAATAATAATTATGATTATTATTATTATTATTATTATGATTATTATGATTATTATTATTGAAAATAATTATATATAAATGATTTTATTTATTGTCGTATTTACTTTAGTTTTATTGACTAATAACTTATAATTTTTACTAATTGACCTCTAATTAATGCAAAATTCATTCCTTAACCTTAAACTCATCCTTACAGCCTCACAAGAATGTAAATCTGAACTCTAATCTCAAGCTAAACTAAACTCTGATTAATTCTAATCCTTAAAACTGAGTCTGTCCTAACTCTGATTCACCTGAAGTTTGTGATTTAAAGTGTGTGTGTGTGTGTGTGTGTGTGTGTGTGTGTGTGTGTGCGCGCGCAGTATGAGACAACTCTGCTGGAGAAGTGTATGGAGCTCACCGTCATCACTGAGAGGTACGAAACAATCATCATTAACATGGCATTGAGACAACAAAAATTAATTCAGTAGAAGTGAATCTGGAAGAAGTCAAAGAGATTGGAATATGTTAGATATTAGATATAGTAAATATAAAAAAAAAACTCGAAATACGATAAATTCGGGAGTACCTGTAGTACATCGTTTAATGCCTTAGTTAATTTGCTATATCATTATCCTGATAACGATTAAAGGTCATTACAGGTGATCAGAGGTGTGTTTCCTCTACAGGTGCCTTCATACAGATGATGAATATTTCCTAAAGTCCATGAAGGAAGCCATTCATGAGATTCTCACTGACGTCAGCGATTCCTTCAGCCAAATGATTGACATGGCCTTAGCCAATGAGATACAGGTCTTCGTTTATCAGCATTATATGGGCTTGATTGTTTTCACTCTTCCTCTTTAAAGTGTGAAATAGAAATGAGCAATTACTCTAAACAGGGGATAAGCAGAGATTCTTTACAGTAAACACTCTCATTTCTGGTTCTAATTACGTTCTTTCTGAGCAGGTGCTGATCAGGCAGGTCGAGGAGTCGGACGATGTTTTTATAATCGAGAACGCAATCGGTAATCTCCTGTCTCTCACCCAGGACGGACCCCAGCTGTGCACCATCATCGCCAAGGTCAGGACACACACATTACAGCATTTACTTCTGTTATTTGGCAGGTTCTCCCATCCAAGAGCAAGTTATGACTCATATGATCGTTGTTATTTTGTGTGTGTGTGTGTGTGTGTGTGTGTAGGAAGGTGCAGTCGTGGCTCTGTTGAAGATCTGTAGGCAGGACTGTTTCAGTTCCCTTTATGCTCCCGCTCTCAGAACCGTCGCCTCCATCTGCTGTGTGGAGGAGGGAATCACCCAACTTGAGAAGGTACAACACACACACACACACACACACACACACACACACACACATATACACACACACATACACTCAGTACTGTCAAAAGTCTTGCCCACCATTAGATGTGTTTTAGCAACAGTAGAATGACCATATATACCTATTTCCCAGTCTCTTCCCAGTCTATAGAAGCATTTCTTCTGATTTGTTTTTTAATACTGCATACAAATTTCCAGTATGTTCCGGTTGTATTCTAAAGAAGAGACTAATAAATAATGATCTATGGTCATTATAGCGTTGCTAATGGTGGCTTAAGACTTTTGCACAGCACAATCGATTTCTTTTTGAATTTCTTGTGAAGCTCAGCCTCCCCCACAATTTCATTAAAACATGGAAATGAAATGTTAGCTATGTGTTTACATGATTGATTCATTATTTATTGACAGAGATAGAAGATGACGCCCAAGCTTCAGGAGTATCAGATATAAAAACAAACTTCATTAAACAGGATGGTGCTCACTTTAAATTATGGATACCAAATATCCCAAAAATACAGAACCTCCTTCAGGAATCAAATACTCAGACCAGCCAGTCTAGCTCCAACAACCTTGAAAATATAATTTAAATCAATTTTAATTAATTTAGTTTAAATAATTTAAATCAAATTTAATTAATTTAGTTCAAAGTAATTTAAATCGCCTTTCTTCCCCATTCTGATGCTCGGTTTAATTCAGCAGCTCATGTTGACCATGCCTACAAGGCTAAATTCATCGAGCTGCTTCTGTGTGATTGGCTGATTAGATATTTGTGTTAATGGCCAGTTGAACAGGTGTACCTAATAGAGTGAGCCTAATAAAGCCATTGCGCATATGTTTGTTTACAAACCTTTTAACCTCCCAGAAAGCCAACATAAAGGTCTTTGTTGATTTGATTGTAAAAGAATGATCAGGTGTTATTGGTTGAAGACAAACGACCTGAAGATTTTCTCCTTGAAGGAACACCGACAAACTTTCAGGACTGTTCTGAAGATCGGGAATCCTTATTCGTATAATCATGTTTATGTTCCACATTTCTGGTACTTTCACCAAGGACGAATCCGTTGTGTGTGATTGTGTAAGAAGTGTGTGTTGCTTGACATATTTTGTTGTACTTTTAAGAGTACGTGTTGTACCCTTTTTCTGACAATGGCGTTTTCAGGATCCTCAGTGACTTTGAGAAAATGCCTGACCCTTTCTTTCTTTACGATCATTTTAATCATTTCTTATTTTCTTGTTCCTCTGGCTGTAATGGAAGCAGCTCTTGTCTCTGATGGAACCTGAAGTTTCATGCTGAAAGAATCTGCAGGAAACCTGCTGTAGCTCTCGGGCTTTCTTGAAACCTTTTTTTTTTCGAGAATCTGACAGGCGTCAAGAAACAAAACACAAAAAAAGAGAAAAGATTTTTCCCAGGAGAAGGTGACAGTAAAGTCGAGCGAGCAGCGAGCTTGAAAAACACACCTGTTACAGATTCAAAGAAATACCTATAGGGTTTTATTTCTTTATCAAATTAGTTTTATGTAAATGGGTTTCATTTTAAATAGATCTTAGCTCCAACTATTTAATGCACGATGGAAAGAAAATTCTATGTATGCAGAGCTGAGGTAGCTAAACTCAAATCGTAAAGTGCTGTGGGTGCCAATCCTGAATAGATTCAGTTATTTCTTCTTTCCTATTACTTATTTCTTCCTATATGCTCAAATTAGATGCATAAACTAATGTTCATTTGGCATGTTTCCACATTTTAGCTTCTATTAAATCCTTAAAAATAAACCAAAGTGAGTACTTAGGTATCACTAATGTGTAAAATAAAACAAAATTGAATAATAAGATCTAGATACTTAAACCTACACCACTGTTTAACTGTGCTAGGCTAAGTAATCTGCTAGTGTGTGTTTACTAATGTTACCTATATAACATATATTATAATTAATCATCATTGATGTTTGGCTACTATTAAATAATCAGTGATGCTATAAAGATGTAAACTGAGATTCTGATTCTGAAATCTTTTTCATTTCTAGTTCCTTAATGCCCGTTTATTAGCATTTAGCTCGCTGGGTGTTGTCCAGCCTTTTAGCTGTGTGGCAACGTTTGATAAATGAAAATGCACTTATTGTAGTCTATTTTGACATGTTGGGCTGTTATTAAACTAATCATACCAGTGCCATTTGTGTAATTTGAGGCTTAGAACCTTGAAATGATCCGTCTCCAGACAGATATGGGAGGTTTGCTGCTTGCGCTCAAGCTAATTAGCCGCTAGCAACAAGCGCGTTCGCTATTTATGAGTATTAACTTTATAAAATCGTTATTATGGAATAGTTTGACGTGTTTTGATTAGATTAGTAGTAATACTACGATTCCAAGCGCAAAACTGATACTGAATTGTTAGTATCTTGTGAGAAACTTGTGAGAAACTTATGCTAATTATGTTTATTAGCGCCACACTAGCCAGCATGCTATTATAGTGTTTCTAGTTTGCATAGTAGGATTATTTCAATCACTGCTATTTTTAATAAAGGTAAAATGTCAAGATGTTGCAAGATTGACATATTGTAGTTCCAATCTGGCATTTAAGATGTGTGAAGAAGTTTAAATACTTTACTAAAATAAACCATTTGAACGTGTTAAAGTTTAACGTTTGAATCTGTATTGAGTTTACTGTTTTAAAGGGATGGATTCGAATACTGGTGTTAGAGCGCCATCCTATGGTCATTAAGTGTTCTGTAGTTCAGTCTTCGTTTCCAAAATGCACAGCATTCTTCAACAGATCATATAATATTGTGAGTAATGTTATAGTTGTGTGTGTTTGTGTCCCAGGAGAAAATGTACTGTGAATTGTTATAGTAAAACTGTGAATTGCTTTGACAGTTTTAATGTGAACTTTCACAGTTTGACCTTAGAGTTCACAGTTATGAATTTTTGATGGTAATTTGGCCACTTCATGGTCCTACTGTGAAAGTTCACAGTACATTTTGTCCTGGGGTGCGTGTGTAGGTGGATGGAGTGCTGTGTCTAGCTGATATTCTGACGGACGAAGGCTGCACCGAGGCAGCAAGAGCAGAAGCAGCAGCGGTCGTAGCTCAGATCACGTCTCCACATCACACCAACAATCAGCACCTGAGCAGCTTCATCGAGAGCATGCAGGACATCGTCTCAGCCCTTATCAGTCAGTCTATAAGTGTATTCCAAAGTGTGTGTGGATTGGGATCTTTTATTTTGGGCTGTAATTAACTTGTGTGTGTTTGTGTGTTGTGTGTGATTACAGAGCTGTGCGAAAGTGCCTCGTGTGGCGAGGTGTTCCTGTTGGCCTCGGCGGCTTTGGCGAACATCACCTTCTTCGACAGTTTGGCTTGCGAGATCCTGCTGCAGATCGACGCTGTGCACACCCTCTTTGCCGCCTGCAGGGACCGCCAGAGAGTCGACACGCCTTACTCTAAAGACCAGGTGCTTTAACGCTTTAACCCACCCTCACCTTTCTCCAACACCTGAATTCTTTAACGATTCGAATCCCTATCCTGCTCACGCTTGGCTCACTCGTTTCTCAGGTTGTCACCATTTTGGCAAATCTGTCCGTTCTGGAGCAAACTGCCTCGGAGGTCTTAAAGGAGAATGGTTGGTAAATATTAAAACTCTGCTAGAATACAGTGGGTACAAAATAAAAGTCTATATTTATGTCCAGGAATCGAGCGTCTGCTGGTGCTGCTGGGAGAGAAGCCTTCATCCTCCAATCCATCAGAGGGCGCCGCGTGCGAGCGGGTTCAGCAGAAAGCTGCCGTCACCCTGGCGCGGTTAAGCCGAGATCCTGATGTGGCTCAGGCTGCCATCGAGCTGCAGGGTAAAACCAAAGGGGTTTATGACAAGTATGTGCTAGTAGGGGACAGAGGTGCACAGAACAAGACAGAGGAACTCGGTTTCCCAGAATCTTAAGTCGAAATCACAAAGCAAAAATACCGCTGCTCACTCTTAATGCTGGGGGAGATTGAATCAGTTTGGGGTTGTTTAAAGAGCGAACAATACTACTTCAGTAATCAAATATGGGTTTCTAATTGAGACACAAAACAACAATCAGAGCAAAGAGAACTAGAACCAGATAACAGAATAACTTTCAAGAACATGAACCAGGAAAAGGAGACAACGAAGAAGGAGACAAAAAACAAAGCAATCAGAATGGGAACCGGACCAAAAACCACAGCACATCATTTTGTGAGTGATATTTCTTACTAGAACAATTATTAATCTCAAGAACTAGAACCCAATCACCACAAAACAAGCAAGAACCAGACTGAAACTGAAACTAGAACCAGAGATAAAAGCAGAATCAAAAACAGAATTACAAGCAAAAACAGAACATAATACTAAAAACAAACCAGCCTCAGAGCAAAGACCAAAAGTAGAATAGGATATAGATCCATTAAAAAAATACCTAATACACAAGAAATAGAACCAAAACCCCCAAAGAGCAAGAACCAGACCAAAATTGAAAGTAGGACCAGAGACAGAAGCAGGATGGAGGTGAAAACTATAAGCAGAACCAAAAACAGAACATCATAAAAGACCCCAACCAGACCCAGAACAAACACCAAAAGAAGAACAAGAAATAGATCCAGAAGAAAAAACAGAACCAGAGTAAGAACTATAAAATCATAGACCAGAACTTCACCAACTCAGATGACAAGTAAAATAAGAACTGGAAACAGAAAACTAGAGAAGAGAAAAATAATAGAGAAACAGAGTCAAAACCCAAAGAACAATAAAGAACCAGACCAAAAGTGCAAGTAGAACCAGAGACACAATGGAGGTAAAACTGAAAGAAGAACCAAACTTAATTCTACAAACAAAGAACAAAAACTGAACTATAATCAGAACCAGAACAAGAACTAAAGCACAGAACTTGACCATCAGTTTAAATGAGACACAAAACAAGAATCAGAACAAAGAGAAAAAAACAGAAGAACAGAAATCAGTACAAGAACTTACACCAAAAACGATACTCAACATGAGGACATGAACCAGAACTAAACAGGGATGTTCAAAAACATATTCTAATGGATGAGAAGCAGAACTCAAAACAAAAGCAGAACATAAACTTGGCTCAGAAATAAACAGAACCAGAACAGGAACCAAAAACAGAACTAGAACAAGAACTAGAAAACCTGAAGGTATGAACCAGAACTAAGCAGGAACGTCCAAAAACATAGTAAAAATGGAATCAGAACAGGACCAGAATGACAATTCTAGTCTTATATTCTAGAAGTTTGCATTCTCTATTATTATATTTAATTGTATTTATTATATTTTCATTAAATATGTTATATTTAGCTTCTATTTATTTTAGATCTTACTATAATCTTATTAATTAGATAGTTTAGTTTAATTCTTATATATATATAAGTGGCCTAGCGGTTAAGGGGTGCACAAACTTTTATCTCAAAGGGTTATTGTACCCAGTAGCATTAACAGCAGATTTAATTAGATTACATTTCATGAAGTTATAAGCTTGTGTTAAGAGGAAAATCGGCGGTGTTGTTATAATCAGCCCTGTACTGTTCTGAGCAAGACGCTAGGCTAAAGGCTAATCGTTTAATATCAGTGGCCTTTACACACATTTAAATAAATACATCTTTCACAGGCCTTAAAGTGGGTCCTGCTGGACGGAAATGTGCATTTTAATTGGTATTGGTTGGTATTGATCTGTGTCTGTGCGTCTCTAAACAGCATCATCAGAAACATGCTGAGTCACTCTGTGTTAGCTAGCTCATGCTAGCAGAGGTTACACAGACTTGGTGGCTTTTTTTAGCTTATTTTCTGTCAGAAGAAGCACCCAAACTTTACAGATGGGGGTCTGTGAGGGTACAGATATTGTTTAGGGTGTTTAATAGGTATTTATTTATTTTGATATTTATTTTAATTTATTTTAATTTGTTTGTTTTTAAAGCTGTGCCTCGCCTCATCCAGTTGTGTCGCTCACCAGCCGAGAGGAACAGCAGCGACTCTGTGCTAGTCGCCTGTCTGGTAAGTGTGTGTGTGTGTGTGTGTGTGTGTGTGTGTGTGTGAGAGTGAGAGAGAGTGTGTGTGTAGAAGTGAATGCAGACAATATTTACATTGTCTCTCTCTCTTTCTGTGTGTGTGTGTGTGTATGTGTGTTGTGTGTGTGTCTGTGTGTGTGTGTGTGTGTTACACAGGCCGCCCTGAGGCGATTAGCGGCCGGTTGTCCCGATAGCATCGACCCCTCTGACCATCAGCAGCTCATTAAACCGAGGCTCGTCGATTCGTTCCTGCTCTGCTCCAACATGGAGGAAAGCTTCGTCTGAACCTTCTGCATGGTTCCAGTTCCGGTTCCGGTTCCCAGGACTAAACTGAGGAACCAATAATGCGAATAGGGACTTGACGAGTGTCAAAAGCTTTATCCGTTAGTCAAGAACCACTTTTTATCAAATCATGTTTTAGCTCTCTGTAATAAAGGTTAGAAAAAGAACCAGAGCCGAACTCTAATCAAAATATAAAACCAGAACCTGGACATTCACTGTGTAAAGTTAATGTTTTACTAAAGCAATTGTTGATCCTAAAAAAAGGAACGAGAACCAGAACTGAGATTAGAACCAGAGTCAGGATTACAAAGAAAGAGCTGGAACTGAATTCAGAAGCAGAACAATCACATAACAAAAACAAGATCTAGAAACACAAAAAAACAGATCCTGACCAAGAACAAGAACCACTAAAAACATCTGCAAGTCCAAAGTTCCTGTGGTTATACTCAAGTAACTCAAGTCAAATCCCTGCAAGTCTCAAGTTCTTAAATTTGCGACTCAAGTCTGTCTTAAATCCCCCAACTCTACAAAATAGAGCACTTAAAACAAAAACCACACATGGAACCACAACCTAGAACCAAAACCAGACCCAGAATGAAGGTAGAGCTATGAGCTATGAGAAACTAAAACCAGTAAAGAGAATTAAACTGAAAGCAGAACCAGACCGAGACCAAAAGCTGAAACTAGATCCAGAACAACCTTCATAGAAATAAAACCAGAACTAGATCTCAAACCAGAACAAGAACTAAAAAATGCAGAACAATTAGAACAAGAACCAGATGCAGAACCATGCATGCTTATGGGTAAAGTTCAATTTTACCAATGAAAACTGAATTAAAAGAAAATCCAAGAAAAGAGCAAGAACCAGACTGAAACCAAAATTAGAACCAGATGCAGAATCAGAATGGAGATAAAAATTAAAGTAGAACCAAAAAACGAAAGACAAGCAAAGAACAGTATATAATACAAGAACAAAGACCAATAGCAGATCAAGAAGTAAGTCCAGAACAAACTCCAGAACCAGAATAGGAACTACAAAATCACAAACCAGAGCTTGACCAATTCAGAAAATAAGAAACAGGAACAAAAATAACAGAAACAGAAACCAGAGAGAGTGATTTTTTTTACCGGAACTATTAAGCACAAGAACTAGAACCAAACCACAAAAAAGAGCAAAAACTGAAACAAAAAAGAGACCTAAACGGAAACTAGAACCAGATACAGAATCAGAATGGAGGTTAAACTAAGAGACTCAAACTCAGCCCTACAAAAACTACAATCAGAATTAGAGCCAAAATCAGAACCAGAGCAAGAACTAAAACAGACAGAATTTGACCATCAGTTTGAATGAGATGCAAAACAAGAATCTGAACACAGAGAATGAACAGAACCAGAACCAGAGAACAGAAAAGTACAATAATCTGAAACAAAAACAAACCAGAACATGAAATCAAAAACACGTCCTAAAAGTGGAACCAGAACAGGACCAGAGTGACATCAACAATTGGAAGCAGAACTAGAATAGATAAGTTTAAGAAAGCTAAACAAAAAAAAAAAAAGAACCAAAAGTGGGTGTTTTCGTTTTGGAGTGTGTGGTGCTGGGAAAATATTTCTATTACAAAGTTCCTCATTTTAATACATCATTTTTAAAAAGATAAATGACATTGTTAAATGTTTGAGTTGTTTCATAAATGTTTGCTGTTTTTTCATGAATAATTTTTAGTTCATCCTGATATTTGAACAAATTCAGCTTTCAGAGAAATGTAAATAAAAACAAGATTCAGTCAGTTCTTACTGTTATAACATTTTAAATCCACTTTTTATTTAAGAAAAATCTAAAAAGAACACAAGGTTTGTTTAGACGTAACAGAAGGTTGATGCTTGATGAGCTGTAAAAGTTTGTCCTGCTATAAAAATCAGTAAATGTTATCCGTGCAAAATAAAAACAGCAGTGGTTTGTATCATTATTATTATTATTATTATTATTATTATTATTATTATTCAGTAGTGCAGAGGCGGCTGAGTTACAGGAGAAATATTGGAATGTCGATCTCTTTTATGAAATCTTGTTTTAATAAAGTTGTCTTATTAAATTATATGACGTTTTACTTTTTGATTGAAGTTTATTTTCTTGAAACAATAATCACACCTGTTCTCCTTTATTTACCCCAAAGAACACTAATGTTAATGAAGCCTAATGAACCTGAAGCTGAGTAATTAATAAGAAAGTGATGTATTATTATTGCCACACCTCACACGCACCTGCTCACCACGCCCACCTTCCACCTTCCGTCTGTCACCTTCTCTCCCTTTCTCTCTCCTCCTCCTTCGATCACCTGCGCCTGCCTCCCGTTTCCAGAACCTTCCACTCCACTATTTAAACCGTCTTCCTTCACAGTCTGTCTCACTGCTCAGTCTCGTGGTCCCTACCACGTCACAAGCTCTCTGTAGCTCCCACGCTATGAAGGAACTACCTTCCCGTCCTAACCCTATCGCTCTAGGCCGTGTCTCCCCTCTCCATCCGATCCTTTCTCGCTGTCTAGCTTTATCCAGTCCTCAGTCATCGCTCACCTCCTACCTGTCTCTCCGTGTGTCCTCCGTTCGCCTGTGTTTGTAAAGTTCCGTTGTAAGTTCGTTTGGAAGTTTTGTTAATAAACACCACTCTGAGTTCAGATTCACTCCTGCGTGTGCTTCCTCAAACCCGACAGCCGGCGTGGCAATTATTATATTATTTGTAAGTACTATTATTATTAATAACATTTTTATTTTTAATGCTTATATTTGTTATTATTTTATTAAAATTCTGATTATTTCCCATTGTTATTATTATTAAATAAAAATAAAATGATTATTTTACTGGTTATTAATATTTATTAATATAGATACATAAAGTATATCAGTAATGTTAATATTTTTATTAATGGTATTATAATTATTACTAGTATTATGTCATTATTATTATTATTATTATTATGGTCAATCATTTTCAATTGTTGGTTATTGTTGTTATAATAATACAAATAATAAATTTTATGTTTGTTATTATTCATTTTATAATAATAATAACTATTAAGTATTAATATATATATATTTCCTCACCCCTCTCCTCACCTGACAGACATTCCATTTCTATCCTTGATCACCCTGACATGCTGCACATCCTTTCCAGCTCTATCTCCTGTCTCGCCAGCAGATACAACCTCCTTCTCGTCCTTCCTTACTGTCAACCTTTTCATATAAGCTCATCGTAGGCCTTCTGTTGCCCTTTTGCTACCTCCCTCTTGCCCTTTGCCCCGCATCTATTTACATTACATTACAGCATTTAGCAGAGCCCTTATCCATAGTGACTACAATGATACAGTCCCTTACAATTCCAAGCAATTTGTGGGTTAAGGGTCTTGCTCAAGGAGGCAACAGTGGCAGCTTGACATTGGTGGGATTTGAACCCTGACCTTTGTTCCATAGTCCAGTAAACCTTTATTCGCTAGCCACCACAGTCCCACATCTCCTTGTACTCCTGCCTACTCTTTAGTCCTGTCCCTGTCCCATTCTTCTTTCTGACCTCTTTCTCTGAATAACCTCCTGCACTTCCCTCGTTTCCACCACCGGTTTTTCCTTTTCATTCCTTTGCCTGTCCAGAAGACACACCCAGTACCTTTCTACCTTCTGTCTAATTACGTTGCTGTACTACCCAGTCTTCTGGAGCTCTTTCCTATCACCCAAGGCCTTTCTCATCCCTCTCTGAACTCCTTACAACATTCTTTCCTTTCTCAACTTCACCATTTGGTCTCTGCTCTGCCTTTGTCCTCTTCCTCTTCCTACCCACCAGAGCCATCCTGCACACCACCATCCGATGCTGCCTAGCTCACTCTCCCTGCCACTACCTTACAATCACCACTCTCTTTTAAGCAACCTTTCTACATAGTATGTAGTCTACCTGTGTGCTCCTCCCTCCACTCTTATAATCACCCTATGCTCTCCTTCTTTTGGAAATATGTGTTAACCCCAGCCATTTCCATCCTCTTTGCAAATCCACCACCATCTGTCCCTTCTCGGTTCCTATCCTTAACACCAAACCTGCCTCACTTCTCATCTCCTTTTAGTACCTTCACCAACCTGAACCATTGAAATCTCACCAATGCACCAGTCTCTTCTCCTGGGAATGCTCTCAGTGCCACTTCATCAACTCCCCCCAGAATTCTTCTCTTTCTCCTCTAATTCACATCCACTTGTGGTTCATAGGCCACTAAACAACATTCACCATTAACACCTCAATTTCCCGCTTCAGACATATTATCCTATCTGACACCTTTTCACCTCAACGACCTTCCTTTACATAGTCCTTCTTCAGGACCACCCAACGTCCATTTCTCTTCCTATCCACACCATGGTAGAACAGTTTAAACCCTGCACCAATGCTCGAGCTTGCTACCTTCCACTTTGTCTCCTGCCACCACACAAAACATCGACCTTTCTCCTCTGCATCATATCAGCCAGCTCCTACCTTTCCCATCGTCCCTACATTTAGGGTTGCTACCCTCAGTGCTATATTTCTTGCCCCTCCTGAATTTCTCTCTGTCTCCTCAACACGCTCCCTCCTCTTTTCTTCGGCAACATAGTCCCAATTTCCGCTGGTACCCTGTTTGGCTACCAGTACCAGTGGGCGTCGTTGTTAAACCCGGGCCACGCCGTCCGGTTTGGTGAAATTATTATGAACTCACATACTTAATTTGGCAAATGTTTTACACCGGATGCCCTTCCTGACGCAACCCTCACCATTTATCCGGGCTTGGGACCGGCACTAGAAATACCCTGCCTGAGCAATCTAGCGGCTGGTTTATATAATAGCCTAGTATAAAGGATAGATTAATGTTATTGTCAGCAGGTAGCTAACACTAATAAGTACTGTACACAAGTAGTTTATATGGAGGCGGTTTTAACGGACACTGAGCGTGTAAAGGTCTCCAGACTTGTCGGAATCTCTGTATAATATAACTTAACACGGAACTATTCTCTGTGTTAACCTGCAAAACTTGTTAACACGTTATGTTTGTGTATTTGGATTTCATTGCCCCTGGAGTACTCTGTGATTCATGATACTTTACCGCCACCTGCTGGTGGTCCGTTATATTGCAACAAAATCCAGGTTTTAAATGATTTTGAGCTGCTTTTGGTTTAAGCCTAAACTACACCTTATTCTCTCAGCCATCAGCTCTCGGCTAACTCTCAGTTCTAGCGTTGTACAGAAATATCCCTCAAAGGAGAAAACTAACTTACTAGCTTATCAGAATAACCTGTGAATAAACTCCAAAGAACCAAAGAATTTCTTTAAAATCCTACAATGTTAAAGTAGGATTGCAGAGCAGAAACGGCTCATTTCGAAACAATCACTATTCCTCTGATTCCTGCTTCAAAGGGCATTACATCATTCCCCTATCTAATGTACTGGGACACAAACCACATGTGGTCAAAAGTATTAGGACACAAACCCACACACAACGAAATGTATTAGGACACAAACCCACACACAACCAAATGTATTAGGACACAAACCCACACACAACCAAAAGTATTAGGACACACACCCACACATGGCCAAAAGTTGTAGGACACGCCCCTGCACGCGGACAAAATTATTGGGACATGCTCCCGCTTGCAGACAAAAGTATTAGGGCATGCTCTAAGCATAAAGCAGTGGTGATTCCATATGTGGCAGGAAGTCAAGTCAAGTAAAGTCATATTTATTTATATAGCGCTTTTTACAATGGAACATTGTCTCAAAGCAACTTTATAAGTTTAGATTATCTCCTAATAACTACGTCCAATCCCAAATTGAGCAAGCCTAGGGGCAAAGGGCAAGGAAAAACTCCCTGAGTTTATAGGAAGAAACCTTAGGAGGACCAAGACTCAAAAAGGGACCCAACTCCTTGGGTGTCGTAGATGATAATCTAAGAACGAACCTAAAGTCATGGAGTCAAGTTCGAATAAAATGTTGAAGTAACGCCCTTTGCATTAAGTGGCCACGGGTATGATGGGGCTGGAGCTGCTGATGGAAGCACTTGAGTGAAGCTTGCAGCGGATGAACATCATGTGTGGGGGCTTGGAACTGGTTACCCGGAACACGCTCGGAGAAAAACAGAAATGTAATTAGTTATGGATTAGGAGCACAGTGTCTATTAACAATTCACTGATGCCTGTTTAGCTTGAGACCCGCGCATTAGCTATAGTCCACCTAGCTAGAAGAAGAGAACTTAGAGGAACACAGCCAAGATGGAGTCACATGATACATTGGCAACCCCACGGGAGGGCAGAAGACAGCAACCCAAGTCTCTGATCACCATAAGACTCTTTGACTATGAACCCCCAGCTCTTCCCTTATTCTAAGGCCAGGATGCCGAGTTCAGACCAGAGGACCGAAGCCCAGTTCAGCCAGACGCCCACCCGACACTCCGGCTAACGGACAAGGCAGGCAGGCCAGACCATGACTCCAGACTCCGAACCCAGTGACCCAAGCCATGCATCCCGGTCTAAATCTATCAAAAGCCTGCGCAAATTAGTTATGTCCTTTAGCCTAGATTAAACTTTTTGGAGAGTGTCTGAATCTTGGACCAAAAGTGGGAAGTTTCTTCCATGGTTGGGGCCGTAATGAGAAAGCCTTTCCCCGGCTGTGACTTTTTTAATTCTATGACGTAAACGAAACCTGCACCCTGCGCACGAAGTCGACGATTTAGATTGTAAAACTCTAAGAGTTCACTCAGATATGTGGGGCCAGGCCATTAAGCTTTTATAAGTTATAAGAAGGATTTTGTAATCACTGTGGAATTTGACTGGTAACCATTGCAGTGGATGATAGAACAGGAAGTGATATGATTCAAATTTGTTGTTCTAGTTAGCAACGCGGGCAGCTGCATTCTGAACTAACTGAAGTTTATTTCTAGATTTACTAGAGCATCCCCCGTAATTTTAAGGCGTTACAGTAATCCAACCTGAGGTTCTAAAGGCAGAACAATTTCTCTGCATCTTAAAAGAGAGGATATTTTAAGTTTAGCGATATACGTTAATTGAAAGAAGCAATTCCGAGTGATGCGGCGAATGTTGCGCATCAAAGGAGAGATCTTGAATCAATGTGACCCCTACTTGTAAGTTTTTTACAGACGGACTGGGCAATACTGGACACCATCTTACAAAAAGATTAGGATAGAAAGTAGCCACCTGTCTCTCACTCCTTGGGTCCCAGTAATAGAAAACTCATTTTATTGAGTTAAGTTATAGAAATTTACATAACATCCATCTTATATTTCCTTTACACAGTCCTCAATTTTGTTGATGTAAGGCTGTCTTAGGTTTGTCTGAATTGTACAGCTGTGGTATCATCTGCATAGCAGTGGAAACTAAATTGCCATGTTTACGAATAACTGAAGCCTAGTGCAGCATGACAGAGAGAAAAAGGGGCCAAGCACTGACCCCTCAGGCACGCCATACTTCACTTTGAAGCTTATCCTTAGATTATTTATATTAAACAAACTGTACCGGTTGTTAAGTAGACTTAACCCAAGAAGTGCTGATCCCTTAATACCTACAGATTTTTCTAGTCTGTTTTAGTAAAACAGCAATATCTATAGTGTCAATGCTGGCACTTAAATCTAACAGAACACAAAAAGAAACACATCCTGTATCTGAGGACATAACAAGTCATTTAGTACCCTAATTAATCTGTTTAGTACTAATGATGGGGTCTGAAGCCAAACTTGAACTGTTCATAAATTTCATTCCTTTTGAGGTAACTGCAGAGGCTGCTGATGACGGCTTTTTTCTAAGATTTTGACAGAAAATGGTAGATTTGAATTGTCTATAGTTAGATATCACACAAGGGTCAAGATTGGCTTTTTTATCAGTGGTTTGATAACGGCATACTTAAAGGATTTGGGCACATAACCTAGGGTAAGGGATGAATTTAAAATAGCTAACCTGTCTCTATAATACTAGTATTACTTTGTTTGAGTAGACGTGTAGGAATTGGACTAATAAGCATGTTGATGGCTAGATGAGCTGAATCAGTGCGGATAGTTCAGTAATTCGTAATTGGGTAAAGAGTCTCATCTTGATTTACAGATCATTAAACATATGTCTTCACTACTGCTCCATATGGAAAGGTGGCTGAATAGTTTGGTGTTATGACATCTAGTTTGATGCGTAATGTTTTTATCTTATCCTAAGAAAGTCATAAATCATTACTGTTAAAAGTACACAAACGGGAGAGGTCACTTTCTGTAGGTTTTTTTGCTACTTTGGAGACTGTATTAAGGAAATCTTGATTAATTCTTAATTTTTTCTCTATGATTGAGGAGAAGTATGCCGCCTTAGCTTTTAGTAAGGGGCCTGCCTTATAGGCCTACTCTGCCATGCTGTCCCTCCAGCCATCTTAAACCCTCCAATTTACTTGGTCTCCACTTGCACTCTAGAATGCCGTGTTCCTTTGTCTTTTAAGGTACGGTGTGGCGAGAGTATGCTGATAGAATGACGCAGGATTGCGATATCTGGCCAACCCAGACTGGTTCTCCACGGTTGCACACAGGAACGCACGCCGTTTCGTAGCTGTTAGCAGCTTATTACCTTTGAACTATTTTATTCCCGATCACTCTGTATCAATATAATCGTATATATGTAGGTTGTTTACAAATCTTAATTATTTTATTCTCGTACGGCGGGATTAATATTTTTTGTGCCCTAATTGTTATTTAGTAACTTTTTACAGTAATACACACCGGTTTGGTCCTTTGTAAGCCATTAGCTAAATTTACTCAGAGTTGCGTCTTCTTTCGCGAGTGTGTGTTTTATAACTTTTTTACAGTCTTTTCCCACCTTCTTTGCTGAGACTTAGTTTTTTTGTGACGTTTTTATAACTTGTATTAACGCTTTAATCGAGGAAAAAAAAACATTGCATTGGGACCATCGCTGCAGCTTGAACCATATCTTTCACGCGGCAACCCACAACACCACCCGAGCTAAGTCCCTTAATTCATTAATTGTATTAACATGGCTTCTGCTGTGCTTTGTTCCCTGTGCCGAGTGTGGCATGTCAGCTATTCTTCCTCCGTCATTAGTGTAAATTTACTTGTATAGCCGTAGGCCTGTAGCCATTCTGACAGCGAAATTGTAGTTTTAGAGCGCGCATCAAGACTTAGAAGGCTGCTCAGCGCCTAGCTTGCAGACTCTGGATGCCACAATGGTGAATTAGAGCCCCGGCAGAGTCCTCGCATCAGGGCAAGGGGTGACGGTTCGGCGACGTAGTCGTAAGGCTAGTCCACGAGAGCAACCGCTCTTTACCTGTTTCATGTTGTCCCCAACAGTGTTTGCCCTCCTCAGTGAAACAACCCACGAGCAGCCTGTTGAATGACTCTGGTCATTAGGTGACTCTATTTTACGACACGTGAACTTGCTACCCCTTTAGGGACACCAGCAGCTGAGTTCTCTTTATCCCCGGGCCAGAGTGCCGGATATTGTAACGATCTTAGTGAACTGAGAGCCGCAGATTCTCTAGGATAGTTGTTCATGTAAGGGGCTAAATGATATACGCCTTCAGCAGTCATAGGTTACTAGCTAATTTTTGTAGAGGGGTTATCGTGGCGAAAGGGCGATGTCCGTATGCTGTAGTGTGCTCTTGCCCCCTCCCAATCGGCGAGGTGCCAAGCCTACAGCAGTTTATGGTCGCTGAACTGCTGGCTGTCCAAGTGGTGCTCTGAAAACAACGGGCTATTATAGACAATAGGACACCTTGAGGGTAAGCTGCCTTTTAGTATGGGACGTGTCCATCCCCACTCCAGAGGTTGCTGCTCTCATCTCCTGCAACATTGCCATAGTCTTTTTGCCCCGCTTGGTTTAGGGACTGACTATCCAGAGCAGGGGTCAGGCAGCAGACAGACCGGCTTACCCAACTGTCTGCTGGTAGCCATGCACCGTCACCCAGAACCCACATTATTGAAACTGTGTCTGTTACCCGCATCTGCCCTAAACGTAAATTAGCCTTAGTAACCTCTGACTGATGAAGGCGTATATCATTAGCCCCTACATGAATAACTATTCTAGACAATCTGCGGCTCTCAAGTTCACTTAGACTCGGAACATTGGAACAGTTGAGACGCATATTTTCCAAACACTGCGTCTCAGTGACTTTCAAACCTCAAAACACTCTACGCCAGAAACTGGTCCACCCCAAGGATCGGGTCCCCCAGCACAAACAGAGTAATGTAGTGTACGCTGTTAAGTGCCAGGAGGATTGCCAGGAATTGTACATCGGGGAAACCAAACAGCAACTGGCGAAACGGATGGCAAAACATAGAAGAGCGCCCTTATCAGGCCAGGACTCTGTGGTTACACCCACCCACAGGCCAGTGGCCACTCTTTCAAGGATGAAGATGTGCATATCCTTGATAGGGAGGAACGATGGTTTGAACGCGAAGTAAAAGAAGCCATTTTTGTAAAAAGGGAATGTCCATCCCTGAACCGAGGAGGGGGCCTCAGAGTACACCTCTCACCATCTTACAATGCAATTATGCAATGGTGCTGTATATAAGATTGGGGAAGTTTTCCAACTAGCTGAGACTGAAGAAGTCACTTAGTGACTGATGAGTGATGAAACGTTTCTCCGACAAAACCTATGTCCAGATGAACAGATTCAACTTCTGGGATACTACTAGTGCTATTTAATGCATTATTTATTATTATTATTATTATCATTATATTACATAAAGGCCTTATATCAATAAGTATATAAGTATGTCACTTGTACATGCTGACCGAACACTTTATTAAAAAAACCTGACCTGTGCACCCGCTCATTGGAATGCAATCAGCCAATCAGCCAATCAGGTAGCTGCATGCTAACCAATAAACCCCTACAGGAAAGAGCCAAGAGCTTCCATTACTCAAGAAGAAAAGCTGCTGATCAGGAATGGTTTTACATTTATAAGGTACGATCTGATTATTAATTAATCACCTTTGATGGTGTGTAATCCTGGTTGCTACGGAACAGTTGATCAATTATTTGTATTGCGATTTACAAAATCGAAGTATTTCGAAGTTTCTTTTTATATGTCATGTCTTGTTTACTGAAGTATCCCTGTAGTACCGCTAACTACCACTAGAGCCCGCTGAACGCCATTTGGGCAGTTTAATAAATGTAATAATAATAAATAATAAATAATTTAATTTAACAAAATAATAAATAACTTTCTGTTAAAGTATTCGGTGTGTTTTTTCTTACTTTCTAGCTATGGTTCATTATAGACATTTTAATAGTAAAATCAATATTTAATATATATAAGCAAAATGATAAGCAACCCAAGGTGAATAAGACTGAGATTTCTGTACAGGTTGTGTAACACTTGTGTAGAATTTCATATATTTGCAGAATCTTGAAAGCTGAAGTTTAACTTGTTAGCTATAGCATTAATAATGAGCATTAATATTTATTACTATACATTTGCCATAAATATAGCTGCTTATAAATCTCCAGAAAAGTCTTTATCTTATATAAACACACTGCAAAAGCTACAATTGTATGTTCTGTCCAAATACTTTATTAGAGTCTTTATTAGTTAAGGAATCGTCATTGAAATATATTCCATCTTCTTCTCAAAGTAGTAGCCAAGCCGAGCAGCAGCGTAGCTGGAAAAAAAAACAGAAGCAGGATCGTGTCATAAACTGATTTATACACTCGTAAAATATTTACTCATTATTATTATTATTATTATTATTATTATTATTATTATTATGTTTTAGAAAACACCATGATCTCTCACAAAACATAAAGATTAGAGCCACTGCTTTATGTTCGGTGTGTTTAAAATGAATTCTAAATTCACTCACCGTAAGAAATCAAAATTAATCGTTGAATATTTGGCCTGTAATAGAGCCCAGATGCCCCACAACAAGTTAGAAGCCTGGATAGAGACAGAAACACAAATACAGACTCTGAAATCGGATGTTTTGGTGTTTGTTCTGAAGTTCTCAGATTTAAAATGTCAGTTTAGATTCAAATCTACAATTAATTCGATCACATACGGTACAACTGAGGGCTAAGAGACTTTTCCTGTAATGAAAAAGTAAACATATTACAGCTTAAATTCTCATTAGTTTCTATCAATAAATGGTTTCTCCAAAACATTTATAACAAACAACTGTAATCCAGTGTCTAACGATGGGAATAACGAATATTTTTGAAGCTTTGATTCACTTAAACGATTAAAATTAACCTATCTGCTGGATGGATTTGTGCGTCTGCATCAGAAAAACGCAGTAAAACAACGATTTGAGTTTGACCATGAATATATTTTTTCTTAAATATGCTTTTTAAAGGACTCTCTGAGTCCCACACATGATGTTCATCTGCTGTAGCTCCAGTCAAGCTGCTTCCGTCATCAGCTCCAGCCCCACCATACCCGGGCCACTTAATGCCGATGTGCATACTTCACATTTTATTCAAACTATGACTCCATGACTTTAGTTTCGCTCTTAGAGTTATCATCTACGCCGCACAAGGAGGTTGGGTCCCTTTTTGAGTCTTGGTCCTCCCAAGGTTTCTTCCTATAAAACTCAGGGAGTTTTTCTTTGCCACTGTCGCCCTAGGCTTGCTCAATTTGGGATTGGACGTAGTTATTAGGAGATAATCTAAACTTGTAAAGTTGCTTTGAGACAATGCTCCATTGTAAAAAGCGTTTTATATAAATAGATCTGACTTGACTTGACTTGTGCGACCCTCCAAAGAAATGGCCAACCTCACACCATTACTGACCCACTGCCAAACCGGCCATGCTGAAGGATGTTGCAGGCAGCAGATCACTCTCCCACGGAGTCTCCAGACTCTGTCATGTCTGTCACATGTGCTCAGTGTGAACCTGCTTTCATCTGTTAAGAGCACAGGGTGCCAGTGGCGAATTTGCCAATCCTGGTGTTCTTCTCTGGCAAATGCCAAGCGTCCTGCACGGTGTTGGGCTGTGAGCACAACCCCCATCTGTTGGACCAATCGGGCCCTCATAACCATCCTCATGGAGTCGGTTTCTAACCGTGTGTGCAGACACATGCACATTTGTGGCCTGCTGGAGGTCATTTTGCAGGGCTCTGGCAGTGCTCCCTCCTGTTCCTCCTTGCCACAAAGGCGGAAGTAGCGGTCCTGCTGCTGGCTGTTTGCCCTCCCTACGGCCTCCTCCCACATCTCCTGTGTTTGTACTGGCCTGTCTCCTGGTAGCGCATCCAGTCTCTGGACACTACGCTGACAGACACAGCAAACATTCTTGCCACAGCTCGCATTGATCTGCCCATCATGGATGAGCTGCACTACCTGAGCCACTTGTGTGGGTTGTAGAGTCCGTCTCATGCTGCACCACGCGGAGTGTGAAAGCACCACCAACATTCAAAAGTGACCAAAACATCAGCCAGAAAGCATAGGTACTGAGAAGTGGTCTGTGGTCCCCCAACTGCAGAACGACTCCTTTATTGAGTGTGTCTTGCTAATTGCCAATAATTTCCACCTGTTGTCTATTCCATTTGCACCACAGCATGTGAAATTGATTGTCAATCAGTGTTGCTTCCTAAGTGGACAGTTTGATTCCACAGAAGTTTGATTTACTTGGAGTTATATTGTGTTGATTAAGTGTTCCCTTTATTTTTCAGCAGTGTATAAAGTGTGCTGCAGATGAATCATGTACCAAAAGTGCATTTTACTTTGCTGAAAGTTTCCACCGCCATGTTCGTCTTTTAAAGATATACAGAAAAATGTTTTAACTGTTACTAGCAAGTGCTGTATCAACTGATCAGGTTTGAATATCATTCAACTGGCAACCTGTTTAAATTCTGAACTGAAGACTGAAGCTGGTCTAAACGTCGCTCGGGAAAAGACGTCTTATCAGAAAGTCACACTGAGGTACCACCAGTCCGGTGTGGCCCACGAACCCATTTATGAACTCACTGGAAACACCTCACCAGAGGCGTGATTCGAGCCTGAGAAGCAACGTCCTTGGCCACTCTGAGTTCCGAGTATGTATCGAGATGAATTTCCTCACCAGTGAGAATTTGCAGACTTCCACATAGAGCTTGTGCACGACTCTGTCAGTGACGGTAGAATCCAAACCACTGCTGATCCTCAGGCTCTGCAGGTACTCCCTCAGCCAGTCCAGCTGCAGCTCCAGACTCGGGTACAGACTGTAATCCACGTTATTCACACCTCCCGAAATAGAACCACATCCTCTGGATTATTAAACTGAGAATATCATGCGGGGGCACCCCAGGTCTGAGTAGGGGTGGAGGATCTCACCTAGCTTTGGCATCATTGAATTTTTACCTGCAAATTCATTGAAGTGGTTTCCAATGTCGAAGGCTTGGTAGTTAAAATCGGCATACTCGTAATCGATGAACTTCACCAAGCCTAGAAACAGAAACATAGAAACAAAAATATTGGGGTTATAAAAGAGTCTGAGCCAAGACTTTTTCTTTGTTACCTCAGACAAACACATCAGACTTGGCTGGTCTCGACAACAATTTCCGAGCCCACTTTACCACATGACCGAGACGAGACTGAGACCGCTTGTTCATGGTCACGTTACACGGTGCATCCGTACAATCCCATGACCTCACCTTCGTCTGAGTTGTAGATGATGTTCTTGGTCAGCAGGTCGTTGTGACAGAGGACGGTTGGAGACTCGACTCCGTTTAGGTGCCTCTTCAGCTCCTCCATCTCGTTCCTTAAAACCTCGATGCTGGGAATCTCCAATCGAGAGCCAGACCTGAAATGGACAAAGCTGAACGGAACCGACCGGATCTGTAATGTAACCGCCTGAAGGGGGCGTAACTGGATTTATCCCTGTACAGCAAGCCTACAGTCCCCAATGTTAGGTAAGGTGGAGGTTCTGGGGGGTGGTTTGTACCTCTGGGGTGGATCTTCGTGGTTCTTTGAGCTCTGAAGCAGCTGAAGGTAGTTGCTGAATTTTGACCACAGCACCGGTTCCACGGTCGAGCTGGAACTCTTTATCGAGTGGATTTTCCCCATTTCTACAGCGACCAGCCTAAAAAGCAAAATCATCTTATTAGAGAAAAAGTAAAGTATAATTCCAACACATTCCAAAAAACGTCGGGACGGTAAAGCATTTGCTGCTGTCCCTCTCCAAACACTTAAAAGACGTTTTGTAACAGAAGATACCTTCTTTCTTTCTTCCTTTCTTTTTTCCCCTTTTCTTTCCTTCTTTCTTTCTCATACAGAGGTGCTTGAAAGTTTGTGAGCCCTTTAGAATTTTCTCTCTTTCTGCATAAATATGATCTAAAACATCAGATTTTCACAAAAGTCCTAAAGTAGATGAAGAGAACCCAGTTACACACAAATATTATACTTGGTCACTTATTTATTGAGGAAAATGATCCAATATTACATATTAGTGAGTGGCAAAAGTTTGTGAGACTTTTCTTTCAGTATCTGGTGTGTATTAGGAGTCACGCTAGAGGCCAGCGTCGACCCAATATGGCGGTGTGAGCATGCACAGCACGATCACGCATGCGCCAGTCTCAATTTGCCGTTGTGCGTGAAAGTGGCGACACCTGTTGGTGGGTCTATTTAAGCACCATCGCTTCACAGGCGCAATCGCTTTGGCATGCTGCACCAGCCCTCACACGGCTTTCTCGCTTCGTTTTTTGAGCGCGATTTCGGTTTGGTTAGGGAGAATGGTAGTCATGGGCAGTCTGGAGGCTGTTCCGGTAAGTTAGGGCTTAGAAATTAGTGTAGGGAAAGCACTTTTTGTCGTTACACTGCTTTTTCTTTGGCTGCTTTTGGGGCTCGATCGCTGCTGCAAGGCTCGACCCGATTCCTATTTGGGGAACATTGCCCATATGATTGAAGAAAAGGACATTGCGCTAATTAATAGTCTCATCCTTTTCTTCTCCACGTCCGTAAGCTCCTGTAAGCGCCGAAGAAGTGCTGGGGAGTTCCCGTGGCACGTCTTCGCGGTGGTTTCATATTCACTGTGTTCTTCCCTCTGTTGCAGCGTTCATTGCTGCTTTTGGGTTTTCCAGGGCGATGTCCACAGGAACTCTTTAAACACTCTTGTGTGATGTCATCATCTGCCACGGGGTGGCGTCGTTTTGTTGACTGTGTGAGCTCGTACAGCTGCACTCTTTCCCTTTTTGGTTCACACTTTCCATCTGGAGCTAACTGCATTTGGGTCCTAAAATCCCCCGTTTTCATGGTTCGCCGTCGGTCTATGGTTTCATGGTTTTCCTTTCTCCAAACATAACGCTTTCCTTTTAAGCCAAAAACTTCTATTTTGGTCTCATCCGTCCACAAAACATTCTTCCAATAGCCTTCTGGCTCGTCCACATGATCTTTAGCAAACTGCAGATGAGCAGCAATGTTCTTTTTGGAGCGCAGTGGCTTTCTCCTTGCAGCCCTGCCATGCACACCATTGTTGTTCAGTGTTCTTCTGATGGTGGACTCATGAACATTAACATTAGCCAATGTGAGAGAGGCCTTCAGTTGCTTAGAAGTTACTCTGGGGTCCTTTGTGACCTCGCCAACTATTACACACCTTGCTCTTGGAGTGATCTTTGTTGGTCGGCC